>KK351059.1:122969-722969 GCA_000671755.1 Glossina brevipalpis
AAGAATTTTTTTTACTGCGAAATGTCACCTTTCCAACGAGCATAAATCTGAAATTGTTTGATCGATACTTTTCGAGAAATCTACCAGTGTAGCCATCTATCGAAAAAATAATGGATTTCTTTTTCCCCAAACTAATATAAGATTAGAGTGTAGAGATGTTGAGTTCTTATCGATTTTCATTTCGCTCGTAATCAATTTACATACAATCAGTATCAACAGCTTTCATTGCATACAAAACGTTTCAGTTCATTCACTGACGCAACGATGAACAACTTTATTTTTCTCTTTTTATCATTCGATTACACTTTAAATATAAATTTAATTTAAATAAACGAATACATGTTCTTTTCATTTAAATAAATAATTGATTACATTTTTCTGAACTCGATCAGCATTTCCGCCATTGTTATGAGAAAATTATAATCACTTCGTTTATATGGTTTATATATAATGAGCGAAAGTTTCAAAAAATTAATTCCCGTAAAAAGTCTTAAACAACTTTTCTAGGGAGAGTTACGGTTGCATCAAAAGTGATCAATCGCTTTAAATGTGAGACATTTAACTGAAATGTGAGACATAACTGAACGGAACAGACTAAGGACCGTTTGACTGAATGGGACGGATTAAGGATTATCTTTCTCGTTAATCTAGACCTATGTAGAAAAGAGAATAGATAAATAGATTGTGATTCGCTTTCCGACAGGGCCTGTTCGGAAAAAGTCGATGGCACAGTTTTTAATTCTTGCTTCGAAATTAATATATAAAGTGTGCAAATAAATATTCTGTATTTTTTTGATAAAATACAAATTTAACAAATAATATATAATGAATATACTGTATAAAATATAAACAAATAAAATTTAAATTTATGTTACAAAGGTTAGTACTTGAAATATTCACCATCACTATCTATGGTTTTTTTTTCACTTATCGCGTCGCTTATGGATATCATATCGATGGAAACTTGGTGATTTCAAGACGAAATAGTCATAGAGCCATTTTCGTACACGTTCCAGTTTGATGAACTTTTGTGAGAAAGTGATAGTTACAAAGAGCCAAATCTGGGGAATAGTTTGTATTCGTGAACAGTTCCCATCCGAGTTGAAGATCATTTCTTTCGTTGTTTTGTCGCGAAGCCTTATTGCTTTCTTAAGAAGAAAAATGATTTTTAGAGCTGCTGCTCCTCAAGCGCTTATCTTAATTTTCTAAGTTGAGCTTGATATCGTTAAGATATAATAATTTCACTCAGCTTTAGGAGTTCGTAGTAGATGATACCTTTTAAATTTTATCAAACGCACACCGGGACTTTTTGGTCTTTGCAATAGATGTACATAGTTATCCCGGATTAAATAATGATTTTCATCATTTATAATTATTATAAAGGATGTCTTGTTTATCAATTTAATCATTTTAGTAAGATTAGATACTTTTTTTTCCAATTTAAATTCACTGCTTGCTGACATCTATTTCCTTACAGTTTGATACACTTACGCATACGAGGACCACTTCTACTTATATCAAATAAACATATCTAAGTTAAAGATACTTAAAATGATCGAAGAAACGGATGCATTCGGTATGTTTTATAAAGCAAACGATTTCAATTCATTTCGCACTTATTAAGTGAAGTAGTATACTCTTCTTTATAACGCTTCTAGCAAACTAGAATCTAAATGAAGTAGAAAAAATAGGTAAGAAAGAATTAAGGGAATTTAGGGCAATTAAGGGAAATCAAGTGTGAAAGTCAAACGAATAAATGATACAACCAGGGTCTGTTCAGCAGAAAGTGATTGCGTAATCTGGTATAAATAGAGGCAAGCACAGCGCAAGAACGACGCTTCTTAAAAGTCTAGAGTTTAAGTGAAGCATAGGAAAAAGCAAAAGCTGATAAGATCGATAAGAAAGATATGGAAATTATTATAAATAAATGCCATCCGAGAAAGAATGGAAAGAGCACTTTTCAGACAATTAGCACCTAAGAAAAGGAAATAGGAGCGCAGGATAAATTCCTTCAGGCGACCTAAGGAAAGACTAAGGAAAGCCACTTCGCTCAAAAGAAAAGTATAGATAAGACATCAGAAAAGGCACAATAACATGAAATTATTCAGTGAACTAAACCCACGGGGAAATAGACCGCTCATTTTGAAGATGACGACAGTTACACAACACATCTTCTAATTTAGTTGTAGAAAGAGGAGGAGAATAAAGAAATTTCTTAATAGATTTAGTTTAGTTTGTGTTAACTAATAAAAGAACGAATAATTTAAAAAAAGGCAAGGAAAACTTAATTGAAACGAAATGTGTGTGCGTGATGGAAAGGTCGGGATTAAGATCTAGAAGAAGATTTTAAAAATATTTTCTTGTTTTCATTTAAATGGATATTTTACATTAAGGAAAATTTTTCAGATAAACTTTATAAGTTAATTTTCTTTCTTAATTTCTTATACTAATGAGCGATAAGACACAATATTAGTTTATATATGTATGTATACGCATTTGAAAAAGTTTTAAATGCTTTAATATTGTTTCGATACGTGTACTGTATATTGCTTTTTATAGACCAAAAACTTTTCTGTCAACTTTCCGAATATACACAAAACACGAAACCACAATTGACAATTTAAAATAACGACCGAAAAAACCACACATTTGTACACATGTACTGAGACCGAAACCAAATCAACCAACGAAAATTTAAAACAATGTAAACAGCTTTTCAATCCAGAAGCCTTATTATGCGAGAATGGCTATAGAAAAAGCAAAAAAGCAAAAAAAAAAAAAGGAATGAAAGAGAGACATGGAAAAAAAAGAGTTCAATCAATCAATTATTTTCATTATTATGTTTTCGTTCTATAGTTGTGTTACAAAAAAAAAAGCCTGAAGTAAGTAATAATATTCGAATATTTGTATATTTCAGACATATTTGTTGCAGAAAATAATTTCGGTTTTTATAAAATATTTACAAAATTTTTCTATTTTGCTCTCAGCATAATTTTTGGTTGATTTTATAAATATTGTTTTTTTTTGACAATTATTAAAGCATATTAAGTTATTCTCGCATTATTATCAATGTCCGTGGTTTTTTTTGCCCCTTTTTTTTAGGAATACGCATAAATCTAAATTAAATTTTTATTCATACTACATGCACATATGTATGTACTTGCTTAACAATGATATAATTACTGAATAATTTTTATTATTTATAATGATACCTTGTTGTTGTTTTTACTTTTATTGTCATTACCTTCGCGTCTCGTTAATTTAATTATTTATCATGTATTTGTGAAATGCTATACATATATATATATATATATATACATATATACATGGATACATATATATATATTTATATATATATTTTAAAGAGAGAAAACAATTGTTCTACTGATTACTAATATTTGCTGTTTTCATGTTGTAATAATTGTTGTAACGCGATAATATTTTCATGTTATACTGTAAGGCAGCGATTTTTATAAAGATTTCTTATAAATTTTGTCAGTTGATATTTAATAAAGCTTAACATGGTGTCAAATGTTGCATTAAAGCAATAAATCTTTTAAATAATAAATGATAATAAATCTCCATTTATAATAAATAGTTGAGAAAAAAGTTAAACTATAAAACAGAATTTAAAACGTTAGAGTCAGACAAAACCGATTATTAAATAACCTCTAACATCTTTCGTCTAATATATACTTCTTCAATTACTTTTATCATAGAATATCAAAAATTATATCTTATTGCTAGATACCTTAGTTGACTTTTTATGAATTTCTGAAAGTAAATCCTTTTGGTCTAAACTTTCCATTCTAATTTTAATATATATTCAGTTAGTATCATAAAATACAAATTTTTTTTTTTTTAAATTTTATCGACGAGTTTTAAAAATCGGATATTTTTGTTTATAAAACGATTATTCAAAATAGAGAGTTTTTTATGTAAAGCAGTCGCACATATCGTCCTTGAATGAAGACCTATCAGTGTAGTAAATTTCTAAGTTGAACATAAGACATCAGAGAGATACGTTTAACATGCTTAAATCGATTCAGGAAATGATTCTAATTTGATTGGTATAATATAAATTGTGTTCAAGTTCTTCTGGGTGTTACATATGTCCATTCAAGTTTAATATATCGTTGCTGCAAATCACGTTGTGTACGCTAAACTATTGAAAGGGAAAGTTCGTTTATAAATAGAAGGATTATTAAGCGAGTCGAACAAGCAGTTTAACAAACGTGCTCTATTGTTCTCTTTGATTGCTTTTAACTATATAAACGTAAATAATAATAAGCCCGTCTCTAAAGGGAGATTGGTTTAGTGTAAGATTTCATGTATCAAACTATGTATTAAGTTGTTTTAGAAATCTATTGTACTACCTTCTATTATTAAACATACATTATATACTAACTATTTGAACATTAATGACATTAATTGTTTTTTGTATAAAAGCGTAACGCTCTGATCTAATATTTTATCTTTGTTTAATGTTTTATAAACCGCTATGTGACGTTGTAAGCCGCCTATAGTCACTCAAGGACATGAGATGCATCTATTTTAAAGGAAATTTTCTGATATCGTTGATAATATGATGTTATTGATATTTCTAGATATTAAGCAGAAGTGCAACCGGGGTACTCAACATTATTTTGACACTTTTGTGATAAGCAATTGCTGCAAATGGTGCGTTAAACGGTAACCTGTTGTATATGCTCTTCTTGAAGAAGCTATACTTTTATTGAAAATATATCACCTAAAAGCTGAGAACATTTCTCATATTTAACATTTATTTTACAACACAGTTTATAAAATCTTTTCCGTGTTACTAGTGCCAGATTTCCAATAGCAATGGTTACTATTCCGCCAATACCGGATCTTAGAGCTAAAAATTACGTTTAGACGGAGTAATTTGAAAATTTCTGGTTAGCTTAAAATAGTTAAACCCTATTGAATATCATGCATTAATTACCAGGATTTTTTCTACCTTTTTCCCATTAATCATTAAGTTTTATACTCTCTCCCTAATTTGAAACCAATTAAAAGTAAAATGAATGAACGACGATTTGTTTTGAATTTCCAATGAAAGAGGAATAGAAATGTGACTAAAATATCTGTAGATTACTGAGATTGCTCGAAATGCAACTACCAACCCGTTCTGAAATACAATTCTATCGTTGAAAAACTTTTCTATTGAATTTTATATTTTCCTGACGATTTATCGATTCAAAAAATTTTTAATATTTTTAAATATTTTCTTAGTTATCCTCGAATAGAGAAATTCACGCAGTCCGCTGTTTAAAATTTCAAATTAAAAGAAAAAATTTAAATTTATGTGACAAACGCCGCATCAATCTATTCGCTAAGATCTTAGATATAACAGTTATTTAAGTAAACGTTCAAGAAATTTTCGAATTTGAAATTTATATAGTATGTCAATCAAAATTTGTACCATGCTTAAGGGCAATTACTTGACATGAAGTGCTTCGAAGAGGTAAATGGCTTTTTGAGGCTTTATTCATTTTGAAAGTCCGCCTCCAGTACGCATTCATATGCTCAAATCCAATGCATTGCAATTGACGGTACTACGAGCTGTTGTCGTTCGGTGAAGTTCGGTGAAGGATATTTCTCGATCTTTGATCGATCGACAGTATCGTACAGTAATACCAGTTTTCAGTGTTAAATGTTAAAAGCAAAAGTTACTCGAATCTTGTGCCATCAAAAATGACCATCTACCTTTATTAGTTTGTTCTCGGCGTGGATTTCTACTAGCACGACAGATCATTTCCATTCACAATGTCCTTATATGGAAAGTGATCTGTAAATACTTATACGTATCAAAATTCTTGTTAAAGAATTCTATTCGAAAATGGTAAAATATCATCATTTTATCATTCTTAAGAGTTAGATCTTTTTTATAACTGACAATAATCTTTAAATTCCATAGAAATGAAACAAATATTATATTAGAACAAATTCTTATATGTAAGAAGAATTAAGAATCAGAAGAATGGAAATGCCTGCAGTCGGTAAATACCAAGTATTCTTTTTAAAGTTCACATTAGTTAATCAAAGGCGACTTTCAGGTACCTAAGAAAGAAAATAATTGTAGTTACTGAGCAATCCATACGACGGTCTGCGTTCCAGCTTTTAGATTCTTGTAAAACCTGTCACTTTCTTCGATTCGGAGCAGCATGCTGTGTCTGGCATAATGAAATATTCGTCAAACACTCGATGTCTGATTCTGCATAAAGCTGCGAATTCTCACAAAATGTGATGCGCCGTTTCAATCACTTTTTCGCCGAATCTGCACAAATCAGTATCTGATGTAACCGTATTTTCCGTAGAGAGTTATGCTTCGTGTAGAAGTTAAGAAAATAATTAGTTTGTGTTCATTTTTGTTTGACATCTGTAAAAAGAAATTATGAAAAATTTTTCATATTAATTCGGAAGAGTAAGTTTCTTTATTAAATACTCTCCACGTTGGTAAAACATCCCCTCTTTAATTACTTCTCTTCTTTATTGGCTTATATGTAAACTTGAAGGATTTTTGATTACTTCGTCTCTTTGAATTGCTATAGATATGTCAGTCAGTTAGTCAGTCAGTCAGTCTGACTGCAAGCAATTAAGATATATTTACTAAAAATTTATCGCGTACTTTTTACAAGTCTATGGTATTAATTTGGAAATGGCTTAAGTACATTTATAAATTCGACCGAAGTGTATGAACTACTATAACGTACACCTTATCATTTCAAGTATCTGATATAGACTTCGTTTCTTATTAGAAAATGTTCATCATTAAATGAAAAAAAAGAAACAATTTTGTATTATTATCTGCAATTATGAGTTATGGGATGAGGTAATCAAGGTTCGCCTTAAACCGGAGATACGTTATTAACTTCTTTTTTATATCTATTTTGCTATTTCATATGAAAATTAGAAAGAAAAATAAATTTAATTCTTCATTGAACATGCAGTGACGACGCGCGTAACTATTTTGTTCATTTTACTTTTTTTTCATGAATATTTATGGTATCATTGACAAAATAGTCATTCATCCGATACGTAAAAAAGAGCAACTAAGTAATGGCAAAAAACCGAATGAAAAAAAAAACAAAAACAAGTTCAAAATTTCGCTTTGTTTTGCAGCGAAACTTATATGTTCACTACGTAGACTTTGAGAATGAGAATGAACTGAAGAAGAGAAGCTTCTGATTTTTGTTATAATAAAAAGTAATGTAATAAAGCAATTATGAGTAGATATTGAAGAGAAAAATTGTTCTGTTTAAATAGATTAAATAAGATTTTGATTTCGATATATAAAGTATTCAAATTTTGACGTACAATCAGCTGTTTATATTTCTAGTGTATTTATAAGGTATAGCAACCATAAATATTTATATCGAATGAAAAAACCATGAAGCCGTGAACAAAGTAGAATTCTTACTTACATTTTGACAAAAAAAAGCTTTTGTGAAACCCAAGGTATTTAGTTTTTCCCATCTAGAACTCTGTGTATAACTTTGTGTAACAAATACAATAATAACTTTAGTATACTGTCATGCTCTCCTGATGGATATAAAACCGAAAAGCATGCAAATGACGAAATAGTTTTAGCCTAAAAAACATTCTACTACAAAAATAAAAAAATAAAAAAATTAAAATAAAAATAAATTTGTCATGTTATAGCAAATGATGTAAAATAGTTGAAAAAAAACAAAAATAATCAGGAATAGAAAAATCCCCGAAATGAACAAAATGTAAAAGAATAAAAACACAAAAAAAAAAAAAATAAATATAAATAAATAAAAAATAAATAAACAAAAAACTGTATAAAAACCATCAGAATACAACAGCAAAAAGATGATAAATAACAACATTATGCATTGTAATGATGGTGAACAGGAATAGAAAAACCGTAATAAAGTAGAAAAAAAACACTAAAATAGCAACAAGAACAAAAATAATAATAATGACTGCTAAAAAGAAGAAAAAAAAACACGTTGAACAAAAACAACGAGGTGCGACTGTAATCATCATTATACGCGCCATTACTTGCATGTGTTGTGTGAATAGAAAAAAATAAAAAAATAAAAAAATTCCAAAGAAAAAACTTTTAAAAAACATCAACATAACTGTGAAAGCTCATGTTTATAAATTTAACGTAAGTTTAGAATGTAAAAATGTTAGTACAGGGACCGCAGTGGAAAAGGAAGTGAAAACTAAAAGGTAAACCAGTGAGTATCAGTTTTCATTATTTCCGTGATTTTGTGTTTTTCTTTTTTTTTTTTTTTTTTCTACTTTCACACAAGTGGCATCATAGTTATGGTTATGATTGTAATACTCTTACCTACAATTGTTAAGCTAGTTATAGTTAATGGTCTGCAATTTGAACCGTTATTCTCAACTAAGGTCGCTGTTGTTATTATTGTGTGTTGCCTAGCATATGGCAAAATAATTGTCATTTTGCGGTTGCCCTGAAAAAAGAAAAAAAAAAAAATTAGACATTCAATCGCTGTGAATATGAAAAAAATATGAGAATATAAAATAACTTTTTATGAGTTTTGGATGCCGGAGTGTTAAGCTCTAACAATATTTAATAAAATTTTATGAATTCAAGAAGATGGGTTTGGTAATAAAAGTTAAGAAGCATTTAATTTTGATTTACTACGGGCGAATGATTTAAAATCATTCTTTTTTTCTTCTTTTAATTGAATTAAAACAAGAAGTTAAGAAGAGAAAAAACTTCCTCTTTATTCCATTGTCCGGAAATATGATATAATTTTTTTTTTTTTAATTCAATTAATTTGAATTATTTTAGTTGTTATATAATAAGAAATATTTAATAAAAATATAACATAAAAAAGTTTTAATTTGCAAAGACACGATTAAGCTTCTGCCATCTGTGGATGCAAGGTCTGTCCGAAAATCGGAGATGTAAATATTAATATAGTAGCATAGCAACTCTTTATTATTTTTGAATTTTAAATTTCTTTCTTTGAAAAATTTATAGCAGGTTCCTTCTTGAGAATTTTTTGTGCTTATAATTGAAAAGATTCGTTTAGTATTTTTGTTCATAGCATTAATAAGAACCAAACGAAACGCTCCGGCATGGACATCTCCACTATTTTCCAAGGCATTTCATGTCTCAACATGTCTACAAAAAAACCTTTTAAACGACTTTTGCTTTACCACACTGCACTGATGACTATTTTCATATTTGAGACCGTAAAAGTCAAACCTTTGAGTTGGCAAAGCTGCTGTACTACGTTAATAAATCGAAATTTGCCATGTTTAGGTAAAAAGTAGTCTCCGCTAATTGGCTTTAAGCAGGCCAATCTGGCTTACTACACATCTAACATTCTATTTCTGATAGGATGTCTTTTGCCTTTTTCATGAGGTGTTCCATAAGATCAGTGTGTAATACTTGCAACCAGACAGCAATTGTATGAAAGATTCTACAAACTCTTATCACTGTAGCCTGGTACCATTTACGACTGTAGTTTATTACGTGTGAAATTTTCTCTAGAGCTTCTTGAGCTGGTAGCATTTAGGTGAACTTGGACTGTTAGCTTGTCATCGATTAGTAATGGACTATCTGATCTTAGAGAAATGCGAACTAACTTTCAGTCGCTTAAATTAATTTATATTGAGTTGCGCTGAAAAGCGTTAATACAAATGAAAGTAGTTGCTTCACACAAAAGGACAGTTTTTTGCTTTTAATTTCTTATTCTAAAGATAGTGCCGCTAAATCCTTACAAGCGATGAGTAGTGGCTGTATTCGGATACTCAATGGCGCATATAATCATAAGGCCGAACCAATAACATGGACGATAGAGCTTAATATTCATGGCGATCCTATTTTGGATGGTCAGATGGATAGGGTGTATATGGTTCGTTTTAATCAAATGGAACCATGATTAGATCAAAATTCGTGATATCGTGACTTTCAATGAAGTTAAAACCCATATAGTAAAATGCCCCTAGGAAACTTTAGTGGCACTAAGTTGAAATGCGCTGTCCTTGCCCCTGTTTTCAGCGAACATTATTTCTTTTGATTAACTCCGGTTACGATCGATTACTTATTGTACTGAAGTCGTGTGAAGCTTCCATTCTTACAACCAAATCGAACGAGTGGCTCTTTTAGTACACATTCTCAAAGGGCCAATTGTCTTTCTCTTACGATAGTCGTATTTTGTCGAAAAGATGAAAGATGGAGCAGCTAGTGAAGGACAATATTTTGAATAAATCATTCATTCACAATGAATTCCTTAATTTTTGGTAGAAAGCGGCGAAAACTTATTATTATACTTTTCATTAGAAATATATTGTTTTAATATATAGCTTGCAAAAAAAAAATTGATTCTAGACTGGAAAGTATGTTATCTGAGACAATGAATCCATAAGATTCATTAGTATTTTCTTATGTGCCTTCACTACTTTCTCTTGTAACATCATTGTGACATATCTTTTTGTTTTAACTTTTTTTTTTCTTTTTAATATTTTACCTGTGCTTCATCCATTTTCATCTTTAATATAATTTTGTGCATAATTTTCTATGAAAATGTTCATACTACGTAAAATACTAATATTCGTTATATGAAATAATTTCCGTCAATATTTTATTTTAGTATGTGTACATTTAGTTTATTTTCATAATATAGTATAGCATATTCATGGGTTTGGTTGTTTGTTGGTTTTACAAATTTTTTCTACTTTAAAACTTGAAAGTAATAAAAATAAAATATTTTCTCAAAACCATAAGCATATAAAAAAAGTATAAAGAGTAAGTAGAACAAGAAGCAAAACCCATTTACTTTAATCACTTCCCCATAGACATATAAACGATTTATCTTCGACATTTTATATGTTTAGAAACGTATAAACTGTGCAAGTGCATATAACATATACCAACACAAATGGTATATACATATAAACGAACGATATACATACATTTTAAACCATCTCAGTTTTCTAATATCATACAAAGTTGGATATGCTGTTTGCTGGCATTCAAAAATCATGGTCTTGATATATTTCTTAAGAAAGCGAAAAAGGAGAATAAAAAAAAAATAAAAAAATATTACATTTGATAACCTTTGGGATTCAACTTCTGGAATGTTGGTGAGTAAATTCTTCTCTAAAAATTTTCAGTCTATTTTTGTATAATTTATCTTGTTTTCTTCTTCTTTTTTCCGGTTTTTTTTCTTTTTCTCTTTTTGTGGTAACATTTACTAAATTCTCTGAGTTGAGCAATATTTAAAATTTTTGCATGTATTTCGTTAAGAAAAACGCAAAAAGAACATAAAATATTCGTAGAGATTTCAACTAAAACCATCTCATACTAATTTTTTTGTTTTTTTTTTTTAATATAAAGTTTTAATAAAATTTCTTTTTTTTTACATTTTTTCTTCGGGATAATTTTTATTTTCTTTCTCTAAAATACAAATTTAATATTAATGTAAACTCATTGTCACTTAAGTGTATGAGCTGTTGTTGTTTTGGTTAATTTTGTTCATTTCCTTTTTCAAACACAATAACCACGTGTACGTACATATAATCATTCCAACGATTTGAATGAAGATTGTATATCACAAAGACTGGTCAACAAATGCTCCACTTATTGTCGTTGCAATTGTATTCCGATTGTTGCTGTTGGATTGTTTCAACATTAGTAGTAGTATTTGGCTTTGTGGAATCATTCGCAAAATTACGTTTCAGTTGTTGTACTATAGTATGTCAGGGTTACTTAGATTTTAAGTACGTAAATATTTTCAGTTCCTGTTACCTAAAATGTGTAAAATTTTTGGTGTTTTGATATTTGAATTCATATGAGTTGACTTCATGGTGTGATGAAGGGAGAAATTATATTAAATTAAACTTAATTTATTTATTTGTAAACATGAAATTCTAAAAAATATATATGTTTACGTATCGAAAGTAATTACTATAAATGAAAAAAAAAAATATTCTCCTCAGTGCATATGCTCTTGTATATATGCATGTTAACTAAAGTAAACAAGTAAGAAAATGGAAAATTTGATATTTTTTATTAGGCTTTTATTAGAGAGACTGGATTATTAGTAGTTAGTTTAAAAAAAAAAAAAGAATTTGTAATTCAATCCTAGTAATGGACGATTGAAAGATTGATCCAACGTTAGTTTTTGATTACAAGACATCTTTATAGTTTGTTAAATTTTTCTTAGTCATGTACTGCCACACTAATAGTACATACAAATGAAAATTTCATTACATACGAATATAAAATACAAAGAGTTACCAAACGCATCATGATACTCTGCAAAAAATTGTATCCGCGATTATCTTTACAAACTTTAACGAACTTGTCTTTACCGAAAGACGATTTAGAAACTTTGCACGTTAACTAAACTTTCGTTACGAGCTGCAAATTATTTTTATCGTTGTCAAATGAGTTTACATAGTAAATAGACAAATGAAATTTTAATTAATTAAATAAATTACTTAAAAGTAAGCGTATGCTTAAGTAGATTTTAGTGATTCAGAGTATTCCCGCGATATTGACCGAAATAAAATCAAAAATTACAATTCCTCTTTGTAAAAAAAAAACTCAAATACACTGAAGTTACGCTGAGTTTCACAACCAGTTCACCTTTCCGTCTTTATTATTAATTATTAATCGATAATACAGCATTGCTGTATGCGCACTCGCTCGTATGTCTTCTTGTCAAAAAAAAAAGAAAAAATTAAAAAAATCATCAGCGCCAATGAAAAAAAGCGTAATATGTTTTTATATATAAAAAGAAGGCTGTATATGCGATGTACAGTGAAGGAATAGAGACCGGTCGCGTTTGCCTATATGATCAATAACTTTTGTTCATTTTTTAATTTTTCCTTATTTTTCACTATTCACTATGAGTTTATATGTAAACAACATCTACATGTTTGTGTAAATTGAAATGTATCATCTGAGGATTTGAATGCCAGGCAGGCGGCCGCAATTTCAATTGAAATGATTTGAGAAAGTTATTGAAATACCCTCTGTTTAAACAAAGTATTAAAGCGCATATTATTAATTAAAACAAATAACAAAATTATATTCGGATGTAAAAAAGAATCCTTTTAAGCAGTGAGGTGCACACAGTTTATAATATGTTGCACACGTGTCCTTCGATTTTTTTTTTCATTTTACATACCAATGCTCCTGCCAAGTTTAGAGCCGGTATCCCCAGCTATTTGACCAGGAGAATGTTTGCCACGAACAAATAGGCATTCGGACATATGGACATATTCAGATCCATTCTAAATTTAACGCTGATCAAGAATATATACAGTATATATTTGCGACCGGGAAAATTTCTATCACATATAGATAGACAGAAACAATTTGATATCCAAGTAGTTAAGAAGAATAACCATCAAGTTGGCATATACGAGTACAATTCTCGGTGCAGATATCTATGATTGGTTTTACAAAAGCGTCAGCTTATGAAAGTTTAATCCCTCGATGCACCTAAAAACAGAACTGTTTGTCAACGAATGATACTCGTCGTCTTTATTGACATTGCAGAACAATGTCCATAATAAGAGCTTCCTCAGGTTCCCGGGGTTCCAGAACAAACATTCACTGGCGACAGTCCAGGGTATCCAGGGAATGTTCTCCTCTAACTACTTCCACAACCACCCCGATACTCCTCGAAGGGCCTAATGAGAGGTCAGGCAACCAAGTATTCAGCAAGTTTGCTTGCTCAATCACCATAGTGCAAGGAGCTTCTTCATTTGGGCAACTGATCCACGTGGTTTTTTTGTTCACTGTAGATTTTGTATACTTCACAGAAGCGAATTTTACACACCCAATTTTAAGAATAATTGTGTACTTGGAAAGACATCGACACTACCTACATGTGGCATAGTCCTACTACCTCAAGCTGTCGTAGATAACTACTAATAAGCAGTGTTATTACGACGCAAATAGTAGTTGACCTATCGAGCAGAGGAGTCTTCAAAATAGTAGCACAACTCCTGAAGCTTTTTCCTACAATCCGAAAAATTCCTATCGCCAAGTATCGATGGTTGAAACCTTAACCTCCTTTTACGCGTCAAGTAATGCATTCATTCTTCAGGTTTATAGCTGAGACTACGTAAAAGTAAGAGATTCAGCACATTTATGTTCTGCCATGCTCAGAAAATAATTTACCGAACCAATTCTCGGTGCAGTAGATCATACTTTAATTACTATTGATGTCAAGTCATGGCTGTAGTGAATGGTCGGTCAGTAAAGGGACTCCCAATCTTCGGCCATTCAATTTCTGTCCTTTCTAACTTCATTCCGACCATTGCCGTGTTACACGTACAAGAGACATCGCCGGAATGATTGGTCACATTGAAAAAAAAAAATATTTTTACCTTATAAGTTGTCTAAAGTTTCTTTCAAAATGTTGCAAAAGTTTTACAAGATTTATATACCATCAATCTTTCGACGATAAGAATAATACAAACTGTATTTAATTGACTTGAGAAGATTTTGGGGATATTTTTATTAATCCGTAACCATTAAATTATCGTATGAACAGTTTATAATTTTTTATGGCAAAAGAGTTCATAAAACTCTTTCGGTTCAAAGAATTAAAGAAGAGTTTTCCAATTTATAAGAGGGTACTGGCTAACGATTCGAAATTTGAAGGAAATAATTATCACGTTTGCTACAAATTGAAGATCTCTTCTTTTTGTCTTTCCTATAACAATATACTATTTTTTTATTATAAATTTATTAAAATACATAAGCGTTTATAAATATATTTTATTGGCATTTTTATTGCAAGTGATAATTATTTTTTGAGCTTGTACACAATGGCTCTGCTCGAGCATTAATTAAACGCTTTTATGAAGAACTAACATATAGCAGTAGTCCTTGAACGCCCTTTAATGATAATTTAGCTTTTATTAGACACTTTAGTGAACGCCTATAATAATGTAACCTACTATATATATATATATATATATATATATATATATATGCGCATATATATATATATATAGTACGCTCGTTTACTGTCGCACACACGTTGCTAATTATTAACATACCAAACATACAATTAAAAGCAAGAGAATTTCTATGAATGAAAATTAAACATTAGAGAGTTATGTAAACAGACATCCCAGCAGAGCAAGAATAGCAACGACAAGTAAAGAATAGAACGCACAATCCGTAGTGAAATGAAAAATGAAAGAGAGAGAGAAAAAAGAAAGGAAAAACAAGTAAGAAAGTTATACACGCCTTGGAACGAATTTTGCATACTCACTACTGTTTTGCTGATTTTCAACATGTCATTCGAACTTGTGGTACAGTTTTCATTATGAAATTGTATTATTCAAGTCGATCGGTATGCGCTATAGATCGTATATTGTTAATGGAAATGTATTGAAATTTTCTCTTTTTTATACAAATATTTGTTACACCTGATAGCTTCCTAACTTGATTTATAATTTTTATATGAATTTTTTACTTTCTTTTTATTATGGGCTTTTTTACGATGGTGGACTTTGTCTCTGCAACACATAATAAACTGTCCGAAGAGTGAGAATAAATCGCTATTGTAAAATCAAGTTCGAATTTATCAATGATCAAAAATTGTATACATTTGATGATGTAATGTTTTGTATTTACCTCTGCATCCGTTTGTATGTGACAAGCTGAAGCATGAAATGAATAAACTTTAATCCCATAACGGTTGGTATAAAAATGATAATAAACACAAATATTAATACAAAATTATATATGTATACGTTTTTGTAAGTTTGCACGCATAAGTGTGTATGTATGCCTGCGTTTGTTTGTATGCATGTTTGGTAACTAATGAGTTGTTTTACATGACGGTTGTATTGTAATGTTTTTGCATAATAACAACTAATTAAAACACTAGACTTGAAAAATTAACGGAAAACTAAATATAAGATATAAAGAAAGAAACAAATAATAAATAAAACAGAAAGGAAGACAAGAGAGTAAATTAGAAAATTTAAATATTTCGTTGTAGCTAAAGTTTTTTGTGGGGGATTATTCTAAAACTATTCGAATGAATAAAATCATTATTTTTATAGATTTTATTAAAAATATACATTTTTGTATGAAATAAATGAAATGTTTGCTTTAGCTGTTTTAACACTTAAATTTTAGTCAAGTAGGGTTCTAAATTCTTTTAAAAAATATTGGTAAAACCATTATATGTGCATAACATAGGGTCATCCATTTTGTGGCCCGGATATGGAAATTTTGTTTTAGTAACATATCTATAATAAAACTGCCATTCAAGGAGTTATATGTTTAGCATAATATTTGCCATTTTCCAATATGGGTTGCTTAATAACTGCTATAAGTGTTAAAATGGTGAAAACTAACTACAAAATTTGCCGATTCGGTACTGGCTACAATTCGTGACAAGATTATGGACGACATAATCGTTTATCTGATCGCGCTATAGGCAAAGGACCAGGATCTGCAACAAATTTTTTAAGGACCACGCATCATCAAAAAGCACGCTCGACGTGCTGTTAGAGAACGTGTCGAAGAAAATCCAAATTTATTTATTACATGATTGCGCGCAGCAGTCCGCTCGCTAAAGCCAGTGTCTACCATTTTTGTTTTGGAATGAAATTAAAAACGAATATCCATCAATTTATTCCCGAGTTATTGCCTCAAAGGGATGTAGTCTTTTAAGATGTCCCGTGGAGAATATTTGACTAATGGCAATGGCTAAACAATACACTGAAAAAAGGAATTGTGATCCAAACCTCAATTAGAAATGTGTTTGATTCACGTTTACTAAAACCCTACAGAATGGATGATCCTGTAGTAATCTTATATTTGTGTAGGGAATTTAATATTAAGTATAATTAAACGATATTTTCAAAGAAAATTTACTAAGCAAACAGTAGATATTATATGTAAGATAGTCAAGTGAGGAGCAAAGGCCACAATCTACATTAAGCATTGCTTAACCGATTACACAGAAACATTAATGCATCTATAAGAGGATTTTATATTGTAGCGTAGATTTATAGGCTGAATGCTTAATTTTATAAAGGCAGGCGACAACAGAAGGCTATAGTTTACACACAGAAAATATATTTTTTTTTATGCGGTTAGCTTAAGGGAAAATGTTAAAAGTAATACACACACGATAGTATAACTTCGGTCACATATGTAAGTACATAAAATTGATATAACAATAAAACTGTTGTGTATGCTTTCGTGTGAAATATTAAAAGTTTTTCTTCTTTCTCTGGATTATATGGAACAAGGGAAAACAATATTTTATACTTAAACAGGTCATAAAGTGTAATTATAAACAACTGTTCTTACATAAGGCCAGTAAATAATACTGATGCTCTCTTCTCGGCCGAAGAGTTCGCCAAAAACGCTATAGAACTTATTTACTAAACCAGTATTTCTAACTTTCCTTCGTTGTTGAAATGCAGATGAATTTTTTTTTTACATTTAAAAATAAATATAAATAAAATCATTTTAAAGAATTTTCGATTTTTTTAAATAAAAAGCAAATAAAATGAAGTTTAAGAAAAAAAAAAAAAGAAAACAGATTGCAATAAGGTAAGAGTTTGTGAAACCATTGGAAAGGGTGAAAACTATGTAAGAAAATTAGAATATTACATGATTGGAACAACATAATGCAAACATCTTGAATTTATAATAGATTTTTACTAGTATTTATGTTATTCGGTGATTACTTCAAGTAGTATGACTTCATTTACTTTCTATCTCTCTTTACGACTTTAATGCAATCTATTCTAACTGCATTTGTGCGGAATTCACGCAACTCTTCTTGCACATTGACCTTTCAGCCTTTGGTTGGTTTGTAACATCATCATGCTTTTTTACAATTGTGCCCATATGCTTGGTTAAAGTTTAATATAACGATCTTAACGTAACGTGCCACGACAACAATTTTTTAATTCTTTTAAACTTAAACATGATTACGATCCTACAGATCTCTTATGAAGAAAAAAACATAAGAAAGCTGCATACTTGACGAATCTAAAATAAATCAAGGTCAACTTTATAATTAAAAGGTTAACTTTGAAATTGAAATTAAATTTGTGTAATTTTTAAGGGTTTCCACCATACCGCTTTATATGCAACCTTAGCAAAAATAAGAAGCAATTTTGACAAACAAGACATTTTAGTCTCTTAATAGATGTTTTTTCAAAAAAAATGTCTTTAGATATTTTCTCCAGAAATCAAAACCTAAAGTATTTAAAATATTTATGGAAATCTTTATTGAAAAGAAAATTATAATCCATTATAATTATATATGAAAAATAATATCAATCAAATGTCCACCATAACTGCTTTTACAAACCTCTATACGAACGTTGGAATGTTCGATAGTTTTTCTGCACATCAGCTCATTTAATCTATTAATTTCATTCCCCATAGGGAGTATTGTAATGCTAAGAAACTGTGCAACTCTAAAAAGGCCCATAGAAAATAATCCAATGAAATAAAATGTCAAGATTTAGATGGTTATTCAATTAAAATTATAATCGAACTAAAGGCTTCGACTTTAATAATTCAACATTTACAGCTGTTTTGTGTTGAAAATACACCTCACTAAAGTCAGTTTCTTCAAGTTTAGGCCACAAAGACTCTTCAAACATCTCCTTCTAGCGTCTATCATGGACAATGACAGATCTTCAGATACATTTTAGAAGCAGTAAACATCAATGGTTCCATCACTTTAAAATCCAGAGCAGAGAGTAAATGTTTTGCTTTGTCAGAGCTAGAGCTGGAGCTAATTTCTTAAATTTTTTTGCTAATATTTGTATCATCGAATTATATTTAGACGATTCGCAAAATCAAACAAACCATGAATTTTGCGAAATGTTAATTTTCAAAAATATTAATTTTCATAATTAATAAAAAATATATTTAGGCGTTTTTCTTGCCTGTACGCGTCTATGCTTAAAATTGTTCACCTTTTTAGCTGTCAAATATCTACTTCACACTAAAGAAAAAAAAAGGAAGCGTTCAGGATATGTTTAGTAATAACGTCGAGGCGCTATGTTTGAAAAATCTTTTATTTAGTCAATCATTCCTGAATGGTTTAATAGAAAGTTAAATCTAAATTATCGTCAATGAGATACGGGTTTTTTTTTTTAATTGACTTGTTTATGAACTTATCATTATTGGTCGAATGTCTCTTGTTGTTCAAAGTAATATGAAATAAAGCTTTAAAAATAAAATTTAAAGAAATAGCTAAAGTTTATAGGAAAAATTTTTTAAAAATTTTATATAAATCGTAGAAATAATTTGAATTACGTTATAGTGTCCTAGTCTCGGAAATGAAATATGGATTAAGGGAGATTGTTACGAACATCACACAGTATGGGTTGAGCTAATCACAAACTAAAGGTCGTTACTGCACAGAATTAGCAGAGTGAGTATTAAGAGGCTTTTTTATGGAAAATTCGCAAGAATGAAAAGATTTACAAAAAAAAGCGATTTTAAAGGCTCGATTATAAAGTTTTTAAGAAGTTCAACCATTTAAATGTTATTAAGAATTAAAGTTCAATAATAAATAATTTTTTATTTCGTTCTAAAGCCAGTGTATATGATCTTCGCCTATGAATTGCTAAACAAGCCTTATAAATACGATATATGAAATCTAAAAGGTTAAGGACGGTTGATCTGGCTTACAGAAAGGCTTGCTGAAAAGAAGAGATAGATAATTTAATAGGAAAAGGTCTCAGGTGACAATATGAGCTTAAACAGTACCGATAGGTCACTCAATTTGCCGATATCTCTGCAATTCTTTCCTCCAATCACGAAACTATATTACTAAGAAGTTTTTCTCGGCAAATATATGTGCTGGTAAACAAGTGTAGTTTTTCAAATTAAAAAGTATAACGATGGAAGAATAAATAAGTGTAAGTAATATTTAGATAAAATAATCTAAAATTTTAATTTATGCATTATAGGCTTAAATTTATCCTGTAGCTGCCTTAATTTGTGTTTTATTATTTTATTTATTTTTCTTCTATTAAATTAATTTAATTTTTTTTTTGACATTTTCTTCTCCGTAATGTGTTAACTATTTGTTTGTTTCCCTCTCCTCTGTATACCTTTTCGTTCCATTTTGATTTCAGTTTTTTTTTCTTTTTTTTTTAACGTCT
The DNA here is from genome assembly GCA_000671755.1 of Glossina brevipalpis. Lineage (NCBI taxonomy): Eukaryota > Metazoa > Arthropoda > Insecta > Diptera > Glossinidae > Glossina > Glossina brevipalpis. Next base: position 143,136 of record KK351059.1, read on the forward strand.
GCCTATTCTTTTCGTTTTGACAAATAGTGTCTTATTATGATAGTAAAGTACAAATTTGAAACGATGCCAAATATGTTTTTTACACTCACTTGAGAAAAAAGTTCTTATGCATAAGTGTACCACTCTATGTATAGCATTCATTGCCAAAAACACTTAAAGTTAAATAAACTCCTACATTTAGCCTTTTTCATCTTTTTTTTGTTGTTGTTGTTGATTTTCTTCCTTTTTGGGCTTCTTTGCGATTTTGCTGTTGGGTAAGTTTTTCATTCATTGTTTAAGAGACACAAGAAAAAAAACGAGGAAGAAGAGACACAAATATTATAGTTTTATTTGGTAAATGCCAACAAACGAGTAAAGTAAAGGTTTAAAATTCAAATCAAAACTTAATGATTTGGAAAATTTACTTAATTTTGGGTTGTGTTTGAAAAAAGATTAGAAAAAGAAAAAAAAAAAGAAAAGCAAATAACATAAAAAATCCTTTTCTTTTCAGTATATCTCTATAGTGGTGGGGAATAAATGTCAGAGGTCTTAAGGAAACGTAAAACGCATGTATCTCAAAACGGTCGCACACTTCGAGCGGATCTAACCACACTTATCATTCTATATAACCATCTGTCGTTAAAACTCTTTCGAAAGGAAGAATTACGGAAGAACATCAAAGCTTTTTCTATATGTTTTTCTGTTAATTCTTTAGATCTAGAAGGCCCTGTGGTAACGCATGAGTTTATCTGCTTAAATTCATTTTTCTCTCCACGAGTGTAAATTTGTTTTAAATTAAATATTTTGATATATTCTATTTTAATTAATGTTCTGTTATACTTTAAAAAAATCGCACAAGATCAAAGTTGTTTCGCAGATCGAGTATATATAGAAGAACATCCGAACATCCCCTTGGTAGTTTTGCAGTAAATTTGAATAAGAGAAACTTTTGATTGGTGTTGAGATCCAATTTTTTTTTTTCAGTATATAGTTTGGACTTTGCTATTATTTTTGGAATACAACACCATTCAAATGTCCTTCATGGGACATCTTATAGGACTGGGTTCTTTTGAGATGGTTTTCTATGAGTTGCCTACTCACAGCAAGCAATAATTCAGCTATAACATGACGGATATTCGTTTTCAAAGCCTTAAGAATTTGAAAGTTGTTCACACATAAACACGATCCATTGCCTAACTTCAACAAGCAAAGACCAACAGTGGAAAATCGGATTGGTAACCAATTCACATCACAAAAACATGATGTGATTTGAATGGAAAAACGTGGGGCTTGTGGTACCGCGATATTCAAACCATAACCCAATCTTCGCTTTCACCACAAGAAAAAAAAGCATAATCTGCTAGAGATCCAGTTTTTCAAATTTCTTCGCTTTCTTCACAGTAGAAGTGGCTGTTCGACCACTTGCCGTCGTCAAAATTATGATAGAGATGTATACTACAGCTAGAGTAGGTATAGAATTATGATAGAGATGTATAACATGGCAAACTTGTTCGTCATTAATGACTGAATAGATGAAGTTCGAAGGTATATGAAGAGCTAAAACTTCTTGACGAATATAGTCATTGAGAAAGTAGTGCGTAAAAAAAAACAAATAAAAGCTACCTAAAATTGCAATAAAAAAATGTGATTTGTTAATAGTCTTCTCTTACTTGCTTCTTGAAACTCAATACAAACATTTCTTTTTGTGCCGATCAAACAACGTTACCGTACATTTAATAAAACAATTTGTATTTATAATGCGTTGACAAAAGACGGTATTGAAGCTACGCACTGAGGCGTTACTGATTCTGAGTTGGTTTTTTTTCCAGCATCTGCATTGTATTTAAAAATTCTTTGCGAAGAGAGAAATAGATAAAGACAATTGTTTTACATTTGACGTGACAGTAACCGATATTTACGTGTAAACCTTTATCAGCCGCAATTGTAAGAATGCGACAAAGCACATATATATTCATTTAGGCACAAAAGTGTACAATTATTCTAACAAATCGGAAAAGTTCTTAGTAATCACGAGATTCATACAAAATAATGCTGTGTATGGCAAAGAAATATCACAACATAGAATAGGCTAATGAGTACAATATTTCTGTATACATATCTGAGTACTCTTTTCTATATTGAGCCAGCGTTTCTCAAACTTTCCAATACTTGTTTTTTAATAGATTACAGAACGATCCTCAAAGCATACTGAAGTTTTCGCGATAATCTTAGTTTGTTCCCTACAAGATTTCCAGTAGATGGAGGGCAGATCTGCAGCATATTATAGATAGGACAGCAACCCGAATTCCATTTCATGCACTTTGGCTGACAAGATGCTTTTGTTTCACCCGTACAAATTTAGAAAACTGTCTTCTCATTGCCTTTCAATATCAGCTATCGCTTGCAACTTCTTCCGACATCTCGAACATCGAGAATAAGTTTCAACATTCGTAAAATGTCTTTTGGCGCAAACGCCTCTTTTCAGTGTCCGCTGAATTCAGCGTCATCAGAGATTCGTACAACCTCGTCTCGAATTAGCAAACCACCGATAAATTGTTGTTTCCGAGCAAGAAAAGTTGCTTTAGCACTTTTCAAGTCAATGCTAAGTTTCAATTATAGTTAGAAAATTCAAAAGCAATGTTTATTTAACACACGATGCTCAGATTTTTCCATTGTTTCGAAAATAAGAGAAGTAGCGTTATTTTAAAGCCGCTGTAATTGGTAAACAAATGCTAGAAAGCATATAAAGTGCTATTAGCTATGGTTTTGATGGCTGATAGTTCTAAGAATTGTTGACCAATATGTAGAAATATATTTTGATATACTAAGCGTTAATAACGTTTCCATGTTATCTATAGTATTAAGAGAATATCTCTCACTCCGTTTTGAAATATGAGAAATAAACAAAACAAAATTATGAAACCATTTAGAAAATTTATGTAAACTATATATTATTGTAAAGACTATATACAAAAGACTTCCATAGAATTTATAGAAATTTCAGCAAATTATTAATTTTGTGAAATTAACAGAAAACAATTTTAAATAAATTTCCACAGAATGGTCTATTGAAAGCTGTATAGCTGGAAAGCTGGACAAAAATGTATGAAAAACATGCTCATATCGAAATCATTTATATGATAATTGTTGTGTTTATTTTCCTTCTTTTTTTTTGTCTCTCAAATTTATGGGAATTTTATCAAATTTTGTAAATTTTGTTATAAATTTACACATTACAGCGTAAACAAACCGCGCAAACAAGTAGAAATCTTATCGAACTTTGAATACCTTTGTTAGTGTTTTATAAGTGCTATTGTGTTGTACAGTGTTAGTTAGTGTTTTTCATATACCCTAAGCTGTGATTAAATAAAATATTAGGTACATGCATGAATTTTGATCAGGGAATTCTACAAATAAAAATGATGAAGTAGTAGGAAATACCAGCGTACATAATCGTTAAATTTTATGAATTTGCCCTTCCTCTATCTAAAATTACAATTTTCCATTTAGTATTGTTGAGTTATTTAATGTATACAGACGTTAATTATAGAATGCTGAAAATTGTATTTTCGACACTCATTACTTTTTTGGTTTAATTTGAAGAAATCTGCTGCCGAAGTCTATCAAAAACTTTTAGAAACTCATGATGATGCTGCTTCATCATATCCCAATTGTCGATTTTGGTTTCAATCGTTCAAAAGTGGTAATTTTGATATCAACGACAAGCAATGGCCGGGAGACAATGCATCGCAATTTTATTGTACGAAAACTCAACACAAACTCGCAAAGGACTTTCAAATAGGTTAACAGTTGATTTATCAAGTGCTTCTACATATTTACAAGCGATGGGAAAGGTCCAAACGCAGAGGAAATCATTACGATACGAATTGACTGAAAAATCGTTTCAATACTGCGGTTTCATTGCTTGTCAGTCAAAAAAAGAAGAATTTTCTGTGGAGCATTGTGACTGGCGGTGATAAGTGGATTTAGTACGCCAATCTCGAAAACAAATAAATATGAATTAGTCCAGAACAGCCATCCACATCGACACCGAAGCGGGATATTTATGTTCATAAGATTTTACAGTGCATATCTTGGGGTCAACAAGGTGTAGTATATTATGAGCCACTAAAACCGAATAAATCTGTTACTATCAACCTCAATTGATCAAATTGAACAATGTGTATTGTTGCAAAAGAGATCAGCAATAGCGGCTTACAGATGCAAAGTCTTCCTCTTGCATGCTAACACTCGGCCACACATTGGGAGAGTTATCAAGGATATACAGTTGCAGCTCGAATGGGAACTTCTGCCATGCCCAACGTACCAGACTTAGCGCCTTCTGATTACCACTTGTTCAGCTCGATGTAGTATGGCTTGGTTGGCACGTGGTTCCACAAAGTTGAAGAAGTAGGAAAAATAGTCGATTCATTGAAAGCCTCAAAAAAGCGTGAGTTCTTCCGACACGGTATTGTCACGTCGCGAAAAAGATGCGAAAATATTTTGATTAAGATGTATTGCACCAATTTTTCGCAACAAATGCATTGTAAAGAACGTAAAGGATGGTGATATACTCATTGTGTCATTTCGTTTGCAATAACCATAAGAAACCCCCAAAGAGCTCATCTATATCGTTCATTAGAATTAAATTCAGAAGTGATTTAAGCACGACCGCCTGTCCATGTGTTCGTTTGTGTAATGTCTGTGGTAAACCTTTTCTTGGCCGCAACAATGAAGATATCGTCTTCACATTTGCCAGAAATATTGGGAGATCTTGCATGTAGGTTGGTCTTGGATGTGAGCCACAACGGTCAAAGGACAGGCTTACATTGTCAAAGAAATTGAGAACATTTTTGTTTTTAAAAGCTAAGATAATTAAGGTTTTTCTTCACCACTCATAATCCATTTACAACCTAATATAGTATACCTGTTCAGATTTTCAGGTATACTCTATGAGAATAGAAAAATCCAGATGGATCCATCCAACAATGTAGAACGTTTAGGGTTAGACGATAACCATGAATCAAAAGACTCATTAATTACTAGAAGATTAAGTTCGTACATTCAGACGTAACTACAATAAAAAGTGGATCGTAGAGAGCACGAGGAAATTGTAAAAAATTCTAAAGCTACTAAAAATTAAGCCTCAGTATCAATGCACTTCACTGCAAACCAGATACATAAAGTAACGTTACCAAACATAATATATTTCGTTCTTTTCATTTTTTTTTTTTTTTTTAAATAAGGATGGTGGGAGTAAAAGAAGCAAGAGAATAGTCGAATATAATTCTCTGACTTGTATTTCTTTTTTTATTTATTACCTCGTTTTTTTTCTTGAATATTGAAAATGTAAATGTTTTACGTCTAAGCCTCCTCTTGACTTAACAATGGAAAACGTAATGAATTCATTTGTAATTAAAATTAATGTTAAGAAATTCGTTTTTTTTTTTTTTAATTTACTTTGATTTTTTTTTTTGTTTAACTTTGCAGTTTGGCCATTTTAACAAAACCCTGAAGAATTTTACATTGAAAATTAATTAATACATAGCAATAAGTTGAAGAGGGAAAAGACTAGGAAAATGCGACTGTGTGATGAATGGGGTAATGGGAGAGGACGAGAACTCAAATAAAAAAATTTCCAACGTACAATTACGGAAGAGTTGAAAAACTTTCACCATTACAGGCAAACTAAAGCATTAATAAGGCACTTATTAGATCTTTGAGAGTATTGCTGCTGTTCTTCATACGTAAAAAGTTTTTTGCAGAAGAAAGAATCAATCAAGTAGTTTTATATATAAAATAATATTAAAAAAAAAAAAGAGAAAAAGAACTTAATGTGGTTAACGACCATCAAAAGAAAATAAAATGAAGAAAACTTTTATTTTTTTTATTTTTCACTAAGCTCTAGGCTAAGTAGGTTAGAAGGCTATTAATTTGTAAAAGCCAAAGTGGTTGGAATGAAACTAATAACATTTACAAGGTAATTGTAATTACAAAAAAAACAAGTAAATACTAATATTAACATTAAAAAAAACATAGAAAATCGTTAAAAAATCTCAAAACGTATTGAAGGTCAATGGTTAAGCAAGTTTTGCAAGAAAAACGCAGCATTTGAAATTTGTAAACTTTCAGTGAAACTTTAAAAAGCAAATAAAATTATAAAATTCAAGCGGTAATTGCGAGTCTAAGAATTTATCTCATCAGAAAACAAAATTTAAATAATAATAATAATAATAATAATAAAGCCCAAGTATAATTTTATCAAAATTATATATTTGTCTTTGAAAAATAAATTTCTATTACCACACACAAGATTAATAATTGTTTTTCTTATAAACAAAATAATAAACTTGTAATCGATATCTGGAAATATTAGAGATAATTGAACAAACATTATAAGATTTTATAGAATATTGTATCTATTACTAAATGCTTAGTTGCATTGATATCTCGATGAGCTTGCATGTATTGTACATTAGGCACATTAATTAAATGCTTGCCAAGCATTAAAATGGAAAACCGAATATGTTCACACATAATACTCTTATTACACAAGTATTTTCACAAAGAAATTACAGGCGAAACTGGTCATAGTGGTTGAATAATAACATGTGTTACTGAACGTTTAAGTTGATTTTTAATTATTAGAACCAGAGATTACACTTACATGTATACCTACAGACATTTACACATACATTACTTAGACGTATAAATAAACAAATTTAAGTTAATTAAAATATTGATTAAAATTTGAGATTCTCTTTAAAAATTAGAAGATTGTGAAGCGCTAATGATGCTGCATCTCAAACATCAATTTTTAAGAAATATAATTTATAATGTAATGCTTTAGATTATTATTCATATTTTTCTAATTCAAATGAATTTATGGAAATCTGCATTTAGAAAATGTTAGTATTATATGGAAAAAAGATCGACTAAGAGCATTGTTGTATTTCACACACATATTTTGTACGATATCTTACTTACAAAACCAAACATACTTTAATACGAGGAATCCCATGAATCGAAGAATTCCAAGATGTAGATTTCAAAACACTAAGTAACGTATTGATTACATTGATAATATAATATATAATAACTTCTATTTTCATTTGAAATCGATTAACAGAATAGTGGTATTTAAAGCGTCTTCTTGTAAAGAGCGCTTACATAATAACATGGAAACGCCTCTGTAGTAATGTAAATTACTAAATTATAAGGATTTCATAAACAAGTATTTTTTCTTTATGCTGTTATGAATGCGAAGTAAGTGTGTAATACGTTTTATATTATTATATTGTACATTATATTATACGTTATATTGCATATTATATTGTATATTATAGTGTATATTATATTGTATACTATATTGTACACGATATTGTATATTATATTGTGTATTATATTGTATGTTATGTTGTATATTATATTCTATATTATATCGTATATTATATTGTATATTATATTACACATTATATTTTATATTTGTCAACTCAATAATGTCAACTTACCTCTAAAATGCCATTAAGGCATTGAGGCAATAATTAGAGTAAATATTAAATATTTACAGGGAATAGACAAAATAATTTGAAGGTCAAACTTTATAAAAGTTTTCACAAGTGCAAGTCTTCTATGAACGTTAGCTTTTTGGGTCTTCCAGCGTATTGTTTTTATCGAAAAATGCTGTACTCAAATGAGTGCTCGATTTTGCTACTATTTTTGCTTCGGTACTTTTATCTTGTTTGGCCACAATCTTGATACTGTATTGCATAGTGTTAATGGTATTTTATCTATTTTTTGCATTTGTAATAATAGACAATAATAAAAAAAAAAAATTATTTATCATTTTTCAAAATAGAATCCAACAACTTTCCAACTTTTTTTTGCTTGACAAACACTACGAAAATGTCGATAAAAGAAATGCCAACTTGCTAGAAACAGTTGACTTTCTAAAGATATTAACGAGTAGTGTATTGATAATTTTGTTTGAAAATGTGGGCATAAAAAGCTCCGCCATTACCCACGGGAAAGTGATTCGGAGCATGGACACGCCCATATAAGGCCAGAATGATCAAAATTTCATATATCCTATTTTATTTTCTACTTATTACTCATAAGGTAAACAAGGCAAAATGTCGAAAATTAATTTATACATTCTACACGTGAAATATTGGCCTAATAAAATAAAGGGTGATAGGTATATAAAATTCCGGCCCAGTCGAATGTAACTTTATTATTTTTTTTAAATTGAACAAAAAATACTAAATTTTCATTCTCTACTGTATTAGGATGGCATGGACGACATTTCCATCTTAGCAATTTAACTTTTTTTTGTATCTAAGGTAATTTATTAATAATAAGCAAGTTTTGTTTTTGAAAACAGATTTTCTCAATTGATGTCATATCTCAGCTTATTTCATATTGTAGATCGTGATGGGCCGTTTTCAATGGAAGCTTGCTTTCTCAAGCCGGTATCCTGACTTTTGCGATCAAAAGAATGTTTACCGCATATTTTATATAGATGGGCAGATGAAGAGAGGGATGTTGTTTTCACTTATAAGATGAATACACAATCATCCATCTGTTAAGGATATATAATGACAAAGTAATCGGCTGGGGTTTTTTCTACAACAACTATTAAATAATTAATCAAAAATCAAAAGCAGTATATCTGGTTGTTTGATTATTGACGACACTGTTTTGATGTATTCGAAAGAATTTGCGAAGTTATTTGGCATTTTGACCGCGCTCATTTCTAAAGCTTTCTTTTTGATTTGATTAAAGATCATAATTGACAGGTTTTGTTGGCGTCAAGTTTCTACATTATTTAGAAACTCTACTAATCTTTGGGACACACGCATAAACGGTGAGACTGCAATGGCTGAAACGATTCAAAAATTTCTTTTAATCACGTATACATACAGTCTCTGTTCAATTTATTAGACGAACTGCAAATTTTTTACACTTACATGTATTGCACTAGGTTAGGCACAATATTCTTCGGTTTTAATCCTATAAAATTGAACTTTTATTTAAGAAATCCATTATGTACATTCATTTTATGTTGGTGTTGAATAGATTGGTACTGAGAACTAAACGAAAACTCCCAGATCTGCTTTAATCGCGTTATTTGCTTCTTGCAGGTGCCGACATGTTTTCGTAATCTTATACGATTTATTTATCTATTTTGCAGTATTGAACCACACAGCAGTTGGTTTATCACATTTTACATACAATTTTTTAAACGTGGACGTTTTTACATAATAAAAAAAAGCTGAAATTAAGCTCTTCGTTAATGTCAAAATGTTTTCTATCCAAGAAACATCGCAACCTTAAAGATATTTGAAGTAGCCAAGCGACGCATAAAAAAGAAAGTCGAAGCGTCCAACAAGTGATCAGTGACTGTACATACCTTCTAAGATTTTCAATATCTAATCCTTTTGTAAAAGGGTTTCACACGTGTATAATAGAATTATTATAATACGTTCCCATCTACCATTCCAACTCGTATAGTGAACATGAAATATTTCACGTTTATTTCTGTTACAAAAGGAATGATAAATTTAGCGCACTTCCGTTTTTCAATATAAAAATTAATTCATTTTCACGCAGAATAAAATCAATATATTTTTTTATTACGACATACAATTTAAAATGTTATTTCCTTCAATTTTTATATTGCTTTTTAAAAATAATTTAAATTATTTTCTGCTAAAGATCGCTTGCAATTTTTTTCAACGGATTTTATTGCTACAATTATTTGCACAACATTTTTAATGGTGTTAACAAATTTCATATCCGTTTGCAATATCCTTAAATTTCCGTTATTTGTAATATACAGCTTCACACATTTTCGCATAAACAACCAAACACAACAAACGGTATAACACTTACACCTGTGTACACACACACCAAAGAGAGATTATTTCATTAATTTATAATACTGTGCTACACTTAAATGACAGATGTTTTCTCTCTTTATTTTGGCGTCAGTTTAATGTGAAAAGGGAAACGTTCGTTTATTACCCTAAAATATGTAGAAGAAGAAAAAGAGAGACGACATTTATTAGCTTGCTTTAAATCTTTCGGAAAGATTTTGTTTTTAGCGAGTTTATATAGGGTGAGGCATTTCTTCACTTTTTTTTTTAGTAAAAAAGTTAATTTGTAGCTGGAAACTAAAGTTTTTTATTTACTATATAACCATAATATTTATGTATTTATAAGGTGTTGGGACAGCATTTGCTTGTGGAATAACTGCTATTCTTTCGGGAATAGATTTGTAGATTTCCTTAAAAAGTTTCCAGCTGACACTTCCAGCCTTGGAGGGTGGTGATCAGATAACTTTCCGATAGTCGCCTTCTACATTAAAATACAACTCTATATCGGTAAGTTACATGATGACTCTACTGATGTTGTCCATAATCCTTTTAATATTCGTCAATCTCTGTTCCCCTTCGTCGATGATATTTTGCCATGGCGTTGTCATTAACGTGTATACTGCCGCTCACAAAAGCTTAAACAGTTCAGCTGTTCTCTTGCAGATACTCTCGCCGATCCATCACCAACGATTTGCCTTCTTTCGAAGTCTGAGAGATCATTTTACCGATTCTTTGTTTTAACCGTCGTAGAACCAAACGTCGCATTATTGACACAAAAGCAGAGTTGCCAACGTCCAAACAAAATAGTAATAGTTCGCATTATTTGGTCCATCCTCCATATAGGGAAAACCGTATCATCCATATGTGGATAGGGTTGCTTTTAAAAGCTTGAATTTGAACTGCGATTTGATCAGGAAGGTCACATTTTATAAGCCATAAACTGTCTATGCGACAATCAGCTGGGTTTTCTTCTAGGTGGCTAACAGTGTACTAAAATCTAATTAACACTAACTTTCCAACAGATTCCGGGAAATTTTCGAATATAATGGATTAATAACTGAGAGAGTCGTGAAAGATAAGAGATAAATTGACGTTTATTTGTTTTCTATAAACAAAACACATTGAATTGATCCAATTAGAGTTATAAAAACTCATGCTTGGATAACGTTCACCATTCACTACATATATAAGTGTTCATACGAATATTTTCCAAGAAATGACGCCAGTTGCTCATAAACCATCCTAAATGCTGGCTTTTTAAAGATGAAATGGGTTAAGATTATCCGTTCTTCAAATACGAAATGCTTCGATTGATCAGGTGATTATATTGATGAGAAAAGATCATTTTGCAAGTGAAATCCGCATTGAATTTGCTTTGCAATAAATGAATCTATGAATATAATGGCATTTTATTAAAATTTCATTTTAGATGGCGCACCCTATATATGAGCATTGCGTATGGAGAGGAATGCGGTTAAACATATCATAATTGTATTCACTTAATTGTCAATAGTTTTGCTAACTTTATTCATTTAGTGGAGAAAACCGAGGTGACTACAAAAGAGAAGATATTCTAGAAGTCCTTATAATTAACTACAGCTAATTGGAAGAACTAAATGATTAAAGTGAAGTGTGGCCACATAAAAATTAAAGTATAAATTAAAAGTAAAAAGTATAAGTAGAAGAATAGAGTTCAATTTGGAAACTTGGGTTGAGTACTGAAGTTGCAGACGATTATAGAATTAGTGAAGTATGTATATGTGTCAATATATGTTATGTATGAAAAAAGTTAAGAGAAAGATTATCTAGTTATCGCACATTGTATTATATTGACGTTTTCAGTTATATATCTTGTACGAGATGTAAGTAGAAAGACTGCCGAGTCAAAAAGGGTTTATAAATTTTATAAATTAATACAATTTATAATTACTGCAGTTTTTTTATTATTATGCTTTAATGAATGGAATGACGTTGACAATAATCCTAAGATAAAAAGTGGAGATAAAACATTGGAAATATATTTACTGTTCGCATATAATTATTAAAAAGTATTATAACCAGAAGTGAAATCTTTCAAATCAAATAATTTTATGATAATAGAAAAGAAAATAAGCAAAAGATGGTTCATTGAATTGGCTTAGTAGTCAATAAAAAATACAACATCGATGACAAATAGAGATGAGAAATACTCTTAAAAAAACATTGTTTCCTTCTCATCAAATTCACGAATAATTTAGAAGTTTTGCTCTATAACTTATTATTATACGTACAGTTCTACATATCTTTATATCAAGTCTCCTTTATATACTCATATATATGACAAACAATACATTTTGTGATACTTAACAACTATTTATGGTTGTTGCAGACCTTCCCTTGCTTTGTGATAATAAATTTCTTAACGCTATTGTCAATTTAGTGTTACCAACAAATGATGTCATTAGTACGAGCTTTATGTTCCATTCTTTCATTTTTTTTCTTTGTGCTCTTTGGCTATTCGGTATACATAATGAAATTATATTCACAAATTAATGGAAATGAAAATAAATAAATAAACTTCCTAAGTAAAGAAATAAGTGAGAAAAGTTATATATATTCTCTCTCTAAGAAGATGTGTACTACTACTTCATGTATAGTTGTCAGCCGCTGTGTATAAGACTTAGAAATTTATTTTACTTTAAGTCTCTATACTCGCAATTGATTTAATGAGGTCCTTAATTAGGTAAAATTTTAGGTTATACTTGAAGAGTTTCGTATTTAACTGCTGATGATTCTAATCTTATAAACACTTAAATTTGGAACAAATTGTAAGTAATACGGTAAGTAGAAGATTGAGATACAAAACGTGAACTTGTCTATAATCATAGCAACTTCATTTAGCGTCATTAGCTGAATTAGCAAAACTTATAAATGTTAAGTTGTCCAGATTTCGAATTAGTTAAAATCAAATGTTATACAACATAACATGTAGATGAAGGCAGAATCTAGCAAAACCTTCTAAAGTAAAATATTTAATAACTTAACTATAACTTAGCTTAGATTTTTCAAGTGGTTTCCTTAGTTATCTCTAATAAATTCTGAAAAAATTGAAGACATCTAATATGTATATAAGTATATGTAATTGATTTGCTAATACTAATTTTTCTGTAAATAAATAATCATATATTATTACCGATTAATTAACTTCGAATTTCATAATTTTCCCTTTACGATTGTTTTAATATGGAATTAAGAGATTACTTCTCATCTGCAATAGGAAATTTGCATAACGTTATGTAAATATTTATCAAAATGCTTCTTCTTACTGCCTAACATTATTCTTCTGTTGCCTGGTACTATATAGATACTATTATGAGGCATCTAAGGTCTCTGGCATGAACAGTACATTCTTTCTTCTATTCTTCTCAAAAGACATTTTGAAAATCTTTTACCAGAAGAACATTTTAGGTTTTAATTTTACTAAAGGGGGACAGTTCCCTCTGGAACCATTTGGAAAAATATGGGTATTTCAAATCTATGGATTCATGGAGATTTTGCGAAGAGGCGATCGAAACGTCCCAGCATATTCTGTGCGAATGATTGTCCGTCTGTAGAATCAGACACCGGGAGTTTGGTGAACATTTCATAACCCCATGTTATCCCGAACTGAAGAAGTTGACAGGATTCATAAGAATTTTAAAGCCGGAAGGCTAAAGGCAACGGCGAGTACAATAGATTTTACAGGTCGCAGTATATGTATAGTATAGTAGATATATAGATTTATAGTATAATATAATTCAATATTCAAGTAAAAATTTGCTTTCAATCAAGAGGAAGTGAATATATTGAAATGATGATTAGTTCACTTTTCGTTAAGTATTTGATTAATTATGTGAATCACACTATTAACCTTGATGGGTTTAGATTATTTAGTTTCATACGTAGGTATTGTATCTCTTTGGTTTAAGATATATATTCAAATCGAGATACAATCTGCCGGCGGTTGTTTTATTAAAAGACGCTTTTAGACATTCGAGACGACTTTCATAAATTCAGTATTATAAAAACAGTTAGCTGTAGCGAAGCATTACTTTGATTAGATAGATTATTTGGATAACAATTTCTAGGGTATTTCAGATGACAAATTGTGAATTAATACTTAGGAAGATACAATTGCTTTTAAGTTTTATGAAAGTTAAAAATAACTCTAAAGAAACATTTATACCTTCTTTCGATGTACAATACAATAATAGCTTTATGCAGAAACACAGATAGACAATGACAAAATTTTTTCCTCTTCTTCATAAAATTGCTGTAGAATTGATAAAATACCAATAAAGACTCTTAAGGTTCAGGTTACCGTGTGCCTTCAATCATATGCTATAAGTTTATTTAAATATATATGAAGATCAAAATAAAATAAATTTAAAAAAATTCATATTTTTTCATAAGAGCAGCAGCAAAATTTATGGTTCGTGGTGAAAATATTTATCAGAGCCGTATAAATAATCTAATTGAAATTGGACCAAATTGACATACCTCACGAGCAAGTGAAGCAAGCTCCCAGCATTCAAGACTCGTTTTAAGCTAAATACGTATACGTAACGTTTTATTTTGCGTTTTTCTTCTCAATTCTTTATTCACTTGTATTTTATAGTTTTTTTTTTTTTTTGGGTTTTTTTTTCTTAAGTTATATCAGGCAAAAACTCATATCATACGACGCAAGCATCCGCCCCGCCACAACCATTACTCATAAACTTTTTTCCCATAAAAAAAAAAAACAAAAAAAAAAAAAGAGAAATAAGTGAACAGACAAATAAGAATAAAATGTCATCAATGTCAGACCTCCCGCCGCGTTAAAATGTTATACGCTATACAGAGCTGACGTGGAAAACGAAAATTCACCGGAGAACAAGGTTAACTGCAAATGCGTACATTTACATAAAAATACGTAAGACTTTTGCTCCCCTATGTGGCTGTGTGTATGTTGGTTTTACATTTATAAAGTTTTGTTTGACATCAGTTCAGAGAAATTCCATTTAAATAACTAAAGTGGTTTTTTTTTTCTTTCTTGTTTTTGTAATGAAATAAAATACTTGACAATAGTTTGACTTATTTTCGGTAAACGGTAATTTTTCTACACAACCTTTCAAATGGCTTTTATTATTATTTTTATTTTTTATTTATTTTTTTCTTTCACAATTTTCTTTGGAAGCTTAAGTTAAACGATTTTTAAGTACTATTTTCAGGAAAAACTGATAACATATTTGAACTTTAGAGCTCCAAGTTATGTCTTAAGAGTCTTTAATAAAGATAAATGAAATTGATGTGACAAGTTCATGAACACTTTAAGGTTAAAGGTTATATTTGAAAGAGTTCAAGAAAAGTAGTTTAAATATAATAAATAAATATAAGAAAGTAAAGTAAGGAGAAACTCGAATACTTTGCATCTCAGTTTACATATATAAAAATTATGAGTTATTTTGTAATTGAAGGCGTGCCATTTAGATGATCAGATTAATTTTTATATTGTGTTGTATTAGAAGGCTGTCACGTACACTTGCAAGAAATTTTATTTGCTACGAATGGTGTGGTGGGTACTTGAGAAGAAATTTTTATTGTGTTTACCTTTTATTTCTTGCTTTGGGCTTATTTTTATGCCGATTAGATATAGTTTTAATGGCATTCTGAGTAAAATTGAACGAAGAATATACCAGGCGAGTTTCGTTTCTCTCTTTTTATCCTTTCAATCTTCAAAATTTTCAACAACAAAACAATGATTCAGATTTTTATGTTAATTATAAGTGTAAGTATTTTCTAGTTCATTTCTGATGTCTACTTTCGAAGGTTATAAGCTAAATAGAGAGGCCAATATTCCTTAAGCCATGGTAGGTGAACTAACAGAATAAGATAAAATAAAAGACCTTTAGAGCTTAAAAATACTTAATATTTACCTAAATTGTATTTATGTGAATGCAATAAAATCTCTTCTTTCTGGATTGTGTTGTGCGAAATCTTTAACAAATTCCTGACCGATAAAGTGTTAAACATTTCTAGGTTTCGTTTTCTTTTTTTTTTTAAACGTTCTTTTTTACTTTTTCTTTGTGCTTTTAAGATAAATTTTGCATTTGGTTTTTGGGTTTATTTTTTTTTTTTTTTTATATATATTTAACATATGTTAAAAGTTGTCAAGATATGTGTAAATATTCTGGAATACCTAAAAATATATTTGCATTTGCGCTCGAGGCTGTGATAAGTGTTAGCTTTACTCTGTATTGTTCTGTTCTGTTCTGTTCTATGTTCTGGTTGGTTGGTTTTTTATTTTTGTCACATTGCCGTTAGTGTCTGGTCATAAGATAAATGTACTTTTAATTGCTTTTAAAGTTTTCCTTCGTCTTAAAATGATAGTTGGACAAAATGAAGGTAAATATTTGAACGAAACTATTTTATGTATATTCACATTCATGTATAAATGTATGTTTGTGTGTATGTATGTATGTATGTGCACATAGAATATAGTTCGAGATATTGTTTTAATAGAGAGATTATCAAAGTAATTTTTGTTAAATATAACAAAAGAAACTTTTACTAAAATTAATTGCCAGAAAAGTTTGCTTTAAATTAAAAAGACAAGAAGAAAAATTAATATTAAAATAAAGAAATTCACTTAAATTGTATAAAAGAATTTAATTAATAAACACTATCTCTCTCTTAAGAAACCTTTTGAACATATGAAAAGACATATGAAAAGTTTTCACATAACTTGTATAGAAAACACATTCACTTACATAATATCTTTTAGTATTTTGCGGTATAATTGTAATAAATTTATGGTTTACAATTCAAATGCATAATATATGAGTTATTGTTGTAGTTATAGTATAAAAAATGTTCAACAGATAAATTAGACAAATAAAATCAAAGCATTTCAAAAATAATATATTTAATGTAATTAAAATAGTCTAAAGGATAACATAATTAATAAAGAAAATTAACAAAAAAATATTGTTATGCAATTATTAAGAGGTAGATCTGTAAAAAACTGACATTCTTGCTTGTTCCAGTCATAGTTAGGTTTCATTTTTATACCCACTAACGGAGTGTGGAGTTGTACTCATTTTGTCGTAATGTTCAGAAATCCTATAAAATAATTATGTTCTTGATCAAGCGTCAAATTCCGAATCAATCTAGCCGTGTCTGTCCGTCTGTCTATGTCTTTCTGTGGATTGGTCTTGTTAACAGTCCCTAGGTCGCATTCAAATTCGATAAAAAAATTGGTAGTTCTTGCATGCAGATTGCTATTAAAAATGGATCAACGGTCAGATATCAACATTTAAAAAAAAAGAAGAGTACAGTTAAGCGAATAAGTGACTTTATTTGTACTTCATTCTTTCCTATCGTCGTCCCATTGAAGCATATTTATTTTATTATCAAGTAAGTAACAACCAGAAAGAGGAGAAACGAAATAGTTTGATCCTTACTCTTCCTTCTTTTCTGTGGGAAATTGTAATAATTTAAAAAAAAATAGTTAATAAAAAATTTTTATCTTTTTTTCTTCTCTCATAAAGCGAGAGAAATCATGTTAGAAGCAAGGAAGAGCTGTTTTCAAAAATCGGTTAACATTTCATTAGTTTGCGTTTAAGACTAAAGAAACACTCTATTAAAATAATAACATTTATTCAAATAGATAATTAGTCATGAAAGGTTATATCAAAAATGATTTACGTAAATTGTCCTGTTACCCCCCGTTACAGTTATTTGGTAGAACTAATTTCAGTTCCGTATAGAAAGTGATGGTTGGTAATCATTTCCCTCATTCCCATCGAAAGTTTATTACCATTATTTTCAATGCTGTAATGTTATATGCTTTTCTTGTTTCTCTTTTATTTTTTTTTGTATTTATTTTTCTTTTTTTTTGTTAATGGAAATAATTTCTTTTTGTTTTCTTTTTATCTTCGAACTCGCCTCAGTATTGATGTCGATGATGACAACGTCGGTGATTATTCTGTTTTGCTTGTACATTCAATTCGTATGAAACAAATTGGCTTAAAGCAATTGTGTGAGTCTGTTTGCATGGAAAAATGATGCATATGTAACTTTAAATATCATGACATTTTCTGCTGATAATAAAAAAGTGATTGTATATGAAACCATACAACTGGAAAATCTTCTTAAGTATGTTACATCTTCCCCGCCCCACTCTCCATCTAGATTACATACTTTCATGCACTATTTATCATGCGCCTGAATGCCGTAAATACGATTATTTATGAATGAAAGTTTCATCGTATGGATATGTGTAAGTATGTGTGTGTGTGTGTGTATAAATGCATAATGAAATGATGTTGCCAGAAACTACTACTATATACGGTATGTACAAGAATTCGATACAAACTTAAGCTAAAGATATATTAAAAGCAAAAAGTAAAAAAAAAGGAAAATTAAGAAAATTAATGAAGAATAAACGAAATAAAATAATGGTAAGGAAAAAATAAATAAACACGAAAAACTTGAACGAAAAGGATAAAAAATAAAACTATAGAAATTATTTATGTAAAATAATGACATCCTCGAAAATATGTTCGATTTTTACGAGTACCGGAATTCCTCTGTTTGCTGTAGTAGTTATACTATAGAGTATTATAGAGTTCCAATATGCTTACAATTTTACACAGGTCTGCGATCGCACTCTTGGGATCAGCGTAGTAGTATTAGTAGCGTAGTAGTAGTAGTAGCGTAACTGGAGTTTAGCTTTTCTGGGTCGATGCTTCTCCTTGGACATTGAAAATCTATGGAGAAAAATTGTATATTAACCAAGGATGTATGAATAATTCGCATGCTAAGGTGACTGTGATCGATCATTATAGTCCGAACAACGTGTATAAGGGTGCACTCTCCCTTGACGTAGAATAAGTTTTTACTATTTACGGAATATCTGCGGCGGACCGAAGGAATCTGTGCGGCTAAAAGTTGGTCTGACAGGTAATTTTTGTAATGGGTGCGGTTACCGTAAATTCGCGGGACATTAGATAACGTGATGCTGGATTGGCATCGTTTGGTCTTTAACCACTTGTTCATATCTAGTATACCGGAATGGTGTAACACCCTCTAAGTGATGTATGATTGTAATACTCAGGAAAGCGCAGGCTATTCGCTTGCATTCTCTGCCTGTAATAAGCTCTTATGACAGATATAGACATTCAAGAAAAGATAAAAAACAGTTATTTGAAAATTCAATTTTAAATCTTTAAATGCTTTTTTTTATCGTATCGCCGGTTGATTCCACTTTCATGCCATCGACGTCAAATTTAATTGCAACTTTAAGAAAAGATATTCTCGTGAGCGATGTTTTCTTAAAAAAAAATAAAAAAAAAATTAAATAAATTAAAAAACTTTCAACTCGGTACCATTTTCTTCAAAGTCACTTTTTCAACAAAGAAGTAGTATGCATAGAAGAAGTACGGTAAGAGAGACGACGTAAAGAAAAAAATTATTTTGCGAGATAGAAGGAATCCCTCCGTTTTGTTCTTTCATATATGAAAATCATATATTAGTAGTTATTTCCAATTTTTGTTTTATATAAGTGAAATAAACGATCCTGTTCTTCATGCACACGAAGTCATCTATCCGTTAACAATTAGGTTGCTCGGTTACTTCCTATTTTTAGAGATTCGGCACTTTTGTAGTGTTTGCAAAACACATATCATACTTGAACCGTAGCTTTTCAATTTTCTCTTTATTAGAATGATTTTAAAAATATAATTTTTCCTATATATATAAGAAAATCGTTTTATACATTTCTATATGAGTGTCTTAAACAAAATTTTATTGTCAAAATTTTGCAAAGCAAAATAGTTTTATTTCGTAGGGTTCATTAATTTTTACAGATAATAAATTATTATTTGTTTTGCGGTTTTTTTAGAAAATGTTTTCTTACTGTTTTATTGCAACATTTTTTATTTTTTATTTCGTTCTATTGCAAGAAAAATTGCTACGTATTTACATTTCGAACATGGACGTCCAACCTTCAGTATGAATTCGAAGAAAATTAGGTATTATAAGTCTCTCAATATATGATATGCTCGACATTAATAACAAGTTCGTTAAAGAAAAAACCAAACAATTGAACTGATTTAAAAACAAGTAGATACATTCAAGTTAGGCGAAGCAAACTATTATATACCCTACACCGCTTAGCATAATTTACTTTCGTGAAAGATCTCTGCATACTATCTGAATACCAGTAAGCATTACTTTGTTTCAATGTAAGTACATGCTTTTCAATAATGCTTTTCTAGGGACGGGGGCTTAAAAGGTGAGCTTACAATTTACCCAATTTAATTTTTTTGTCAAAAATATTTTTATTTTTCTCGTATTTCAGCCATAAAATACAGAAAATTAGAGTTACTTTTCATGAGAATTCGTGTATATGATGGAGTCAAAAAATAGATCTACCTGGTTCGATGCAGTTAACTTTTATGTCAAGTTGTTATTACGAACCAATTTTCAGATTAAGTTTTACTTTTCATGAGATCCATTCAATGTGGTTGGTAGACGAACGTAGTCCAAATCTAGTACAGTTAATTTTTATGACGAATTAGTATTGGTAATTCATTTGCATCATAAAACGTTAAAATTTAGATCATTTACCATAGAAAAGCTTAATTGTTAAAGGAATCGGATGGTCTCATCCGATTTGATTTTTGTCGGAAACTATTAGAAATTGCATCATTTTTCATATAAAGATTATCTACCAAAAGCGGGATTGTATAAATAATAGTCGATATACTCCATTTTCAGAAGCGTTCCCACCAAAATAAGTCAGCATACCAGATTTCGCCAAAATACTATGAAAATTGCGACCTGTTTCCCCGAACGCCAAATGTAGCCTTGGAAACGTAACATAGTATGTAAGCATAAGGATTTTATTATAAGTTGCCTTAAAAGGTGTTAGAAATCCTTTTATAAAAATTCTAGAATAATAATACACCTGAATATCAAGCTGTCAGATTTTTATCCTATTAATTGAGACAAAATGAAGTTTGATGAAGTTTTTGTTGATACCTTTAAACTAACTTGTATGCGCGCAAGCAAATAAATTCGTACGCATGATTCAATCAATAGATGGTCGAATTAATTTTCGATACATACGTGCCACGGTTTGACAATCGCGGTCTAAATAAAAAAATGCAAAAAATATAAAAATTGTTATTCTTTTCTCTTTTAAGCCACTGTTTCTATTGCATCTTACTTAGACCAAATTTAAAATTAAATTTCAAAAGTTATCATCTGGAAGAGTCGTTTAATGCGGGCAATATATAAATAAAATTTTACTAAAAATTTAAAGAAGTCCAAAGATTGATTACAAAAATAAAAAAGGAAAGATAAAGCAACAACAAAATATATATAAATTAGATAAAAACTCTTTCAAAATAAATTAATTTAGTAAATCAGAAAAAAGACAAGTTAAATTGATATATTTAGGCAAGACCGATTTTAACACAACCTATGATATTTCACTTAATACAATCCTTCAATTATTTTCACCGTAAGATACCAGGAACTATATCTTCTTACGATGTAATGACTTACCTTTTTTTTGGGAAGGGGTCTAAACGATAAGCGACTTATTTTAAATTAATTAAATTAAATTTTTTTGTTAAGGAATTTCTGAAGCTTCATCTATTTTCGTCATAAAATACCATAAATTAGATTTTGGAGCTCCTCCATAAGATCCCTTTATCGAGGTAAATTTATATCACTATACGATACCAAAAATAAGCTGCTGTTTTCATATCAGAAGTCATTACCGCATTTAATTCGAAAAATAGTGCTACTGTATTGTCATGGATAACGAACAACCCATGTGTTATTTTACCTAGAGCCGAAATAATAATGCGGGTCAGTAGAATCATTAAAATCGATGATACGGCTGGCTATCCATCGCAACTTTAGTTTCCTTATTACTGTTTAAGATCCTTATTTTATCTGCCTCGATTTATTTTTTATAAAGGATTTTTTATTTGTTTTTTTTCCGTGTTTTGCTTTTCAGATTTTCTTTTTAGGTTAAGCCTGTAGGCTACATTGTTATTCAATTATGTACTTCTGCCATGCCGAAACTCATTTGATATTTTCTTTTATTTATTTATTTATTTTTGGTTAATATTATTCGGCCAAATGAAGCAAAACTTGTTTAGGAAACCTAAGCGGCGCTTAAATGAAAGATCTTACACTTCTCGTTGTATTCAACAGACATTACTGGCTCTTATTAAGACTTATTTCAATCTGTGATTTATTGTCTGTTCGAACAGGAGGGTAAATGAAGTTCCATGTTTAATTACTGGGAACGATAAACGTGCCGAACCCTGACCTCTTCGCGTTTCCACTAGGCAACGTGGCTGTGGATGCGATCTTGCTGGCCATGCAGACGAGGCTATACTGACCTACAGTTTCGTTCCGCGGCATAGTGAAACAGTTATCGGCTAACAAGGGTTAATGTTAACCATCGATGTCCGGCGACAGATTCTCGGGGATTGTAGGAGGTGATGTTTTGGTGAGAATGGCCATTTTCTAATGAAAAAGGAAAGCTCCTTCCCTAGGTTGTTTGCTGTAGAGGGATTGTACACAAGTCTACTTTTTGGCGGTGTATGATTCATAAAAACATTATCAAATATGAGAGCATGGCTGGTAATGGGCTGTGTCGATTATTTACTTAGTACATAATAATCCAAGAGATAAGATGATAGGAAAGACCTTCCGGGAGCACCACCCAGATCCGCGGGGATCAAGTTACCCAAAGAAAGATTGCTTCTTATAAGTGCTGCATGCCCGATACACTACTTGGAGAACGCTCTCTAGTCTGATCGTGGGTACAGCCCCTCGAGGAGTATCGCGATGGTTGTGGAACTAGCTGGATAGTTAGATGTGGACTCTGGACTATATCCAGTGAATGTTTATTCTAGTACCTCGAGAATTGTGGAGCCCCTCTTCAGAGCATTGTTCCGCTACTTGAGGAGCGTCGACTATCGTTCATTGAAAATAGTTTAGCATATTTTGAAGCTTTTGGTAATTATAATCATTTTATACGTATATCGTAACATTTTTAAATCAATTCAGAACATTTTCAAATAGCTCGTTAGTCATAAAAACTTTTTTATTAGTACATTAATTTACAATCTATCTATCTAAAAGATAATAGGTAAATGTTATGGATAGACGATACATAAAACAGAGGTTATTGTTCCTCAAAGGGAACAATATAAAATATAGATATAATGTGTGAATAAATTGAAAAGGGCATTAAATAAATTTGGAAGATACATTAAATTATTAATGAACAAGTAGAAATTAACTACTAAATGGCAGATCCAATATATGGCGTCTTTTTAATCTTCTTAAAATATTCGTATGATTACTCAATCTGTTTAGGTATTTAGAGGAAAGGTGGTGAATTTGACTTCTAACAAAGGGAATATCCAGGTCATCATGAATCCTTTTGTTACGGACGAACCATGGAGCTTTAGCATTCCCCATAATTGTACGCCATAGATTCAACTAGGTCTGAGAATGCTCTTGTATAACATACATTTATTTCTCAGATTAAGTTGAAATTCTGGTCGAATTAACTAATAGAGCCTTTTAGTTTTTAAATCAAGTTGCTGGTGTTTACCTTTTACGTGATTTATCCATGTTAACTTTTGGTCAATGTGCAGGCCAATACAAGTCGTAGAAATTAAGAAAAAGTTTGTATGCATAAGTATGATATCTCATAGCCACATACAATAAAGGTACGGAGATGTTTGCTTGAACAGAAATGTAAAATCTTGTAGACTGGTCATCCTCTCCATTGAAACTACTTTATATAATTGAAATTTGAACTTGTGACCCAAGTTTGATGTGCTTCTTTTCTGTGCTATATTAGCTCTTGTTCATTGTTGAGCACATAATTAAAAACTGCATTAATAGCTTGCAGTTGTTTGTGGCAAAGAAGATTAATTATCTTAAAAGATGAACGCGATACGTAGTAAATGTTAGTATCTGTGATTAACAAAGTTCCTCTCATGCATGCAAATATAGCAGAAGCCTTTCACAGGCAACTGAACGAACAAAACTCTCGAACGTTCGTTTCGTATGAAAAAAGAACTAAGATTCTTTTCCTTTGTTTTTTTATTTTTACTTTTTATTTTTATTTTTTATTTTTTTGTTTTGGTTTCCCTATTCCTTTGTTTTCTTTGTTATCTTAGTAAAAGAGATAAAGATGAGCTTATAGGTATTTAAATGGTTTTTCTAACGTGCAACAAAGACTTTTACTACGTTGATCTCTTACAATAAACTGTTTAGTTAAAATTTCCCTAAAGACATATGTACATATGCGCAATCGTACACACAGTTAGCTAACTAACTTGAACGTAAAAGTTACACAACAAAAAAAGGAAAAGAAAAACGAAAAAATGTGTAAGTAAAAGGAGAAGAATCGAGTACAAGAAGAATGTGTTTGTTTAACTATATGCTAAAAAGTATTACAAAGGCATGAGGAATAAGAGGCAAATGAGAAAACGTGCTACAATAACTTATTATGATAACAATGCTAAAAAAACAAAAAACAAAAAAATAAATAAAAAAGAAAGAAACAGTTAAACGTAAAAAAGTGTTTATGCATTTGTGGTGAAGTGTAAGTAAAGGATAAGAAGAGTTAAATGTGCGGTTAAAATGTTTTCTTTCAAGAAACAGAAAGAAATTACACACGGCTTGGCACGAATCTTTTAATACCCAGCACTAGTTTATGTATGTTGCCTGATTCCACGATACAACGAAAGTCATATATCGTTTGCTTATTTCAAATCATAATTTCGTCTAATTTGTTTGATCGAACTTATTTATATAGATTGCTTAACCTTTTAATACAATTTTGGATGACTTTCGAACTTGACTTGATTTTAATAACGAAAAATTGGGTACACTTTTAGGAATAAAATGGAAATTAATAGCTATTGTCAGTTGTATCCAGATCCCTGGATGAATGTTGTTAGTTTTTGTATTTTATCCGACGAGAGTGATATGAAACAACTTGTGTGGACTAATAGACGGATGGACATACATATTTAAATTGAATTTTTTTGTCCAAGAATGTTTGCATTTTGGCGTAGGTGGAACATATATCTATTTGTATTTGAAGAATATGTTCGTTAAAGACGGGTTTAACAGCTTAATCGTTATATTAGAACCTTGCAATAATGTTAGTAATTTTTTCACTTGAAAAAATCATTTATTGAGTAAACATTGGTACAGTATATATTAATCAAAATATTTTCTATCATTTTCTATAACTCGTCCCCATCTTTCTGGCAACATGGCGATACCGGTTGCGAAGAGCTCAGGGTCCTTTAAGACTATTCATGAATAGACCCAATTTCACAGCTCTTCAACTTTGTGGAACCGCTTGCCAGCCAAACCATGCTGCATCGATCTAAGTAAATGGTAATCAGAAGTCACTATGCCTGGTGAGTGCGCTGCGTGCACCAAAGTTTCGTATTCGAGCTGCAACGATGTACCCTTGACCACTTTTACAAAATGTGGCCGAAATAACATTTTCAGTCAATTCGTGTGGTAGCTATTTTTCAACTTTTGGGTAAAACGTCTAAAAACCGTTAATTCAACAGCTGTTAAGCTGTTTGCAGTCTCTTTGAAAGTTTGAGCTGAGTTTCTGTCGTTTTCGATCTTTTTTCGTTCTCCAGGTCGTTCTTTCCCTTCACACCGAAATCGCAACGTTTAAGCCTTCGAAACCAAAAGCGACAATTGCGATATGATGGATTAGCACTAACATAAGCTTCTAAAGCTTTCAATGGCCTTCGGTATCAGATATGTTCGAGTCACACAAGAAATGTAATGAAGACCGAAAATGCAATTTTGAACTTTCCCTGATTAGCGTCTGTGTACACTGAATAATTCAATAAAACTAAATAAAAATTATTATTTTAAGTAGAGGAAGATCAAATCGAAAAGAAGTGTGGAGAGGCAGAAGAGAGTGACTGCAGCAGCCGAGGAGGGGTACGCTCGACCGTTAGGTCTTATGACTTTACAGAGCGAATACTCACTATTGTTACGATCACATAGCAATCGAATTCGTAAATTATGTTCTATCACTTTGGAAATTAAACCCCGGCATGCCGACTTCATAGTCTCGCTTTTTTGCTAAAACTACTTAGCTACTTAGCGTTAGTCAAAATTTAGTATACCTTTGCACTGAGTATCAAAAAAAAACAAAAAAATCGTACAATTGTAAGAATTTTTTTAAAAGTTTTGTAAAAATCTAAAATTGTTAAGTTTAGTTTTAAGTTCTTTTGAAAGAACAAAAAAAAAATTGTTTGAAAAATAGTGGCAACAATAATTTCGCATTTATGGTTAATTTGAAAAAAAAAAGTTATTCTTAAAAATATTTATTTATAAACCTTCTAATCAAATAAACTGACAAAAAAAATTAGTTAGTAAAAAAGGCACGAAAAATAACAATTTTTTCTTTTTTTGGTTCTTTTTTTGCTGAATTTCGTTTAATAGCATTTCGTATTATATATGGATTGTTTTTGTTGCTTTTGCTATCGTAGTTGATGTTGATGTTGATGTTGCTGATATTCAACATTTGTACAACATATTCAACGTGTGTGTAAACTAAACGTATGTTCGTACCTATGTGAATGTGTGTATAACTTGAAGTTGCCGCACAATTTCATTCAATATGCATGAAGTTTTATACGTACAATGCGCGTGAATGTACATAATACGCCCCAGTGGCTGCATGTAAAAAATGATTGGCAAAAAAAAGAAAAAAAAGAAAAAGAAAAAAATAAATACATGCATATATAAAAAGCTTCAACGAAAACCCCGCTTTGACCGCTAGTCTATTAAAATAAAATTCTATGCATTCGCGTTGTAATATCTACGTACTTACAATAACATTATTCTTTCTAAAAAAAAATAGAAATAACAAATAAAAAAAACACAAATCGAAATATAAAAAAAAAAAGGAAACAACGAAATAACGCGAATGCTACAAATTGAAGACTAGAGAAATTTTGTATATATTTTATTTTTATTTACTATTTGTTAATATTGTTGTTGCCCTGTTTGTATATCGTATATGCGTGTGGGTTACCAGGTTTTAACATAAAAGAAAAAATTCTGTTCATCTAATGTTTGTGCATATAAAACAAACAAATTCCCCTACTCGCGTGTACAAATGTTAACCGTACATAGTGTGGTTAGAATAGTTTAAACTAAATCTAAAGTATAAACTTGTTGTTGTTGTTATTTTTTGTTGTTGGGAGATTACAAAAACGTTTCGTATACAATGTACATCGAATTTTTTATTAATCAAATATTTATAAATGGTTTTTAGTAAAAAAAAAAAAAAACTACACTATTTTTATCCCCACAAAAATTGGTGGAAAATCCTTTAAGCAAAAAACAAATCGACTTATACAAGACTTGAATTTAGTTACAAGTATTAATATTATTGCAAATTTTTTGTTTTCTTCGTAAAACCATGAAAAGCATCATTTAGCTGTCAAATGTAAATATAATTTATATCAACTTTGCCTTCACAATGTCATTTTTCTTTTTTTTTTTTGGAATAAAATTGATGAAATTTTCAGTTTTTTTAAGCTATAATAACTTTTTTTTCTTTTCATATTTTAATACTCAAGGCAAGTACTTATGGTTTATGTGAATACATTTATATATGGATATTGAAAATTATTAACTTACAACGAACATGAAGTACTTTAAATATATTTATTATTATTATTATTGTTATTATTATTATTATTATAAGAATATATTTAGACCCAAGAAACTGATTCATTGAGTAATGTGAGATAAACAATACCAGCTAATATTATCGGCTTACTTTAAATGTATATTTCGCAATATTACAAGTAAGTGAAGTTAAGAGTGACTTTAGCAAGAGAGATAGATTTGTAACCTTAAAGAAAAAAACATTAAAAGATATTTCAATACAAAGAATAAAAAGATATATTTAATAAGGGACAAGCTAATATCAACATAGTAAAGAGCGGATAGAGTGATATAGATATAGGAAGAGAGTGTGTTTCACGGCAGACACGTTTCTGTTTCAAGAAGGAATTGCAGTCGCTATTACGCAGAATTTCCGTTTATGGTACATATAGCTTAACTCATACGGGTCTGTTCTTGGCCTTAGCCCGCTTAAATTGATCACCACAAATTAATTTTCTTCTAGAATATTCCCAGAATCTAGAGTATACACATTCGTGCAATATTAAGTATTCCTAGAATCACCGCCCGCACGCTCTCTTGCAGAGGAGATTTTTAGGTGAATTATTCTCAAGCAAAGGCACAAATATAGCTTTTTCAAATGAGTCGTCGTTATAACTATTTATCATCGTACTAGCTGTCAATAGCCTTTATTTTAAAGAATGTTGTCTCCAGAAAATTTTTCCAATTTTTAAGAAATTTATTACAATTTCCAGATCAGTTTAAAATGCGTCTCTAATCTTGTATTATAGTGATATTGTAATCTTGTAATCTTATAAATGTTTTATTGTCCAATAAGTTATGGAAAATATCCTCAGAGTATATTTTTACTATATTTCTACGGTATAATTCCCATATTGTATAAGATTCGAATAAGCTTAAACAAAAATTAATGCATAAGGGCAAAAGTTTACTTTTCATTTGCTTTTTAAAATTGTTTATTAAGATATTATATACGCAGTAGCATACGTTCACAAACATTTTCGCGCCAAATTATTCATGACGTAACATAAACTAAGAACTGATAAAGTATGGAAAACTGTTTCCCATCGAAAATCGCTCCCACCGTAGCGTATTTGTCGCACTTATGGGAATAGAAACAAATTTTTAGTGACAAAATCATTACATTGGAGTATAAGTTATCTTCGAAAAAAGTTAGTTGTTTACGCTCACATCTAAGAGCTTATTTTCTCTTGCTTACGAGTAGTTCATTGTCGCAACACACGCATTTCATTTCTCACGCATAGATAGAATTGCATTCGATGACTCTCGCGAGTAACGAGAATGATTTTCCTTAGAATAAACTCACTAGTTATGGATTAAGTCAATTCTTGGTGAATTCGAAGTAATTTCGAAGTAATTTTCAAGAAAATGGAAGACTATTTCCACTAAAGAGTTACGATCATGAATGAATTTTTTCTTGTTATGTTACGGAATGCAATACTGTTTATTTTCGTAATTATAATTACGATTCAATTCTCATTCTTAACTATGGAAATACTTGGTAACTAGTTTGAAACTTTGCGAATTTCTTTTTCTACTAAATGGCGAGAGGTTCTCTCTGAGAGATCAAGAAGACATATGTAATGAATAGAGCGGATTGCCTTTTTCTGACTAAATATTTATGGGAAACTGAAAGCATATTTAAAACTAGTTTTTGTGTCTAGGCAGAACGACTTCTACCTGTTCTTCTATTCGTGCATTCAACTTTTTATTCGACTGTTTGTCTATCCGCCCATCATTCCAAGCATTTGTACATCAATCAATTAGCCCACTCTGCCTGTATTTCCTTCTTTAATTAGTCCATCTACCAGTCCCTTATGCTTCTGTTCTATCATTTTTTGTCTTCTCATATGTCTTCGCCTGCCCATATAAATCTATACATCAGTTTGATTATTTTAGGATTTTATTAATTCAAAAATTTTTAAAAATTATAATTAAATCTATGTTGGATAAGAAATTTAGCAGATTTTTGCTTGAAAAGTATTCACATATTTTTCATTTTGCATTTATTAACAATGAAGTATCTTAAGATATTTCTCTATATACCTGTATACTCTTATGTTTAAAAGGCAATGTCTTCTAACTAAAAGAAAATTATTACAAACAACTTGATAAAGTTAAACAACGATTCCCAAATATCCAGTAACTCATGCATAAGTATAAAATGTTGTAAATATTTCAATATTAACATAACGCTTTATCATTCTGCATATACGTAACATATTCATATACTCATACTATCACTCATAACTGACAATGAACTGTAACATGTATATTCTATGTAGTAATAGTCATACAAAAAATAAAAATAAAAAGAAAAAAATTGATACTAAAAAACACGTATGACAGTGTATAAAATTACGGCAATAACGGTTCAAGAAAAAAAAAAGAAAAAAGGTTAAACAGGTACTATATGAAGAGAAATTGTATGAAGGTTGAAAAATTACATACAGGTGAGATCACAATCAATTTTTTATCTGATGCCTTGTTATTCGTTTTGTCATTCTTATGAAACCGCAATGTATTGCTTGCAATGTATTGTAAGAGAAAAGAAAAATAATATATATGCATGTGTATATGTGTGAAATAATGAAGAAAATGTATTGGGAATATTTACAACCTTTATAGACAACAGTTTATCATAAGCACACAGCACATGCATTCATACTAGCAAGCAGTACATTTTTTCTCTGACTCTTTTCCTTCTTCTTCTTCTTCCTCTTGTGTTTTTTTTATTTTTGTTCTTTCGTTTCATTCCTGTTAAATAACATCAATTTTTGCTGCATTGTAAATTTTTATTGAAGTTGGTTAATATTCAATGGTAAAATGTTGTTGTTTGTTATTTCCACATCCACGCTTTTTTTTTGTTTTGTTTCCTTTCTTATCTACAATAACGTGTAATATTGTTGTTGACAATGATGATAGAAAGAAATTGTTGCTGTTTCCTATTGAAATATAAGGTATGGCATCTTTTCGAATGTGTTTTTCTTTTATTACATCACTTTATTATTGGCGCACAGTTTCACGTTTAAATATTAAAATTTCTTTATATCGCAGAATGTTGTTTATTGTTTTTCATTGAATCTTTCTATCACAAAGGGATTACTAATAAAATCGAAGAGCAAATTGTGGTTAAAAAAAAAAAAATTCAATAAATTGAAAGTTAATTTCCAATAAAAACGGTACAGTGCAAGACTTGAAAATAAATTCAATATAAAAATATTTCATGGAGTGTATGTATGTACTCTGATAAGAAATGGGCGTTGTAAATAATAAATTCTCATGGGATATGTTGTTTCAAATGAAACAATTGACCAATTTTTATTGATTATAGGTTGATAAAGGACGTAATATAAAAAAAAAAAAGAGTGATGAAAGTAAACTGTTTTCGTCCTTTTGGAGTAAGCCTAACATTCCCGTCATCTAAGGTAAACTGTTGCGGACATACGAAGCGTGTTCAAACAAAAGGTGACTTTTCAAATAACGTGGGTTAAGTACATTTGATTTTTTTTTCTTTTCGTAATGTTCGTACACGTGGCTCCTCCATCTATTGCGCAGTCTTGGTAAATGTTCGGAACAAATAAAATAACCGATTAATTAACTTAAAATAATAAAAAGCTTTACAATTGTGCACCAATGCCTCACGCAGTTACTCCTCTAAATTCGTTACAAACCTGATATTTAGGTTTCATTTTTGTTTTTGAAAAAATCCTATTATATAATATGTTGTACCATAAGTATTTTATTTTAAATAATTTTAAATTTTCCTAAAATTTTGAAAAATTATAAATTTTTCATTGCTACACAAAATATTAAAACTCCAACACGGATTAATTCATTATTGTGATCGTAAGTTTGTTCTATAGTATTTCATTAATAATAGAGAAAATATTACAAAAATTCTTAAAAAAACTTTTTTTTTAAATTTTTTAAAACAATTCTCCTTCTATGTTTTCATTTATGAATTATTACAAAAGTTTATAATATTCAGATGAGCAACAGCGGCTAAAACAAATACAGCAACCGCATTAGTTGTAGTTTTATTGTCTGTCTGTTTGAATAAATTTTCCTGAGTTAAAATACGAAGTTATGGACAAGCGTAAGAAAATATTTTAATTAAAAATAAATAACTTTTTATATTTTTTCGACATTTTTCGGGAACATGTTCTTTTAATCTAACGAATTGTAAAAGAATTTTATAAGAAGAACGAAATTTAAAGAAAGCCGAAAGCATAGAGTATACGAAAGGTAAATAATTAGAGAAAAATTGTATGAGATCGACATAAAATTAGTAATTATTAATTATTAATTATTAATTATTAATTATTAATTATTAATTATTAATTATTAATTATTAATTATTAATTATTAAATATTAAATATTAATTATTAATTATTAATTATTAATTATTAATTATTAATTAAAAAATTTTAAAAAGTTAAATATTAAGTAGAAAATAATCATTAAAGCAAAATTCCCGTATAATTTACTCTTGCTTTTTCCTTCATTCGATCAGCTTTTGATTAAATTTTGCAAACAAGTTTCGTCTCTTATAACCCCTTCACCTTCGTTGACTGTGGATGTCAATAAGTCTTATTTACCTTTTAAATACTTTTGTGGCCGTTGTGAGAGAAGTGTGTGCAGTTTATTACGTATGCAAAATTACCCAAAAAAATTAATACATAACAGTTTTTTGTCGAACTTATAAGTTAAATTTATTCGATTTAAAAAATATTTTGTCTCTTCAGGAGATTTGTGCTTTTAAAAAAGAATCAAATGATAATTACAGATTGACTAAAAGTGAAGTTCACGAGCAAAAATAAAATGGAAATTATTTTTAATTGAATACCATATAATAAATATAGTAAAGCATACCTCTGGGCATACCTTTTTTTTATAGTGTATCCTTAAATCTTTCTATCATTGTTGAATATTAAGAAACCAGTTCAAAATGCATATAATAATCAGTTTCCCTTTCTTCTTTACTTTATTTGACAATGACACCACTCCGAACGGATGTATTAAGAAATGTAAGTTCATTTCTTACTATTATTTTTCACTTCCTTTTCGTTCCACTTCTTATTCATGTACTATGCTTTTCGCTACCGGATCGTCGGATGTCCGTATAGTAATTTTATACATTCTTCTTCGTTCTTTTTTTGGTAATTTCTTTTTCTTTTGGTAACACATTCAAATAGTTAAACTTCCGTTTGCATTTGGCTTCTTTCCTGCTGTCGCAGTGTAAATGAAAAGTATTTAATGGTGCAAAAATGTAGTTAAGTAAATGATAACAATTGCAACGAAGAAGAAAATGAAAAGAAAGAGATATTTGTATTAAAACAATACATAAAAAGGTCACAAAGAATGGCATTTAAAAAAAAAAAAGCGCTAGAAATAAAAAAACAAAGAAAGAAAGAAAAACAAAGAAAAAAAAAAAGTTACGAGATTGAAAAGACAAAAATTTTTAAAAGCAAAACTTTTGTAGGCTTAAAAGGCTTATAAAGAGATTAAGAAAAATACCAAGAGAAGTAGAATGCGATACAGGAAATAAAAGTAATTTAATAATGAATACACATGCGTAGCATTTTACAAGTACAATGGGCTGTCGATTACCTTTTAAAAATAAAAAAATAAAAATAAATAAGAAAAATGTGCTTTCTTTGAAATGAAAAGTTTTGTGTTCGATCTCAAAGGCAAACATATTGTCATTGCAAAATATACGCATCAGTATAATAATAATATTTTCGATCAAATAATAATTTCTTTTTTTTTTTATGTCCACCTTTTAAGCTTCTTTATAAAATAAAGAGGGAAATATATTAAATTCCGTTCCTTTTTTGAACAAGTTTTTAATCATTTTAGGTTTACTTGTGTGAAAATTATAATAATTACTATTTTGGGTAGTATTTCTTGGTTGTTTCATATATTTATTTTATAAACGCACTTAGATAGTTAGTAGTAGATATTTATAACAATGAAAATTTCAGGATAATCATTTGAAGCTGATCGATACAGGGATACACTAGATGTCAGAAGCGTGGTCTCGAGAAATAGATTTCGTTTATCTCCATTAATCTTGTTGACAATTATTTTATTAAGAATTCTCTACACTCGTTTTAATCTCAGTGCTTTTGTTAGTTTTCCAAGAAATATTTCTTAGAAAGTTTGTTGTTCATTGTGTTATATATCTTTCCTTATTACATGTGTACTTTAAAGTAAACGTAATAAAATTTCTAAGTAATGATTTATACTAAAATTTGTTAAGAGTTAAACAAAAAGGATATTTCCCTTCGTATACGTTATACATGCATATACAATCAAATCTAATATACATCGATGTATGAATAAACGTGATAGAGTAATCAATCTAATATTTGTCTGTGGTTGATGATGATTTCTCTATGTGCGTGTTCGTTTGTTCGTGTGTGAATTGATATGTGTGTATTTTTGGCAAAAAGCAAAAGAGAAAAGTATTGGGCTACAAAAAAGAGAAGAGAGAGTTTCGTTTGTCTGTCTTTTTTCGCCTCTCCCCTTATAGTTTATAAGTTAACAATGTTGTATTTTAATTAAAACTGCATTTTGTGTGCAATTTTCAGCTTCAGATAAGATTTTAATTAAAATTTCCCATAGACCAAAACATCAAATGCAATTGTATTGAGAAGATGAAGAATAACAAGCATTCATACACGTATATATTTGGCTAACATTTACATACACATGTGTTTAAACACGCATAGATAAGTTTGAAGACAAAAGACCAGAAAATTTGCAGAGATGTTGTTGTGCAGAAAATTTGCAAAAAGAATCTTTTTAACACACACACGCATGCATACACGTATATGTATATGTATACATTTAACGCAATGAAATAAAATACAAACATATGTTCATGTTAAGATACACATGCAGTTTGATGTATGCCTGAGCAAGTGCTTTCATATGTTTTCCTTTTCCTTTAAAAAAAAAAACAAAAAAAAACAAAAAAGAAGATCAAACGAAAAGGAAAGAAACTGCAAAAGGGCGAGAGAAAGCGAGACAGAGAAATGTAAAGAACTTTTTGCATATTAGAGACCAAATCAAAAATTGTGCGTAAACTAAAATATTTGCTTTGGTATTTTGACAGCTGGTTCTTTTGAAGTTTCAAAGTAAATACACACACACACACACATACACACGAAGGCTTACATACGGACTTGCATGCATAAATACATACGTATGTAAGAACTGAAAAACTTTTCATGTATAAAATTTTTGATTTTACGGCTAAAAGTTTCTATCGTAGTACTTTTCAAATTTGTGATTTGGTGTCTCTGTGTTAGTGTCAAATAAAAATATTGTTTTATATCTATAGAGATTGAAAGAATAGCAAATTGTGTGTGTGTGTTGGGGTGAAGTGAAACTGAAACGGAATAGAAAATGCGTATTCACGTGTTATTTTAGGTTTTCTCGATACAATTTTCAATTCTCTTTCTAACGTTATATGTTTGTTGTTGTTACATATGTAGATATAGATACCCTCTGAATTACATGTACGTGTAATTTATGGATCTGATGAAAATCTTACTATTATTTGATGTCAATGCCGGATTTTCTATAATCCATTAAAATATGTGTATACAAAATGAAACACACACACACACGCATGCTTGCATGCAAGCATGCATGCAATATACACGTATGTGTGTGCAATATACATGTAAACCATTTGCAAGTTTTGTGTACATTATTTGATAATCTCTTGGAATAACAATTTTAGGGTTATAAAATTCAATTAAGCTTGCATTATGTCCCCATTGCAACTTTTCATTATTATTGTTGTACTACTGTGGCTAAAGCGTACATATATATTTAAAGTATATATATTAAAATGAAATTTATATTTTTTCTAAGTCTTAACTAAACCAAATCATAATATCCAAATTTATTTACCTAAGTAATCTGCTATTGTACGTTATGTTATCATATCTCCTACGGTCTTCTTCATTCATTTTTTGTTTCAACTTTACTTTATTTCTATTTTTATAGTCATATATAACTATCATCATATCATCATTCATCCTTTCCCTTGAATTGAAATTGATTGATAGCCCAAACATAAGTCGCTGGATGCCTGCCCTCTATAATGTTAAACAATAGATAATTGTTGTCTTCCAAAAAATTCCGAAAAGTTTTCTGTATTAACTCTTGATATATTTTAAGGTTTTTCTCCTACATTTTTCACAAAATCAATTTTTTTTTTGCTTTTGGTTCAATTGACTCTTCCAAGATAAAAAAAAAAACAGCCTTTTAACTGAAAGAAATTTTTTCACAGAAATATTGGATTCTTTCCCAAAAGCTGTGAAAAGACTGTCTAGGTTAACAGAATCCCGTCCTGAAAATTACAGCCTAATATCTTATCTACTAATTTCTAGGTTCTCTAATGTATTAAGAGATATCTTTAGAAAGCATTTATGTCCATATGAAAGGATTTTTAAAGAAAAACGCATAAATGAGATCGCATAAATCGCAATTACCGTTAAATGCATATGACAGTGAGAGTGATTTGAAGGAGTTATCAGCGCTTCCCCCTAGGAAATTAAAAGTTTCTGATAAAGATTTTGACACTAATTATATGAAATCGACTATAAAATCATAAATTTTCTCGCCGTTTTCTCTCTTTAGTTTTGTCATTTTAAAAGTTTGAAATATGCGACCTACCTAACTCTATTCTGGGATTACAGATCAATGGAAAAAAAAATGTGAATGTTTTGTGATACACGATATTGTAAAAGGTCGAACAGTATAAATCCAATAAATATCTTGTCTTCTTTTTTCATGGGAAGTTTTTAATATATCCTTAAACTAAGAGCAGATCCATTAAATTAAAAGTAATCTCCAACTA
This sequence comes from Glossina brevipalpis, assembly GCA_000671755.1. Classification (NCBI taxonomy): domain Eukaryota; kingdom Metazoa; phylum Arthropoda; class Insecta; order Diptera; family Glossinidae; genus Glossina; species Glossina brevipalpis. Next base: position 179,644 of record KK351059.1, read on the forward strand.
TAAACCTCATATTTTGGTTAAACAAATTCGTAGATAAACAAAATATTAGTTAGTATTGAGATTAAAGAAAACTCGCAACAACTGTTCTTGAAATATATTGTCTGGAGATGTGATTTTTTAAAATGTTGTTCAGTGGCTGACAAAGGCGGACGTTTATGAAACATTAGAAAAAATTTCCTCTGGCATGAATTATTTCAATTTCGATTCAAGAATCATGATAAAGGGTTACAGAGGCTTTTTTAAAACTTCTTCCCTACTTTTTAAGATTCTCCATTAAATTGTGAATATATGTTGAATGTTGTTGTTATGCGAACAAACATCTGGAACATCACCAATTGACGTATATAGAGATTTAAATATTCTGCAGTTATTTGACCAAAAAATTATTTGCATAATTCGTTTCTGTTTTAAAAAAAAACAATATCGAAAACATATATAGAAAAAATGTAGAAAGAACACATATATATACACAATATAAATGAGAAACAGGTGTTATTTAAGTTATTGAATTCTGGAAGCATACAGAAACCCTTATTACATATATGATAGAATAACATAAGAGTATAACATAAGCTGGATATTTATTATCTAAAAATTTCTAAACAATTTTTAAGAATATATTTTCATTTATTCAGTAAAAAAGAAAAGCTTTTTAGTAAAAAGAAAAAGATTTTTTTGTTCAACATACATTTTCTAAGCAGAAACGCTTTGATTGTCTTCTTGGAAACCTACGATAATAATGCAGACATTTATCGGAAAAATCTTTTCTTGTTATTATTGATAGTTTTTATATCATGTTGCACTTCTTGCCCTCTTTGCAATGGACACGATTGGTGGTGGACATAAGTTGACAAACGAAGAAAGGAAAAACGAAAGAAAGGAAACGAAGAAATATTTTGAAAGAACTTTTTCAATGTTGTTTATAACTTCAACCAAAATGATTATATTTCCTTTTAATTACATCGTGTGTTTCATTTCGGAACCATTCATATTAGTCTAATTGTAATTTTAAGCATCACAATAACGTACCGTCACTCAAAGCCGTTATTGTGAAAAGATTTTTAAACGAGAACTCAACTAATACGGTCAAACAACAACAAATGTTGTGCTCATCACGTACGGCTTTTTTATATGCCGCAACTTAAAAAAATCCACCACTGCAGAGGCATATTTAAATTAACTGTATAATGAAACAAAAACTCACCGAAAATGAAGTGCCGAAGCCGAAGGTATTGTACGAAGAATTAACTCAGAGCTGGAAACGATGGGATTTATTTTTAAAATTAATTTTAGCGTATAAACTTTTATTATACCCACCACCCAACGTGAAGGGTATATTTCATTTTGTCATTTGATTTGTAACTACCAAAATGACACTTCGGGGACCCCACAAAGAATATATATATTCTTGATCAGCATCAAATTTAGAATCGATTTAACCATGTCCGTCTGCCTGCCTGTCTGTGGTAAATATTCTCCTGGCCGTAAAAATAAAGATATCGGCTTCAAATTTGGTAGAAACATTAGAAGTTTTTGCACGCAAGTTCGTATTGAAAATGGGTCAAATCGGTCAAACGATACGCTCGCAATGCGACGTAAACTACGAGTACCTCTGTTTTCGGTAGAAAAGAAAGTGGATTTTTTGCTCATGAACCATAGCAGATAGATCTATAAAAATTTCCACAAATATTGCACTAGCTTTCCCGTAGCCTTTGTGCATAAACGGTAAGCATTGACCACGCCCATTCGATATAATAGAATACTGAAATTAATTTTTTTTGTAGAAACGTTTGTAATATTAAGAAGAATTCCTCAGAAGCCCCGTAAAGTGTATATATAGTCTTGATCAGTATAGAATTCGGAATCCATCTAGACGAATCCGTCAGTACGTCTGCCCATCTTTCAGGTTGTTTAACTATCTAATATCTGTGGTAAACATTCTCCTGAGCGCAAAAATGAAGATATCGACTTCAAATTTAGTAGAAACGTTGGAATTTCTTTCATTGCCACGCCCACCTATTGCAAATTAGTTTTTCCCCTTTTTTAAGAGAAAGGTAGTGGATATAAAAAATTCGTCACCGTTGAATTTAACTTTTTTACTTGTTTTTTTTTTACGGAATTAAGAAAATTATTATTATTTTTTTTTTTTCATAAAAGTTAAAAAGATCTCTAATAAAGAAGTTTTCTATAAAAATTGTAACGAAAAATTAGATAAATACCGCTTATCCTATGATTACATTATTAAATGTTTCAATTCTTTTAAATTTCTGTTCTTACGCTATCGTATAATTTTCCGCTTTAATAATTTCGTTTAACGCTCCGCATTATTATTATAATTCTTTTTCCTTTAACTCATAACATTTAAATCTTTTAATTCATTTTATATCGTGTTTAGCATTAACATTATAATGTTTTTTTACTTCCACGCGCGTAAAGATTTTTTTTGTCTCTTAGGCATTTTTCGTTAGTTTTTCTGTGTGCGCGTGTGTGCGTATGTAGGCGTGTGTGTGTGTGTATTCAGCAAACAAGTACATAAGATATAATGCTTTCACAAAATACGTATAATAAAATTTATATATTTTGTTATAAAGGAAACGAAGGCAAAGGAAGAAAAAATCCCTAGTAAAGCTTGTATTGTAACTGATTGCGCCTAAAACCAGGCAAATTAAATTTAATGGAAAATTTATTGCGTTTTATTTAGGGGAGTAATGGTCGGTTTGGTTGCGCGTGGTTGTGCCTGGTTAGTTGGTTGTTTGGTTTGCCTGAATGTTTGGTTGGTTTGGTTAAATGGATTAAGTTAAAAAAAAAAAACAAAAAAAAAACAATGAAGCGATTTCGTTTGCCGGGTAAATTTCAGCTTAACAACTCATTGTTGTTTTTGTATGTCTTCTTCCTTTGTTTATGTATTGTAATAATATTTTTATGATTTTTATTCCATGCAATTGAATACCTTTTCCCCATTATCATGACATAATCATATAATTGCGACACAATGAGTTTTAAATATTTTTTTTTTATATTTATTTTTTATGTTTTATTAACTTTTATAAATTTTTAAAGCTCCCTAAGTGCATAGTTAGCTTATTTTTCGATTTTAATTAAACCTTTCCGTGAAGTTGAAACCTTTTAATTTCATGAAGAGATTTCATTAAAACTTCAGCTAAGAAAATAGTAAAATACTTTAACAAACACTTTTGTAATTCTAGTAAATTAATTACATTTTGAAACTTACGTAGACGCACATGTTCTCAATTACACACTCACCAAGTATAAGTACAAGTGTAAGGAAACAAGGTAGGAAAACGCTTTTTAGCGTTTTTCTCCCTATTGCTTTTCACCAAACCTGAGATGATAAACAAAACTTTTTTTTTTCTTCAATTTCATGAAAGCTTTCCAAAAATTCTATTAACACTGAACGGGTGAGTAGGCAAAAATACAAAATTTTTAATGAATTAAATTTAGAAAAAGAACACAAAAGTTTAAGAAAAATTTATACACAAAAAGATGAATTACGTTTATGCAAATACGTTCTTTTCTTTTACAAAATTGCCAGTGCCCTACTGATGACGATGACGACGATTACATATACTTGTAGATTAATTGTAAGCTATATGGCAAATATATGAAAATATTAATTGAACTTCCGTTTATACATCCGGTAAACATCACTTGAGTTCAGCAGCACTACCGGAAACTGCACCACTAAGTTCATGTTTGAAAGCTATTAGGATAATCCAATAAAAAAAGAATTTTTAAATTCAGATATACAGTAAGAAAAATATATATATATATATATATATATATATATATTTAAGTAGACGTATTAGGTGCAACTCGTCGTGCTTACATCCGGTAAATTGCACTCAAGTTCAACAACAAACTGTACCACTACGGTCATGTTTGAATGCTATAAGAATAACTCAATAAAAAATAGCATAAAAGAATTATTAAAAATACAAACATAATAAGAAAAATAAATATAAAAATGTGTATATATGGTATTATTTATATATCTAACCTTTGATACAAGAAACAAGAGATAATAATTTAAGTACATTATTGCGTCAATTGAAGGTCATTTGAGGAAATATTTAGTTAGCTGAATATTAGAAAATAAATAGCTTTTGTTTTGTTAAATTTATTTTATCAAACATTTTACAATACCCAGAAATAAGCGTCTTAAATGCTATAAAGTATACATCAGTCATCATCAAATTGTGAATCAATCTGAACTAGCCCAGAAGCTGAGCATTATATATCTTCTCTTCTTGAAGTTGCGAATTCTTATTTTTGAAGTATTTATTCTCTGAAGAATTTTCTTTTTGCAGTAAGATGTCGACTGATAACATGTGTGACAATATGATCGCATTTGTTGTTGATATAGTTCGATAGGCGAAAGTAATTAACTACAGCAATTTTGGTGGACATGTTACCCATCGAGCCATTACTGAGGGAGCAGCTATACTTACATAAAAGAAAAAAGCACAAAGAATAAATAACAATGACAATATGCTAACGGGTACTAACAGTGAAGAGAAACCAGCTTGAAAGGATGAATTAATTAAACTCTAATTCTAAATGTTGAATAATGGGTGGAAAGACGGCAGGGTGATATAAATTGTTTCTTAAAGCACTCTTTTTCTGGCTATGAAAGCTTCTCGAGTGATCACCGCTGATTCAACCTAAAAGGAAACAACGTAAGCGGCCTATATGAAAACATAAATGATAATACGAAGCACATTGTTTTCGCTTGTCCGGCATTGCAAAGTTTTCGGGGTTTTCAAGATCTCCGGGATTAGAAATTACACTTTATCATCTATTAACAGTTAGGTTGCAAGATTTAGGAATAGGGAGGGAGCGTGTCTTAATTTGGAATTATGTAGTGGAATAAAATTAGATGAAGGCAACATGTGAACCTCTTAATCTTATTCGAGAGCGGGGAACGTGAGATTACAGCGTGAAAGTCAACGGTCAATAAGCACCCATTTCGAGGCAACAATAAAGGTTTCGGAATGGGATTATTCAAATACCATAGAGCCGCTAGTAGAGAGTACGCTGCTACTAAGTCTAACAAAAAAAAAAGAGAAAAGAAAAAATCATGCATGTACATGCATGCATACGGACGTACTACACCATATTTCCGCCTGTCAGGCCAGAAGAACTTTTAAGACCTCACAGTTCTATAGCGATCGAGATTAAGTGCTGCAATCAGTACAAGCAGTTGCGCTAAGGTCTACGGAAAATTCGTGGAAATGCTTTAGCTTTTAAGCGGAATATTCGAGTATAAGCACAGACTAAGAAGTCTTCCGAGTCCCCTACATCATTCATAATATAGGATTATATAGTAAGACTCTCAACGCGATACATAAGGGCCCATCCTGAGGCTAAGTGAAAGGGGCTCCCGTATGTTCTACCCAGGTGTTGTACAAACACCCGCACAATCTATAGGGTTCACAATTGCAAAAGGAAAGAAAAATGCAGTTAAGATTAAACGAATGTAATGTTGATGAATGCTTTAAAAAGCGCGAAAATATGTTATGCGAACTCAGGCAGAAAAAACGGTAAACGAAGACCGTAGAAGAAAAAATGTCAACAAAAATTAAATTTACATAAAATTTATATCAATTTTTTGGCAACAATTTTACTTACTTTCGTCTAGATACTATGGAACAAAAAAAAAAAGAGCTGATCAAAGGGAAAAAGCGTAATGAAAATTTTTAAAACAGATATAAAAAAATTGAAAATAAGTTTAAAAGACATTAGATGAAATCCTATACGATGAAATTAACAGCAACGCTACGACGTTTTTATTGTAATTTTTGCATTTATTCAGTCACTCTCGCTTTAAATACAAATAAAAGGATTAAAACGAAAAATGAAAATTAAACTACCTTAGGAGTAATCTTTCGTTTCTCATCAATTGTTTATTCCTTCTTGCCTCTGTGTTATATTTCTTTCTAGTGCCTTTTCGAAATTAGATGATCACAAATTCAAAAGATAGAATACCAAACTAAATTTAAACTTCTAAACAATGTTATACCTAACATGCATACCATAATCGTACTAAGGTGCACTTGGGGATGTACATAAAGATAAATGTATAATATAATTATTGTCAATAATTGTTTAAGCTAAAAGAAAAAATACAAATTTAGATATTAATATCTACCGTATGTGCCGTTACAGCGACCCATTTCTGAATTCAGGCAATTTCGTTATGAGTAATGAAAATGATTTCTTTTTTTTTTTTTTTTTTTTTGATATTATTGGAAGCGACCTTAGGAACGATTTTTGCAAATTCTTTAACGAACGATGCCGTCTCTATGATGCAATGCTGAATTAAATAACAAAAGTTGAATCTCTCTGAGTTATGGATTCAAAAGACGACGCATGGTATCAAGTTGTATTATTATTTTTTTTTTTTTTGATAATTCTGAAAAGAGTGATTATCAATCTTAACTTAATGAAAATGTTAAGAAAAAATTAATGGTAGTTTTGATGTGGCGTTGGGGCTTTTTAGACTGATTTCGGGCATAAGTTCTTTATGTGACATCTGAGGCGCATAATTTTTGTGTCTTACAATCCTTTTTGAAATCTACTACAATCAATCCTTCAATACATAATAACACAACGTAATCAATATAATAATAATAAGTCTATAAATCAAATGTCAAAATTATATTTTATAAGGAATCTAGTGTTTTTCTTATATTCACTAAATAAAAGTTAAGACATTTTTTCTTCTTAAACTTTCTAAGAAATATTCATAATAATTCGGTAAATATTCTTCATCTCGAGAGTTATTGTTTGTTGCTTTCTCATTGTTAAACATTCTGTACAGTTACTTGATGGTCAAATACTTGGTATTATTGTTATTTTTAAATTTACAAAGAAGCGCCAAAAAAAAAATAATATTTTTGTTCTGAGGTAGGAAAGCAGAAGCAAAGAACATTTTAACCAAACAGCCCAGCCAGAGCCAGACTTTTAATGTCACAACGTATTACTTTAAATTTTACCCTGCAAGACCATGAGCCATGAAATAAATAAAAATGTAATAACAAACGTATATAACATTTGCAACCAAATGCAAATGAAACTTGAAAAACATAAAAAGAATTTATTCATACAATAAACGGAAGTCTGGGTTTAGGACAAAAAAATTTTACATGAAAAAAAAGGGGAATGAATTGAATAAGAAACAACAATGCATTATACACACATACACAAAAGATAAGACAAAGCATAGCGGAATAAAAAAAAAAACAAAAAAAAAAAGATAGCAACGTCGGTTAGACAAGGAAATGCAAGAATGTACAATATTATGACCAATGTTGTGGGCGGATTTATGGTCGGTAATAAATGTCTCTGACTGTTTTCTATTTTACACTTTAAATTAAGGCAAGATAGTGGTGACGTGAGTTTAAGTAAGAGAAACAAAAAAAAAAATTGAAATCATCAGCATTTTTTTGTGTTTTTTTTTGCGAACCTGAAGATGTCTGACGAAGGTGTAAGGAAATATTCGAGGTGTAATTTATATCTCTTGATGTTTAATGAATGTAAAGAAAAATTCCATTAGAAATTCTACAGCATGTAGGCCTTAAAGCAAACAAATATAATGAAACGAGTTCATTGTTGCATGATCTTTAATTGTCCCAAGAAGTGAATGTCAATCTGCAGCTTACTGCTTTCTAAATTTATCACCTATAAATGAGGGAATTTGAATGATTTTCTTCCCTTCCTTTCCTTGCCAACCTGAGAGAGACGTCGCAAAATGCTGATGTTCGTACATATTATTGATCAAAACAGTATTCTAAGTTGATTACAATGTAAGGGTCTTTAAAATGCATAGTAGATGGCCACAGAATCTGCAATCGTGACATAAACATTCACCAGAACCACTTAAATGTTAAGTGAAAAAATGGATCAGCCGCTAAACACACTTGTAATGAGAGGAATTAGATCCCATGGGGTTTTCTAAACCCCAGAGCAAACGTCTGACAATATTATTTAAAATTTCACTCTAAGAAAAGATACCTTTCAGGTCATGCAATAAGCAGAAAATTTTCTCTCTTGATATACAAATGGTACTGAACTGAATGTATACTAGAACCGCTTGAGAAGTTAATATAAAAGATTTCCGATAGGCCAACTCACAGGTGCATAGTTCTTTGCAATTTGTATACCCTGCCCTGAAGTGCTGTAATGTTTGGACCAAAGGCAGTGGTTTCCAACTTTTAGTATACTTCGCCATGCAGATTTAACATTTTTTTCTGCTCCAACTTTACTTTCTATTTTTTAAGAAATTGAAGAATTTTATATAAAAAAAAGAAAACAACAACAAAAATTTGGAGCTGTTTTGCCCACAGTCTTCAGGAGAGTGCGAACTTGGAAGACGTCGTATTAAAGCGAATATAATTTTGTTGCCTTTTTAACGACTGCATTTTGGTTTAACTATTTGGTTAGAAAATAAAAGTTTTCTTTTGAAATTATTTGACAGATTAAATGAAGATCACATGTGCTAAGTGTTGTTTATCTAACAATCAATAAAAATGGAAGAAAAAATCGGGAGCCAGGTAAAGATATTGGTCGATATTTACAACTGAACGGTGAAAGGCTAGACATCTGGACAGCCAAAGAGAGAAACAGGAAGAGGTAAAGTTACGAAGAATCTAAATTAAGAAACCTATGGACATGGAACCGTGCTTAAACGTCATGCTTAAGTGAACTTATAATGTCCCGTTGTCCGACACTAGATATAACAATAGGTAAATATTTTAAATTACTTCTTTACAGTACAGAGTACAATACCCTTAATAAAATTATATCATCGGTTGATAGGAAAAACTTATTTAGTGCGCTTTGAGGGAAACACGGTTTTACATTGCTAAATGATATATACTTCAATAATCTATAAAGAGGGAATATTATCATGTTCCAAAATGTCCATTTCAATTTATCTACTCTATCAATTGGAGTTTTGTATATCTTTCCGGCAAAAAAAACATGGGCGTGTTTAGTGCCAAAACGCAATTTTTAGAAAATCGATGACCTTGACTGTCGATGTTCATATTACATTACGTTATTTCTTGGGTCTAAATATATTATAATAATTATAATAGTAATAGACATAAAGACATAGACGAAGTCCAAAATTTTATTGAAAACATCATGTGCATCTCATATAGTACGATTAATAAAGCATTGAATTGCAGATCATTTGCTGTCCTAGGAGGAAGATGACTTAAGGCACCAGCCAGCCGTAGTAAAAAAAACATATAGAGAAGCCTTTCCATTTATGAAGTTTTGCTATGTTCACAAAACCCTCAAAGAAATTGTACTTAGATAATGATTTCTCTATTTGGAAAATATATGGTCTCTACCGTAATGATAACAAATTAGAATATGTTGTGATAGCTGCAACTAGTCATTTGTAAAACAAAAAACAAAAAACAATGTACAACATACATAAGCTATAATGAAACTAAGGCTACAAAATAAAAGAGAGCTGGAAGCAGAATATGCATTCAATAAGGAAACGCAAGTACATTGTAGTTAAAGAAAATGATAAGATGGTAAGCAAAGATCTCCCTGCGTTTACGTTATTTTTCTTGTTTGCAGTACATTACTTGCACTTTTGATTTACAAATTGCCCTACAATTTTCCTATTTAGGTGTGTCGTTGTTTTATTATAATAGAGAAAGATCTATTTATAATGTAGGAATCTATGTAGGAAGCGAAGAAATTTCTCATTGTTATACACAGAACGAATTGCATGGTAAGCGAGGAAGCAGTGAAATAGGCTCAATTGCTTGTAATTGCAGAGAATGTTTCATCCTTCTTTGACACGTGCGGTAATCGTAATAGAAACCAGCAGCAACTGGCGGACATTTGGATGTATGCTGCTAGGTCTCCTAAAATGGACAAAAGTAAAGGCGAATATCAACTACATCTTTTTCTATAATCTGCAGGAATTAGCAGCCATATGAGTGTGGAGAAAATTATCGTGTCATAAAATAAAGTTCCTTAAACTCGAAAACTGGAACTTACAAACTCGCCCATGGCATGGCATCCGACTGTAAAAAATTAAAAAAGAAGAGTTCGCAAAAGAACAATAAACTGTTGAGATGAAGTCTGCGTCACTTGCGCTAACAAAAATTCATGACATTTTAAAAACGTGCGATACTGGTCGAGTTCCGATGGTTTAAAAATTTACCCACTAATGATAACTGAGCATATGCAAACTCAACAATTAACGAGCTATAGGTGAACCAAAATCAAAAAAAATCGCGTGCAAAATTGTTCAAATAAAAAAAAAGCTAGTATTATTAACCCAACAGGGCACGTGTCTCGAAATTTATGTCAGCTGCTCAAAACCAACCTACTAAAGAATATGCGCGTAAAAAAAGTACGTTCGCATTAATTTTTAGCTACAGTAGTATGTTTTCTGAAAATTAAGTTTCTTGAAAACTATTGCATTCTAGATGAAAATATAAGCTTTAATCTGTAAAGAGAGAAACCAATTCCTTATTATTTCTATTTCAATTTCTTAAAAAGGTACTTAAAAAATTTTTCTTGTCAACACACAACATAATAAGTAACCAATAGGATTTTGTTATTGCATTAAAATAAAAGCAAAACAGACGCAATGATAATCAATCCAGTAAGTCATTGGTATTGTTCTCTTCAATAAAATATTATGTGCTGCTCTTTATTGAGATTTGATACTGATTTGTATAAGAATGCATGGAACTGTCCATGAAGTCAAGAGTTAAGGATTTCTTTAGATGCTACGAATATGAAAAGAAAGGTATTTGACACGAAAGTTACGAAAAAGATTGTATGAAAAAAGGCAAGAATACTAATATAAACGAACAACTTGTGTGACCTATAACATCCAAAAAGAAAAAAAGGAGTACGCAACGACTATACAACGACAATTGCATAAAATCCATATACAAAATGTTTCATTCCAACAGGTTTTTGTCAAGAAAATTCAGATACAGTGAAAATTTATAGCGAGAACCTATACAGCATTAAGAGGACATGCGCAGTAAATATATAATACTCTCTCTTCGGTTTTTCTCTCCCGCTTATTTCTCTCTGTTATACTCCTTAATAATTTCCAATAAATATTTTAGTACTAAAATTTTTTTTGACGAAATCGGTCTTTTAAAAGAGAGAGAGAGAGTGACATTCTTTTCTTTTGAGGTTATTTGCAGTCCGAAGAGGTTCGCATTTGCTATAGCGGAACTAATTGAGAATAATCAGTTACTTTGATAACGTGCTACGTTTTAATAGTTTATGATTAAATGTGGCGGCGTTTAAAGACTTTTCTATAAATCAACGTATTTTGCTTTTTGAATCATTCTCTATAGACGATTTTTCTACCAATTTTGTGATGTTGTTTTCTATTAGTTTTTATTTCCGGAAAACCGAAAACAAAAATTGTTTATAAATATATTTTTTATATCTGTATATGTGTTTTATTTTCTATCTGGTTTTACAATATTTTCGTGATTTACCTTACGATTGACATGTATGCGGTTTTGAGTGCAATTTAAGAAAAAAAAAAAGAAAAAAAAACAAAACATTTTGATTTCATTTTTTTAAATCAATATTCATTTATAAATATTCTTCCGGTGACGCGAGTGTAATGTAAACATGTTTATATGAATGTGAGATTGACACTATAATTATGTTGTACTTCTGCTGATGAAATTATCGACAATTGAATAAAATCAATTATTTACACGCATACTTTTTCCCCATTAATGGTTTCAATAAATTGCATTATCAATTAATTAATAATTGATTATTGCATTAAAAAAGTCGGGAATACATTGATGCAAAAACGTTAATGTTGGACAAAGAGAAGGCAAGTAAAATTCATTTATAAAATTATTTAGTGAAGCAAAAACTGCACACCCGCAAAAAAATCATTTTCGCTTTGGAAAGAATTTTTAATTTACTTTATATCCTAAAATATTTATTAACTCTTGTGTGTTAGAATGAGCTGAACGGGACCATTCCCAACTCTTAAAAGTTTCGGTAATTTTAAAACGATAGCTATATCGAGTCATCGACGAAAATTGGTCAAATTTATTTGTTTAGTTTTCGCGTTATATTTCGCGTTATATTTCGCGTTATATTTCATGTTATATTTCGCGTTATCGCATCGCCTTTCCTGAATTTTCTAACTTTGTTCTATGAACCTAAGTTTCAATTTTCCATTATGCTTTTTGCAACTGTAAGAGGTCGTGTAACGAGTATCATTTTCATTTCGAAATTGACACAATGACAGCTTAAACAGATGTATAAATATTCCATAATATTTTAATGGATTGTATGCACTGCACGACTTCGATCTAGACTTCTGTTTTCTTTCACTTGGTCACTGGCCTGGTTACAACCAGCTTATCCTCCTTTATACACGCCTTATGACCGAACGCACCTTATGTACAATTTAACTGAAATGTTTATTTTTTAAAACCAATTATGATAAGAAAAAGGTGGGAAGAGTGAGAAAGAGGGAATGGCCACAGCCTGCGAGATATAAGCACGATCGTTATGTGTGGTGAGTTTAAGATGATACAACAATCGTAATTAAAGTACAGTCTACTGGGAATTCAATCCAGGTATGCCGACTTGGTAGACGAGCTTCTCAATTACTAATCTACGCGATAGCCCATTTATTAAGTGTGTAGATCATAATTAATTGCAACTCTTTAACTCGTCTTCTATATGCACGGTCCACGTTTAAAGAACCTTAGCGAAGGACGTACTTTGACCCCTGCATTAGGTAAGAGGTGGCTCCACTTCTGCATGATATTAATGGTACGCGATTCTTATGCAGTATTTCGGTCTCTAACCACGTTCTTTTGGCATCTATATGCTTCACGAGACTACTTTCTGGAGACATCAAAATTTTATTACTCATCCCTAAAGTATACCAAAAGCTAGCGTCACAGAATTGAAAATGACACGTAATCGGTAAATTCTAGTCGCTATTGCCCCTTTCGAATCCAAGCGAGATATTCCTTCCAAGCCTTGTTCACTTTTGTTGAACTGCAATTGGTTTTGAAGTTTCTAAGTCCCTTGTAATTCCTTCACCACACTTTCACTTATTGTAACGATTAGAACTGAGTATTGCTCTGTAATAAAACCAGAAAATTTTCTAAGTTCAAACACAATAAAAATTTTAAATATAACTCGCAATTTAAACTCAAAGAAAGAAACAGACCTAAAAAGTCTTGGAAAAATATATAAGTTCTGTTTAAATGATAATGCGGATCAATTGGTCCGTCTGTTTGAACTCCTCTGCTTTTTAAGCACCTACAGCACAGAAATTTGCATATATTTCCTCAATTTAAGTAACAACGAAAAAATTTCGAAATTTTTATATAACTATATCCTAAGAGATATCGGCATAATTTTGGCTTGAAGATAAAGCGAAACTTTTGACAGAGACTCGTTATTAATGAAAACGTATAAATAACCCAGAAACTGCTACAAATTCATCACTCAGCAGGCATTACATTTCGCTATCCATCTGACAGCATAGTTTAATTTAAAAATAAATAATTAAATATCTATTCTGTAATTATAAGTTTAAAGAAATAAATAAATATTTTAGCATCGTCATAGAAATTCAATGTTAAAACTCATCGACTGAAAAAAGTATTAATCAAGAGCGAAAAATGGACTCAACAAGTGAGGTACCACGTTTGAGCATAATTGTTTTACAGTTTTTTTTTATCAAGTTTTTGTTTTAAGATCCGCTCGGTTGCATTAGTTTTAGTCGTCAAATTTCCTCAGCGATTATTTTGTTGAGCTTGAGAAACGGATTAGAGTCATAGATATTTCGTTTGGCTCTCAATAGTTAAGGTTAATCGGATTTTTCACATGATTTTTTCCGAAATTTTCATCTCGGGCATCGATAACTTTCAGCGGCATTCATTTTCATTTTCATTTTTCTTTTTTTTTTTTTGAATTGAAGTAAGAATGTAACGCTCTGTACAAAGGCTGTTTTTTTTTCGATAAATAATTTATTATGGAAATATTTAATACTCAGGCAATCATATCATATATTACAGGTATAATGCTTATAAACTATTATTATTATAACTTTGCCACTATTACTACCATAACTTGAAACTTTCGTCATGTCTTTCTTGGAAGCATGCTGGCCGCACCTCTAATGTAATCTAATTTTTAATCGATTAACTGCAAATTTGAAGTTTGGAAAAACTTGTAGGATTTTTGTAATGGTTCTTATTAACGTATGAGTTAATAATTCATCTTAAAGGATTTTATAGCCGATTTTTGCCAATTTTTTTGTGATAAATACAGCATTTTTTAATTAAATCGACGACAGTATATTTAAGTCAATATTTTCCCCTTATTATGAGGCTACAGATGAAATTTGCTGTCTATTGACAAAGAATTCAAGTAGGTTAGAATTATAGACGTAGCGAGCAGATCTTGCGGGAAAAGTGGCACCGCTTAGACCGGCCGTCTCGTTACTTAGTTTTAAAATATTATTGAAAAAAAAAAGAAAACACTTCAAGAGCTTGAATAAATGTGCAAACATATGGAAAAAATTTGCTCGAATACATTAACTGATCTTTCACAAAAAGCGATTTCAGGAAATATCTCACCATTTCGTGCTTTCATGCAAGAAATACTATTTAAGATCTATATGAAATAATGTTCACAGCATATCAAGTGATTTTCACAGCAAGTTATAGAATAAATAGAATATTATACATAAATTAATTTTGTTCAAAACTCGACTTGAATATCGGTTCTTTTTTAATTTTTTATCAATATTATATTTTGTTATTAAGGACTGTTATGTCATTATGACAATTTTTTCAATTTATATTTAATTCACAAACATTTCTGCTCTTCAGTACTTAATGCATTTTATTTTGTTTTCATTTTTAATATTAAAGTCTTTTCCAATAAATATATTTAATATTTCTATTCAAGTTAAAATATATTTTTTCAACTGAAACTATAACATTTATGGGTATTATACGTGTGCATATATGTAAAGAAAAATCAATTAAATTTTATCCGGCTGCTAACGCATGCATATTTTAATTTAATACTTTTGCAAATAAATATTCTTTTTTTTTTCGTCATTTGCCTAAGGTTATGTTACAATTTTGATTCCGGTATTCGGAAATTATTAAAATATTTGCATTCATTAAAATATTACAAAAATATTATAAAGGCAGGGAATGTTTGGGACAAAAATGAAACATAGCTTTTGGTGAAATGAAAAAATCCCAACTATTTATTTTCATTTATTCCCATATTTCTCTTTCATTTTAATAAGTAATTTGTATTGAGATGATAAGTTTTTCTGAAAATTTTCGTAATTCCTGCAAATAAGATTAATTATATTTGCAAATGAGTTGAATACTTTAGATGAGAGTCATCAAAGTGAGCTTATAATTACAACTTACCAATTTAGTTTACAATAGATAGGTTATCCTTTCGATAAGTTAAATTTTCATTCTATAAATGCGTATGAGGTATCAAGTCTCAATCATGTTATTCGTTTATAAAAGCTATCAGCTGAAAGGCAATTTGTTATAAATAGTTGAAAAATTGTGGATTGCAGTTTTTCAAACAAAACGTTCCAGGGAAGTAAAATTATGAAACGAATAAGATTATACGATTTTTCCAAAGAATGTTTTGTATGATGGCCAATAATTGAGACAGTGATTAATTATATATTTGAACACAAAATAATTATTATGAATGCAGTTGTTTAGGTCAACCTCACTTCTACTAAAGTAAATCAGTGGCCTCCCTGGTTTAAGTTCGAAAACCCTAATCCTCCCTGGTCAGAATCGACTAAAGCAAAGATTCTTGATATTAATTGATATTGAATTGTTATAAAAAATTTAAATTTACTTCCAAACCGATAAAATAGCAACATCAGTATTTTGTTAAGCCCTTTAAAACCATTGTTTATAAAAAATTATCAGAAATCTATCAGTTGAGAGCGATTTTCAACAACATTCACAATGACTGTAAACAAATTTCGCGATTCTGAGGCAGTGAAAATAAAAACTCTACACAATTTTATTTAGATAATAAACATGAAGCATTTGGTATAGAAAAAGGTGAAATACAAGTGTCGCGACAGCTGTCTCGTGTTTAAATAGTGTGAAATCTTTGTATCAACTCTTTGGGTGGAAAGTACATCATAACGAATCTCAAAACTAAAATGTTTCCTTGTGTCAAATGCAAATGATACGCCTATCAGGGCTGCATAATCGCAAAAAGTTCAATTACGAATTTTTAACCGCGTTATACGCAACCTAGTGTTTTCCAAAATGCATCCAAGTTGTGTGAACGGACAATACGTTATCGTCTTGCTAGTAATGCTAGCATTTACTCTTCCAGCAATCTCTTTACAAGTAGTTTTGAGATTATAATTTCTAAGTAAGTAAAATACCATTGCTTGGTAGAAAGTTGGTATCTGAAGATTTCCTGTACTAGAAAATCTATTTTGCCATGAAATGTTTTTGCTAAAGAATCGGTGTCGCTTGACAAGATTTCAGGTCAGAATCGGAGTTAATAATTTCCCATGGATTCCTTTCATACAACTGTCTAGTTTCTATGTTTTAATTAAGCCAAATACACTCGTTTCCGTTTGTATCTGTTCTTTAATTCATTTATATGTAGTTTCACTTATAGCTTATGCATGACTTCGCATGCACATATACACGTGCCTTTATAATTGATTGCCAAATTGATTGATTTTACTTTTTGAATTTTTTAAAAGTTTAATATTGAGAAGTTTGAATGGCTACTAATAATAGGTATTGACAACACTAAATGACAGAATTATTTTAACAATTGAATAATAAATAATTGATTTCAGAAGATAATTCATACCGTTCGTAAGTTGTATCGTAATAAAAATTTAGTGTAAATGCTTTTTAATAAAGCAATTGAAACTTAAACATGAAAGTTGTTTTCTCTTAATACCAAACGATCTAAAAAAAAATGTAAACAAACAATAAATCTTTTCTCTCTACTTTTGTTTTTATTAAAAGAATTTAATTTAATGTATTTCAATCTGGTGCGTCGACAATGCCCAGTTTATGCCTCCTATTGTCCCATAGACACGTTAGCACTTATATATGTTTGAGACGATAACTGTTTGGAGTTTCACGATGAACATCGCACTAATACTTCTCTCTGTCATCGTTGATCCTTACCGCTAATAATGTCTTGAGTCACTCCTAAAGACTTTTCTTCTGTGCATGTAACTTTTATAAGTCTTCTTTTTATCTTAAAGTTCATCCTAGTGATGCTTACGAGTGTTTTAGCGTAAAGTAAGGGGTCTAAACGAACCGATAAATTTTCTATACCACTTATAAAATCAGTGTCAAAATGTCGGCCAGATTTATATGCGTCGTTCAGATTTGAGTAAGACTTTTCGTAATCAAGTAAACTTTTTTCTTAAGGGCAGGAACACGATGCAAATAAAAAAATATAGATATGTTCGATTTGTTAAAACGTTTGCTTTACGTGGAAAGAAGTTTCAAAGACCCCATAAAGTAACGTATATGTAATCAAATTCCGAATCGATCTAGACGTGTCCGTTTGTCGACCTGAACGATTCTAAGTCGATCTAGGTTTGCCCGTATGTCCAACTGTGTAAAGATTCTTGCACATGTTCTCACTTAAAAACTTAAGAAGTCGACTTTAAATTTGGTGAAAATATTAGAAGTTTTTGACACGAAAATTGTTATTGATAACATAAATTAAGAATACCTTTAATTTCTAGATTTTTTTTTCATTACTCCAAAAGTATAAAAGATGTAAGAATAAGAAATTTAAACATATATACCATGGATGATATTACAGTAACTCGGAAAACAATCGGACACGCCCATGGAGTAGTTTAAAATACCGAAATAAATTTGTTTTTGTGTTTTTTTTCGAGTCTTTTTATGATAGAGCTCATGGATATGAAAAATTCGATCGTAACCGAATATAATTTTCTTAATTTAATAATGCATTTTATACCTTTTTTATACTTTTACACAAAAATGAGTTTCACTAAATATTTTTCTACTAGTGAATGCACCCAATAAGGATCTAAATAGAGCCTTAAATCCTTATTCTAAATAAGTTCCAATTAATAAAACGATTATAAATGCAAGAAGTATTTAAACGTTCTTTACTTCCTGCTCTGTTACCTCTAATTACCTTAGTTGTGAATCGTCTCTCTTTATAATTTGCTGCTAATAGTATTCGTAAATGACGATTTGATCGTTAAAATTTTTCCTGAATATTTATTACGCTACGATATGCAACCTTAAGCGAAAAATGTTTCCGTATGAAGTAAATTTAAAAAAAATTGGACCTTACAGCGTTTTTCCTTAAAAATGTATATAATATACAATATCATCATTAATTTTAATATATAAATAATTTTAATAAAAATAAATATAATTTCATACATATTCGTGAAAGAATTTTCTGTTTTAACGTCAACTGCATAAACCTTCAACCAACTTTAATACAGAAAAAACAAAGCTCTTGTTTTCCATTAACATAACTGAAACAAAAAAAAAATATATATATAAAAATAAAAAGCGTAAAAACCAAAGTCCTTTTCTCTGAGTATATACAACTGAGGCGTTTGCATGGTTTTGTTAACCCAGTTTTACAACTGCTTTCACTACTCAACTCCGGCTGTTGCTAGACTAGTGTAATTATATATACGCTTGTAAATAATGGATAAAAGCATCTCATACGTACACATATGCAGACATGTATGTATAAATTCTTATACATTTTATATGTTGACGTTCGGTGAGGAAAAAAAAAATATTAATTTCTCGAAACTTAAAAAACTTAACCCATATACGCGGTATAAACTCCCCGGTTTATATATAATTTATATATATGTAGATATACACACATATATATATGCTCATATGCGCGGGCGCTTGTGTTTATATACATATATATATATTTATATATACATTTTATGTCATATTTATATATATTATATTTTAATGTGTTTGGTTAAACGTATATGTGGAAAACGTTTGTTACACTTGCTTGGGAAAATTAATTTAAAAAAACTCTCTGCTTTGTGTAGGTTGTCAACTATATGTTTAAATATCATAAAAAAAAGAGTTTGTAATGAATTCGTATGTATGTATGTTTTGCTCTTTTTTTTTTCTTTAAATAAATTTCTCTTGGCTGATATTTGGTCTAAATGTGTACCCTTTCTCTTTTTCGCTCTTTTGGTCCATAACTCAGATTACGTTTTAATTAAGCCTATATATGAATTTTTATGTACGGAATTTGTACGGCAAAATATTTATACATATTTTATGGTAACCATTAGTGGTTAGAAGTAATAAGAATTAAAAAAAAAAAAAAAAAAAAATTCGAAAATTCATTATAAAACGCTGAAAGACTGTCATGGTTACATGACAGTAATGACTTGAAAATATTTAATTAAATCATATAAATTAATTTAATACGTTATAAGGCCGTAGAAAGCAAACATCAGCAACAGGTTGTCTCTTTAGTGTTATTTTTTGGTTGATTTTTTTAACCCTTCAATCACACATTATAACACTTTAGGGAATTTTGCCGGCCTTTTTTGTTGTTTTTATTTTCGTTTTTTTTTTTTATTTTATGTTTTATTTTTGTTTTTGCTTATTCTGTTCGCCTTTACTTTGCAACCATTAAATAAACATCACTCAAGTCTATGCTTGAGTTTAATGCTTAACAATCATGTGTATGGTAAAGATAGATATGCATGCATATGTTTTCTCACTTGTGTTTGCACACATATTCACATACATATCCATATACATTCGTACACTAAATGCGAGTAGTAGGCCTTTGGGTTGTATGGTATTATTTTTTTTTTTTTTGCTCTTTTAAAATGCTTGAGTGAATGTTATAACAGAATACCAAAAAAAAAAAAAAACAAAAAAAACTTGGCCACAGAGTAATATATCTAGCGTAAAACGACATATAGTTTGGTTGAGTTTGCAAAGTCTGCAGTAACAACAATAACTAAAAACAACAGACACATACAGGAAAGAGGTTACATTAAGGTTAGGCTGACTCTTCTGACACCTACATAAATACAATTAAGTGACGAAATGGATCCAAATTATTTTTCAATTTTCAAAATGAAGATTTTGTTCAACTTTTTTTAAATATGAATGTAATGGATTGTGTTGATCTTAACTAAAGTTTTATTATAATATTAAACACACTAGCGTTATAGAGCATAGGTCGTAATACTTTCATAATTTTCTTGGTTTGCCGCTTAACGATTACATTTGATTGCCGCTACTTAAAGCCAGACCGCTATAGACTAATTGGCATTATTGCACTTTCATTTAAGTTTTTAGATATTTGTTGTTTGTTATAATAACTAAACGGAAATTTGCCTTCGGGTCTAAAACATTTGGGTGGTGTATACGAAGTAAGAAATTTATTGTACTCTCCACTGGTAAGTATAAAAAGCCAACAAGAACGACAACAATGTTGAATGTTGGCACACACGTTATTAATTGCTGTTGTTATATGTAAACGAGGGCTTTCAATTCGTTTGCTTTCATTTTTTTTTTTGGCTTTTTGTATCTTTTAGTGTGGCATTAATGAGCGACAATACAGACTTTTATTAACTAGAAAACTTTGTTGGAAAACGAAAAAAAAGGATCATCAGCATGTAACATACAGCATATAGCATATAGCATGGGATAGTTTTTTTTTTTAAATTTATGAAACTCCTTTTATATATATGTTATTGCAAATTTATGCGATTGCATAGAATGCCTCAAATTATTTACCTTAGAAGCACTTTTTATTATACTAAAAGATACAGGATCATCGTTTGCATCGAAATAAACCTATTTGTCCGTTCGCCTTTCGTCCCGTCTGTCTTTGTGAAGTCTTTACTTATATTTTCATATTCAATCTACAGGTTCTAATTTTGGAGATATTTTGATGAAATTTGATATAAAGATATGTTTTGATTTCCTAGTGGGAATGGATTTATTCGAATCATTTGTAGGCCGACTCTTCATATAGTTTTAAATCTTTATGCGAAAAAAAATTTCTTATAGTACTTTAGAGATAATAAGCGATTTAGAATGATCTTAAACTCTCTCCTTATACCACTACTTATAAAAAAGAAGACCTTGAAAGGTTTAATTTTTAACATTTCATTGTGAAAGTTTTTTTAGATTTGAATTTGAAATTTGAATTTCATTAAGCTAAAATTGAACTCTATTTGTTTTTGCACCGCTTACTTCTCAAGTAAGGCTTCTGATGAAACCAATAGATGAGAACAAGATCTTATTTGTGCTATTTTATGACCAAAGCTTGTAATTAATAATACGGATTTTGGGAAGAAAATTTATCATTTCAAATTATGGATATGTTGGTTTAGGTTCTTAGGTTCTTTTTAGGTAAACTTTTCCTGCACATTTCGACTACATCCACTTCTCTTTCCTTTTTCCACTTTCCACTCTCCATTTCGAACTTTCCCGTTCCCCCTCTTCTCTTGTCACTCTCCCCTTCCCACTACCTTCCCACTCCCCCTTTCCGCTGCACCCTACCGGCTCTATCCGTCCCGCACGCCCCTCCTTCCTTCTCCCTATCCCCTTGTCCCTCTTCCCATGTCCCTCTCTCCTTGTTCCTCTCCCCTTGTCCCTCTTCACTTGTCCCTCTCTCCTTGTCCTCTCCCCTTGTCCCTATCCCCTTGTCCCTCTCCCCTTGTCCCTCTCGCTTCTTCCTGACTCCATGTCCAGATCCATCTCGACATCTCTCCATCTCTCTATCTCTCCATCTGTCCCTCTTCCCCTTCTCGCTCTCCCCTTCTCGTTCTCCCCTTCTCGTTCTCCCCTTCTTGCCACTCCAATTCTGCCACTCCGCTTCTGCCACTCCACTTCTACCACTCCCCTTCCGCCTCTCTTCTTCCGCCTCCCGATTTCCAAGTTTCTCATTCCGTCTGTCCTCTTACCACTCTGCCTTTTCCAGTCCCCACTTCCCACTACCGCCTGCCCACACCCCTCTTCCCCTTGTATCCCACAGGCTCTACCCTTCCCACACTCTCGCTCTCCCCCTTCCCCTTTCCCCGTTCCCCTCTCCCATTCCATCTTGAATTATATTGAATTTTCAAGCGTGAATGATAGTGTGGGATAGAATACGATTTTGCTTGATTATAAAACGTTAACTTGTTGAGGTACAAATTACGTTAAACTTTAGCTGAACTGCTTATTTAAAGCACCCAGTGATGTCATAATAAGGTAAATGCGCACACTCTATAAAGTGCAATATATTCAAGATAAATTGGAAATTATGAATTAGCTTAGCTGTGCATTGCTACCACTTCCTTCGTATAGCTATCTATTCTAACCCTTACTGTATATTTATATTTTACCTCCAAGTTCACAGATTCATTATAAAAATGATTCATTGATAAGTACGTGCTCAATACTGAAGAAATCTTCGAAAATAAAAACAAAAATATCATTATCTCTGTAAATTATAAGATGTAGCAGCTAATAGTATTCAGTGTTTTACATACTTTCCGATGTCTCAAATTATTTATGATTTCTTTTTTTTTTTTGCTTATTAACCACCCTTAAGTAGGACTCATGTTTTTATTTTCCTTAGTTTTTAATATTCAATCTAAAATACTTGCAATATATTATCCATTAATAAAATTTTAAATCTTACTTTTTAACGAATAAACAAGTTGGAAATGTATTAACTAAGTAAGGGATAAAAAAGGATTTAAAAAATCTATTTAATATTTTTATTTATATAGAATATGATGTTAAACTTCAATATAAAACCATAAGTATATTAAAAGAGGAAGAAAATAAAAAAAAGTAGGTTTAAAAGAAAAAGAAATTTTTATTTATAGCGCATAGACTAAGCTCTGGAAAAAGGTAAAAAAAGAATAGTAAAAAGTAAGGCAAGAGATTGTTGTTTGCTAAGAAATATTTCTACATAAACTTGTTTGAAGGCAAAAAATAAAAAAAAAAATAAATAAATAAAAAAACATGTGTAAGGACTGCAATGTAGATGTTTTAAGTGAAGCACATCAGTAAGCAGGATTTATAATCTTTGTAAATATACCCTAAATTTATTTATACACAAAAATAAAGAATATATACTTTTTGTTTTTGGTGTTGTTATTCTTGCCGTTGTTGTTGTGCTTGTTGTTAATAAAATCTTCAAAAATGGCTGTTGATAAAAATATGAAAATATGTCTCAAGTAGCACAATGCCAACAAGCTAAGCAATCAAATTTAACAAAAAACCTCTAAAAAAAATATGCAAACAAAATTTTGCAATAACGAATATAAAGCTCTGGGAAACGCGAAACAACAAAAACATAAAAGTAAGAGCGGAAAATCTATGAAATACGGAAAACAAGTCACAAACAGGAACTATGGCCCTGTCAAGTGCTTTGTTTTTTCAGACAAACGAAACAAGTACTAAAAACTTTGTATTCAGTTCGGACTGAACCATTTGCTGCCTTCTTCTTTGACATGCAAATTTTTGAAAAATTCTATTAAAAAGTGTTTTAATAGTTTTTATGAAATATATAATACAAGAAATATATTCTCCTTACAAAATAGACAGACAAGGCTAAGATCAGAAACTTATTTAATTTTTTATTTAAAATACCGAGAATTCTCCGATCTTTATCAGCTTAGTTTTAAGATTTTTATATAAAACATAATATAGTACGCATTCTACCCAACTGAGTGCGCTCATCACCAAACATTGTGTTTTCCATAATTTGGTTCTTTTTCACCGTCTTTCATACAATAAATATGATATCACATCAATATCGCCTGACTTCGTACGTAGAACAAAAAGAGTTAGTGAGGTTGTTGCATAAAAAGACTAAATTTTATAAGTAGGATTGCATTTCACTTTCCAAAAGTCTCAGATTATTCGCTTACTGAAGAGCCTTAGTTTCGCTTCCAAAGAATGAATCAGAAGCAGCCCAACACTTGAGAGTGATTGTGTGAATAATACCTTCGAATAGTTCTGAATAAAAAATTTTAATTGAAGAATTGAAGTCACAGAACAAAAAAAAAAAAAGAAATTTGATGATACAACGTTAAAAGTAGTTAAAAGCTTGCTTGAACTGCTTACCGATTACGACATAAAAAATTAAAGAATTAACGAGCCACAATGATAATGCCAAGACAGCTTTTGACTCTGTAAAAGTACGTGTGGCGAGCACAAGCCTGGGACCCCAGCTCTCGAGGCTCCTTAAGCTAAAAATAAAAAATGAACAAGTCATATAATTAACTTTGGCTTTAGCCGAATTTTTCGTACCTACCATCCTTTTCGTATAAAAAAAAACTCGGAAAAACTCCAAACAAATAAGAAACTTATACTCACAACTTTATCTTAAAAAGTTTTTAAAAACAAAAGAGCTAAATTACCGTACTCTATAAAATTAAGAGGGCGTGGCTGACACTGCCACCGGCTGCAGATATTTTTCTCGCTTATGATTTTTATTTATGAGAGTTTACGGGTAATGAGCAAACAACTTATAAAGCAGAAGGGTTCTCAGTTTATATGGTACTGTAGGCGTGTACTTTAAACGATTTGATTTTCAATGCTTTTTCCAAATTTGTACTAGATATCTTAACCTTGCGACTGAAGCAAGTGCGTATTATAGAAATCGAGCAGATGATTGGACGTATAGATGGATAGACGAATATGCTTAGATTGTAGCAGAACATAATGCTGAACCAGAGTATCTATAGTGTATAGGATTTCTGAAGCTTCCTTCTGCGTGTTCCAAACGTTTTAATAAGATTAGTATAATATTCGGTGATGGATATAAGAAACCGTAAGAGATGTTACTTTGTCTGGTAACCTATTCAAGGCTCCAAAAAGGGAAAGATAATTTTCTAGCTTTGTTCAAAGTTTTCCGCTATTTTTGTTATAAGAATATGCGGTCAAGGTAATCTGCAAGACTTGTTCGCTAAGCTTTACTTTGTCAGTCATTTTTTTTAGAATAAAAATAACGTGAACTGTTATCTAGAGTTTAATTAAAAATTTCTCATGTCGTTTCCATTAAATCCGTGCTAAAATGAATGAAAGCGTTTCCATTTCAAGCTGAACTTGTGAGAAAGAAATATTTTTTTTTAGGTGTATTTTTATCTGGAAACTTGCCTTCGTTTTTACATGTTCCTGATACATGAATTCATAAATCGATTTGGCTTATTTCCAATACAAGTACAACTTTTCATCATTTATTTTTGTAATCTTTTCAAGACAAACATATGAACTTTGGATTCTATTACCGCATATTACAAAATCAGTAATGAAGTTAATATGCTTGTATGTGATGCATAATAGGCTAGACATACTATAAGAATCCACCATCAAATCATTTTTTTTTTTTTTTTTTGTAAAGAGACAATATTTGATTAGTTTTCTCTTCTGTTTGCTGCCTTCTGCTAGAGGAGATGGATGTATTTTTATGATAATTTTATATATACGATAACGTCATCAAAATTATTTACCAAAGTTTTACAATTCTTTACAATTGAAGTTAGATAGGAAATATTTTTTCAAAATTATTCTTTCACTTTTACTACCATAACCTTTATCTTATGATATTGACATTGATTGTTATTATTATTATTATTATTATTATTATTATTACTATCATATGATGCAATTTTAGGTATATCTTGATTGTCTGTTGTTGACATAGAGTTGAAAAGGTCTAGCCATCTTTTCAGTCTACTTTATCTGTTGTTGACAACTTATTTATGCACACTTTCTTACTTATTTGCTAGAAGTATGTTTTCTTATTTTCTTTGGTTATATATGTAATTCATCAATTTTTCAATAAAAGCAATTTAAATTATGGTCATGTGTCATATTTACTTAGACTATGGAGCGTATAACAATTAACCTTGAAAGTTTATTAATAAATATGTGCAAATATTGACACATATGTGTGTGTTAAGAAATTGTTATTTATCGATTATATATGCACTGACCAAGGTTAATATCTATATGATGCAAAAGATTAGGCTAGAGCAGGAAGAGATTAAATTGTTTAGGAAAACATGCAAGAGTTAAGCAATTTGCTTCATTTAAAGAAGACAAAAACTAAATAAAAATTTCCAATGATAAGATTAATAAAATAAATAATAAAGTTCGAGAAGCAAACATAATATTTGCTTTAAAATGATTTAAGATAAATAAAATTTGTGTTTCTTGGGATTTTTTTTACTAAAAATACTTTTCTCAAATTAAGCCTCAGGTAATCTTATCTTGTCTTTTTTTTTGGACATGTTTTTTTTTTCTTGTTGCTTTTAATGTCTTAAATTAGGCTTTAAGGGGTGGGGTGCTTCTGTAAATTTTGCAAAAAATCAATTTTTTTTTATTGGCTTAATAAATGCTTGCATGACCCTCCGTAATTTCTACAAAAACAGTATTTACATCAATTGAGTACTTGTCGGGAAGTCACAGCTTAATCTCTTTCCTATTGATTTCTAACTTCTGTAATGTATTAACAGATACCTTGGGAGAGTCCTGCAGGGGATATATTCATTTCGTTATTTTGCTTGCAATACCCAGAGGGAAGCTTCAGATATCCCATAAGGGTATATATATTCTTTATCATAATCAAATTTAATATCCTTCTGCATGTCTGGTCGTGTCCTTCTGTATAAACATGCCTGTGGTACACATTTTCTTGGCCGCAAAAATGATAATATCGTCCTCAAATTCGGCATTCCACGGCATTCCACGCCATTGATATTTTCCCTAAATATTTGTTATTATTAATTCCTTAACATCTGCTTATTAACACCTTGAATGTTATTATTATATTATCTCTCATTCCGTCCGAAACAATTTGTCAAAAATATGATTATTGTTTAGATGTTACGAACGTGTTACCCCTTGATAATGAATATAAAATAAATAAAGGTTTCAAACTCGAGTTTGAACTTTTTATATGAAAGTTTAGAATTTGAAGAAAATCCAAAACCAAACAGGGGACAAATATATAATTTAAGTAAATATCCTTTGATTTAAAAACAATATAGAACAAACTCGGTTTAAATTACACGCATATATTCGGTGATGGGTTTAAAAGTATGAGAAGAGAATTATAATCATTTCATAAAACTTTAATCGCGACTATTTTTTTTGTTAGTTCTTGTCTGCTTGGAATTTTAATTAATGGGAGTTTTTATAAACAATCTTATGGAAAAATCATTTTTGATAATTTCTTTTAAAAGCTTTTGAGATTTTTTGACGAGAAGCATATAAAGCATATTCTTCCTTCTTCTTTATATATAGTTATAAAAAATCATTTATAATTTAATGCTAAAAAACAAAACGAACAGATATTAAAACGTTTCTATAAAAGTAATAAAGAAATTTGAATAATTTTTTTTTTTTTTTACTAAAACCTTAATAATAAAAACAATAATTTAAGAAACGTAACTCTGCTGTTATGGTTTATCCTTTGACAAATTATTAAAACAGATTTATACAATTTTCCGTTAACCCAAACTTTATACGTTCACCGCATATATCACATCTCGCTTGTTTTCAGTTCGTAAGAAAGAAAGATGACTTGGACGTTTTTACGACATTCACTCCCCTGTCATTATTCTTTATAGTGATTTCAATATAAAAGCTAGCATAGAAACGAGCAGCATGAAAAATATTATTTATAAATTTTTAAGATCAGATGACAGTAAGGACAATTTTTTTTTTTTTTTAAATACATAAAATGCAAAAGAAAAAAGAAGCAAAATATTGACTTTTGCCTCAAAAATGTTTCCAGGAAAGCTGCAGAAAAGCAATGTTAAAACTTTTTCCATCTTCTCCTGCCAGTCACTCACAAAAATTTATTTTCTCTTTGAACTTACCTTCATACTTCATGAATATTGATTGATTGCTTATACGAAAACAAAAAACAACACCCAAAAAAAAAAAAAAAAAATAAGAAAAAAACTTTTACATACAAAATTGTAATAAAAACAAGAAAGAAATTATTTTCCGAATAGGCGTAACATGTCAATATGTTGATGACACCTCCTTTGTTATATTTTAAAAAATATTTTTACTGTTGTATAACCCAGGAGAGTCAATGTGGTTTAGTCTTTGCTTCAAATTATCTCTATGGTTCTCTTGCGCTGATCTTATTTATATGAAAATGAAAATGTTAAATAAAAAAATGTTTGTATTTCTTATACCATTTTTTTGAAGTTTCTTAAATTTTTGCCTATCTTGAGGTGGCTTGGTATTATATTATGCTTGTCCGAAGCGAAATTAGAAACAGGACCTAGCTTTCCATTTTAGCTTCGAATAACGAGAACGTGTGATACGAATGATATCTACGACGTTTAGCTATTACACAACATTGCAAAGTATTTTGTTAATCTTGAATATTTGAGTTAACCGGTAGTGGCTATTTTCACACAATCCGACATTTTGATAAATATCTCTAACTAGCTTCAAATTAATTTATATTGTTGTTGTTTCCAAATTTCTTACTGCCACATATCGAACAGGGATCGTTTTAAAAACGTACGAGTGCCAGATGGACCCTCGAATGATGTACACAAACCAATAGGTGCGAAAGCCCCGCAGAATCTTGGTACTATCTTTAATACTTCTGCATTGCATACGACTTGTATAACTGTTTTGGATTTTGCAATTTTTTCACTCAATAGATGACCGAAAACTAAAGAGCTTAAGCAACTTCGTCTAATACAATCTTTCATACGTTTTCATTATAAAAAAAAAAATTACGTCCTATCGTCGTATAAAGACTTACTTTTCATTTTCATTCCTATATAAGATAGGGCCCAACCTACCCAACCTGCACCTGTACTTCATTTAAATTAGATTCAGAATTCAACTGAAGATTTTCCTCATAAAATTTTGCAGATTAGACCTTTTTGTCATATAAAGGTTTACTTTTCATAGGAATCTTTATATGGCACGAAGTCCCAAAAAGCTATCTATGGTCGAAATTAGGCAGATTGACATTACAGATCAATCAATAAGAAATTTTAAAAATTAGACGGTTTTGCCATGTGAAGATGGATAGTTTTTGTAAGAAAGTTTTCAAATAAAATTAAATAAACGCACCTCATTAGCAATGAAAAATACTGATATTAAGTTCAACATATATGTCAGGTACGATTCTGCTAATATAAAGAAGAACTACTTGGCTGAATAAACTTGCGCAAATTAATAGCAAACCCTTTTATTATATTTTAACAACGAATGATTATATTTAATCCAATCTCCTGGTCTCCAACATTAGTACGCATTTACGACATTTAACCAATGCATTGTCGTACCTTGTTGATTATAAAAATAAGTTTAGAAAAACCAAACATTCGGAAAGTGTATAAAGGTAAAATTCTGAAAATTTCAATTTTTTTAACCTTTTCGATTTTGTCTTTATTTGTAAATATCTTTTGAAGTAACTCAATTATACTATTTGTTGAAGATGGAAAAAACTGATGTATACTTTATATTCACATTTTATTTACTTTGCTTGACAAAAGTGGACACCTCCAGGCTAGATCTTAAAACTGCGAGATATTAGCATTGTTGATCATTGTTGATAGTATTTGGAGTTTGGAACTGAGATGAAAACCGTCAACATTTTTTTTTTTTTTTTTTTTGATTGAAATTGAATAAATGTTAGAAATAATATGTAATAAAATCCCTTTGGGGTCAAAAGAAAAGTCTTCGGCAAAACTCGTAGCAACATATTCAACAATATAATACAATAATGTAACCCTAATCAAGTGTAAAAGTTTCTTGAGGAAATGGTTTGTAATGGACTGTGTAATGGACTGTGAATGTAATGATATTAATATTAACGAAATCTGATGAGATTTTCTTGTTCTAACCTCTTATATATTTGATATTCCTACCCCTTCCAGATTGATTTAACCTTATGCATGTCTCTTGTTTCTTTTCCATTTATCAAATTGAACTCACGATCTCAGAAAGAATTGAAAACATGCCTGATATGAAACAGTAACATTGGCGGGAAAGTTTATATAAGCAGCGTTTTTTGGTATGTTCTTGCCATTGCCATTTTTGACTATATTGGGAGGAGTAGAAAGATTATCCAGGTTTATTGGATCAGTTGAATACCGAAAGCAAGAAAACAAAGACAAAATAAGAAAAAGAACCCGTTTCATTACGACAACATTTCATAAGGTACAGATGATTCTCCATGTTTGGTTCCTAATGACTTTGAAAATGATAAAGGAAACCTTACAAGACCGCTGTTTGCTAAGCGTTTTATACCGAATGACAGCTTCGAACGGGAAACTGATACCTATTTCGAATTATTCGACAAATCAACAAATTATTTGAATACCGTAAAATAATCCAATTTATTGAGCTAAAAGGTATTTATTTTGTAAAATAAAATCTAATTTTGCCAAAAAAAAAAATTTATCTTTTGAGATATAGTTAAGCATCTTACTTATAAATTGCAATTGTCGAGAATATCTGTTGTGAGAGAATTAATAAATATTTTCTGGCACATTATTATTAAGACAGAGAAAGGAAGAAAGAATTTGTTTTATTATTACAGAGAGAGAGAGAGAGGGAGAAAGAATTGAAAAATTCTACAAATATTTCCATAATTTGTGTGTCAAGTTAAGAATTGGAGATTGATTCTAAATTCTGGAAAGTCTTTATTTTTATTTTTCTTTGCATCAAGTAACTCAAGCATATTAAACAGAACACCGGCAGAATGAGAGGCAGAGGAAGTTTTCTAAACGTTTCTATGTTGTGAGTTTTACTACACATACTTATGTATGTTCTGTTTCTATACAGAATTTTTTGTTCCTGTTTTTTTGTTTTTGGTTTTTTTTTTTTTTCTGTAAAAGTAGGTTAACGAAGCAGCGTATGTATGCCTACACACAAATGGTTTTCTTTTTTCTTTTATTTTTTATATATTTTTTTGTGGTATTGTTATTTGAGTGCTTACATGTGTACGCTTCAAGTTCGAAATAAAAAAAAAGTTTACAAAACAAATTCTCATTGAAAAGTAATTCTACCATAAGTTAACTAGCATGACAATTTACATACTTGGGAAAATTTATGCAAATTTTTATTCTCATAATTTAGATCCTGAAAAAGTTGTTTTTTTTTTTACTCTTTCTTTTTTATACGTCCGGATGAATTATATGACGATTTGCTGTTTTTCTATCGTATCATTGTTTAGTGTTTTTATTTTGCCTTCTTTCTTATAGGAAAGTAAGAGCAAGATGTAGTGCACTGAAGCTTTTAAAATTTGAGCTCAAGAAAGCGTTTTAAAAAGTTTATAATATTCTTGAAAATTAATTAATTCGATGATGTTTCCTGATCACTATAGTGATTATGAAAAAAAAAACAAATGCGAAAATTCTACTCCGCTGTGCCGAACCTTTTATAACCAACGCCATTAAAAGGAAACTAAATTTTTTTTTTAATGCACGTAGCAGAAGTTTTCTATCTTTATGAAGTATATTTATTGTGTTGTCAATAAATAGTAAGCAAAACACCCAGAAAATAGAGATATTTTCACCTTATAGACGTGGCCTGAGAATGATTTAATCCATTTTAAATATGAATATAGGTGAAAGAACTTTCAATGTTTTTGGTAATTTCATCCAGATTTTTGCAAGCGGGAAAATAATTATCGCAGACTTTACACACAGATATGTAGACAGGCAGATGGACAGATGGACACAAGGACCGATGATCCTGATCAAGAATATATAAAGTCTTTTTGTTAATATTTTCCGAAAAAAAAAAAATAAATTCTTATACTCTAATATATCGAGTGGGCGTCGTCAATTGTTTTTATTTTTGTACTGATAGTAAAGGATAGTTAGCTCAATAGAGGTCGAAATTTTTATAGATCTGTCTGCTTATTGTGTAGAATTTTCAAGATATTTTTTGCTCTCCTTTCGAGTCCATTAGGGTTTAATCTGATACGTGATAAAGAAATTTTAAATGGTTGGATTTGATCTGGCCTTAAGTATATTTGAATTCTTTCAACAAATAAACTGGCCAATCGAACGAAATTTCTTGATTTTGGGTTATCTTTATGTTCCTAGATATTCAAATTATATTTGTGTAGGTGTTAGGTGAAGAAAGCCACATATAATTAGCTCACCACTGGGTGGGGAATATGCCAAAGCTGCCTATAAATTGGTTACGTGTTCACTTAGATAAGTGTCAATAATTTAAAATATATTGCAAAATAAATTCTTTTTGAAATATTTCTACAATTTATTATTGTTGTTTTTTTTTTCTATTCCATTTTATTTATTTAGTTATTTATATATTTATTGTTTCTCTTCTCTACAAATAAACTTTCACTTCAATCCTGTGAAAAAATGTTACGGAACGATGCAGGACAGAGAGAGTGAGGGAGAGCAAGTGTTGATGGCTCT
Source organism: Glossina brevipalpis (assembly GCA_000671755.1). Classification (NCBI taxonomy): domain Eukaryota; kingdom Metazoa; phylum Arthropoda; class Insecta; order Diptera; family Glossinidae; genus Glossina; species Glossina brevipalpis. Next base: position 212,153 of record KK351059.1, read on the forward strand.
TAAAATATTACAATATATAACAAAAACAACAAGAATAGGCAAAAATTCAATAAACCATAGAAATTCAATATAAAATGTCTGTGTTGCGTTTTTCTCTAGGAAAACTAAAAACGAATTTTTTTTATCACAATTGTGCAGCTGTTACTAATACTACTTAATAAGCATGAAGTAAAGACTTTTGCGTTTGTATGTATAAGAGTGTGTTTCTGTGTGTGTGGGTGTTTGTGTGAAAGTATATACATAAGTATAAAGTGATGTGGGCTTTAGTTGCTAGCATGATATTGAAAATTTACAAATTTTTTTCTTTTTTACTGGCTACAAATACCCAGATAGGGTTTTACTATGCACATATATGTGGACATAAATGTGAACAAATATCAATGTATTCTTCCTAAAAAAAAGGGCTTAAACTACAATACAACAACAATACAAATTATAAAACATACGTAACCAGACGCATATGTACATGTACCATCAGAGACTCAATATTATGACTCAGACTCTCTTTTAGTTTTCCTACGTGTATGTTGATGTGTGTGTGTGTGTGTGTGTGTTTGTTTCTATGTATGTTTATATTATCGGAAAGATAGCGGACTTAAAATTCAATTTTGTATAATACATGAGCTTATTGTCAGTAAAGCCAATACATACACCCATCGTAGACACGCACACACACACGCACATACAGCAACGTAGACAACAACAACGACAAGCTATGTTATATATTTAGTAAGTAGTCAGTCATTGGGTTCGATATGGTGTTGTATTCCCTTATTGATCTTTAGTTGCCATTTGAGTTGTGTTAGCAAGTGTATGTGTGTAGGTATATATGTGAGTTCAAAAAGCTATTTAGAGTTGCGTTGTATTTTTTTTTTTGTCCTTTTTTTTGATAAAGGGTTGAATTCTGCTGGAGTAAGTGCTGTGGCTGTTGAAATAAAGGAAATTTTCACCATTTTCGAGTGTAGAGTTAGTTAAGTAAACCAATTATTAGCTCGTGTGCCTTCAAAATGAATTAGGGAATATTGCTACACTATTTTGGGACGTAGATATTGATAATAGAAAACGCAAAAAAGCGTTTTTTAAAGGTTAAAGTGGCTAGAGAAACTAAGTTAAATATTAACTCAATATTTAAATTGAAATAACTAAAAACCAAAAAAATAAAACCAAATTAAAAAAATTTTAAAAATTAATAGAAAATATGGTATAAAAGTAAGGTAAATAAAATTCGTGTAAAGATGACTAAAATATTCATATTGTTTGCACATTTCCGTTCGTGAGGTATGTAGGTGCTTTGGTCAAGCTGTTGGCGCTGGATAAAATGGTTTAAGTCACAATTGCAATAAATTCAATGATGATAGTCGTTCAATTTCGTTTTTTTTTTTTTTTTTTTATTCGTTAACCATTTACAACAATCACAACCTCTCTATACATGCACATGAATGGAGTGCAACACCCGCACATTCACAGTTAAGCTATACCACGTATAAGTATTTTTGTCATACAATTCAATTTGATGAAAGCTTATTTTAACACCATTTGGTCGTTGAAATATCACTCACAACGATAACAGAAACAACAAAATGACAACAAAAGCAGCAAAAGTAAAAATAATAGTAATAAAAACGAAATACAATATAAATGAAGGACGAAAAAAAAAAAAACAAGAACGAAAGTCTGAAATCCAACCCTGTGATCAAACAACTGTAAAGTAATTCACGGTATAAGTGTATGCGTGAGCGTTGGCGTACAAGTGTGGTGGTGGTCACATCATTTTAAGTGTTAAATTATAGACAAATGGTTCCAGTTCTTTTTTTTTGAAAGGCACAAATACCCATACATATATACAAATTGCATTTTAAGTAGCAGTAATAAATTTTTATACCAAACAAGCAAGAAAAATTGGATAAAAATATATTTAATAATAATAATAAAAAAAAAAAAATAAAAAAAAATAAATAAAAAATAAGAGTGAAATTAATACCTTTTTTTTCTAAAGTTCTCTCGTATATCTCGTATATCATTGAGGATTTTTAAAACAATTTAGTTATATTTATTACGGAGATACTTTATACCAATTTACTGGCTTTTTCACGCTTAAATATTAAGTGTTTAAGCTATTATTATGGCTTCGTAGTCTATTTAGGAGGTTAATAAATTTCAGCAGCGTTTTTATTCATATTAATTATAGTCGATATATATTTTTTATTATGAGATTTATACCTTTTTTCTTCTTTCTCTTAATGTCGTTGATCGACAAATTATGAAATAAATTTTGTCACTTCAAATTTATTTCACTAAGCAGTAAAATATTTGAGTTTATCATTTCGCCTCCAGGATTTAAGAAAATTACAAAATTATGAAATTTGTTATCAAGTTAGCTTTTTTATTTTTTCGTAATCATTAACATCCGTTGTTCATTCATCTGCAAATGTCAAATTGTTTAGGATTGAAATGTAATATTGCAAATTTGGCTCATATATAATATTATATATGATATCAACTTTGTAAACATGAGAAAGCTAATTTCAAATAAACTGAAAATTTTTTAAATAATCATAAAGAGAAATAGAAAACTTCAATATATTTCCAAGAATGACCTGCAATTTAAAGCAGATAGCGATGAGATCGGATGCTATAGTTAAACATTTAATACGAAAGGTCACTTAAAAAAAGATAGGAACATCGATTACTCTGACGCACGGCACTATTTCGAACCGATAAGCAGGTATACTTTGAAACTTAAATGTTCCAGATTCGTAATTATAGTTTTCATACTTTGTTTTAATGATTATGATTTACTTGCTCGCGGCAATAATGTTAAAAAACAATACTATATAATCTTATTTATTCAATTTTATTATTACATATGAATGTAAAATTTATTTTATTTTTTTTAACTTTTCCTGCAATGCAACAAATTTCTGAAAGCAACAATGAATCTTAGCTATAAAAATTTTGCGGATAAAATTTCTATGGTAACGTATGAGATCATGTACAAAGTTGAAGGCAAATGAAGTTAAATTCGACTTAAGCCGAATTGTTCAATTTCAGCCACTATTTATGTCTCATATTATACATTTGTCGCACATATACAAGCAATAATTGGTTGCAAGATGCTTTTCATATCGAGTGCATCGCGCATCGTAGACTTTTCACTTGATATTTTCATACACAACTTGCGTTTAATAGCATGTCAGAGATAATTTTGATAGGCTTAGTAATTATGGACGCATTCGTGATTTATTTGCTTTTTAAATTTAACACTTAAAGCCATAGACTAACTACTCTACTCTCAACTATAGATTTTTAGAGACTTTATTACAGATTTAATAAAAAATATCTAAAATTTATTATGATCGTTACTTTATTAAAGCTTTCTTTTAGAATTTATCTCATATCTATATATGCAGAAGTACAAAATTCAATGCATATATATAAACATTGACTTCGGTTGTTAATTTTTTTATTTAAAATCAGGACCAGAAAATGACTTAAACTTCTCCTCAAATTTGTAAAAGCTTTTAAGATCTACACTTAGTTACTCTAATCCTTTCCTTCGAATTTTTGGTGTAGTACCTATAGACGATATTGTTATTATTTTCAACGATATCGTTTTCTAAAAGGGCTAAATGAATCAGTTTTTTCTATTTGGTATGCATATCTGCATTTATCATCTTGCATCGCAGGATCTTTCATTAGCGTTTTTTCATTATCTCTAGTGTAGATTACTGGATCTTATATAGAAATTAAGAAAATTTTTGCTTTCGGGAATATATTGATATTAATTAAGCACTGGTTCGAAGCCTCGTTGTCAACGTAGCTTTGGATTATTATTTTTATTTCCTATTATTACTATTACTATTGTTATGATAATCATGTGGCTGTAACGATCAGATCAAATCATATGCTGCGCCATACAATGGAGTTTTGGTAAAGGACCGATTTTTTACTTATGGATGTTCACTGCATTAAATGCGACATTTTTGGTGTTGACATATCAAAAAATGAGCCTCAAACGAAAGATAAGCATCTTCACTAAAGAAAATTCGATGCGAAGATCGTCATTCAAACATTATTGTTCAAGGACCCAATTGGCGCATTTTCTACGCATTGCCTTCAGTACTTGTATTAGCTGAATTTTGTAAGGCTGGAGATGAAAATACATCAAAATGTGCTGTAAGCTAAGCCCAAATGCGCGTCGTGTAGTGGATAAATTTGAATCTTCTTTAACACTTTCGGTCAGGCATGCATTTCGACAATATATAGAACTGTTAAAGATCCAGTTTCTTCAAAATTCTTCATAGTTTTGCGTGTAGTGCGCCCATAATCTGCTTGTAATGTACGAAGCATACTTACTACATTATCCGCATTTTGATAGCAAGTTTTTTAGAGATTATTAAGCAATCCGTACTGTGTAAAATGGCAAATATTATATAAAACGTATGATGTCCCAATTAATAGTTTTGTTTTACATGTGTTACCAAAACACTCTTATCAAAACCGGACTACGAAATGGATAACCCTAAAATAATAATAAAGTGATTTAACATTGCTGCCACAGTAAGCAAAAATAGATTGTTTTCTATATATATGTATACATACAGGATGATATCTAGCAAAATTTATTTTACAAGAATGAAATGTTTTTGAGCATAAAAATTTATCTGGTCTAAGTTGATGTAGAAATTTCTTAGGATTCTTTAGAAAATTAAAGCACAGAAAACGATGCTGCGATGTTCTTAGTTAGTTTTTAAATTGCAAAGAAAATCATTAAAAAAATTAATCTTAAATTTAACATAAATCGGAAAAAATCACAATTGATTGGTCTTCACATACTATTCTATACCCAATCATAATATATATTAAAAGTATAGTAAAAGTTCCATCAAACAAAAAAAAGAACTTATGTTCGTCTTTAAAAAAATTCCTTACGAATGAACGTATGAATGACAATCATGTATGCTTTAATATCCTTAACGAAGTTGTTTTGTTTGCATCAATATTATATATAACAAACCGCAACACACAATAAAAAAAAATGTGAATAATGAACTTCTGTATAAAAAAGAGCACACACGCACAAATAAGAGTAATTGTAAAAAATTGACCACAAAAACTGATGTAGACTCAATTGTGTTACTTTTGCTTTAGAAGAAAAAGAAAAAAAAATAAAGAATTTAAAAGTAAAAAGAGCACCGAACGAGCGTTATACCAAGCTTCGGTTGTGTGGTTATATTTGTAAATGAACTGAATGGAGAGAATGTTTTCAGTAGCAATTACAATAAAGTAAAGCAATTAAAATAGAAAGTAATACAGAGTAAGTGTTGAGAGAATATTTTTCGAATATTAAACAAATTTTCTAAGTTCTACTGACATATTTTAGTGGAAAACTTTTCGCTTTGACTTTATTAAGAAATATTTCAAAAATTATACTTTAAATATTTAAAAAGTAACATAAGACAAGACTTAGTTAAATTGAGTGTTGTTTTAAAAATATTGAATATCTCTCAACTCTTGAAGGAGTGTAGGACTGATCAGGATTATTATCATCCTAAGATGGATTTAAAATAAACAATTCAACGAAATTTCAGATCAATTTCAAATAAAATGAAATCAAATTGTCGACTTTTTTTTTAGGTTTTTATTCACAGCTTTTCAGGCAGAGTTACATACCAAACTTTCAACGAACACATATACATTTTTCATCACAGGTTTCAATTTACTACCGCAAATGCTTGACTTGCTTGGCCTCAGATCATACATTATAGATAGAGATATAGATGGATAGATAAATAGATGAACGACTAGATGATCATGATGAAGAATATAAAGAGTTTTCGTAAATTAAAAATTTCCCAAAAATATCTCTGTTGCAATGACAAATATATAGAATTTTAGAAACACATGACGCAACTGCTGAAAACATTTCCAACAAGATTAGCATAAAAAACAAAAAAAATTGTATAAATTAAACTTTTACTTTATACTTTAAACTTTTACTATATAAAGCTTTTACTATATACTCTACTAATATAACATATTACACTAGTACTGTATGTACTATATTAGACTGTGTACTGTGTATTATACTAATTTTCTTGATTGCTTTTTCCCAGTTTTTAATTCGAAATTTTATTTAAAGCCAAATAAGCCAAATTGTTTAAAGTGTTTCTGGCATTTGTTATGGTTGCTGCTTCTTTTACTTTTCGTGTTCCGTTTTTTTTTCATTTATTTAAATTGCCAATCACTGTAGAAAAGTTTTTCAATTTTCAGGTGCAAAACTCTGCAAAATACGTCTACAGAGATATTCTTAATTTTTTTTTTAACATTTTGGTGTGGCATGGAATTAATAAGTGACGTCATATACTCTTGTTCGAAATTCTATACGTATATAATATTAATTTCAGACTAAGTTGCGGTGTATTACGGTTTTGAAAATGCTTCTCTTGCCTTTAACTTTACTTACTTATCTAATGGAGTCAAGTTTTAACCTAAGCACTTTTAATTAGCTTTCAAATCCAGACGAACTTTTTACCGTTGAACCGTTGAATATTTGATAAGAAACTTCTCATACATTATTTTTACGTTAATTATTTTACGTTTAGTACTTAGATCATAAATTATAAACTTCTATAACGTAGTTTTTCTTTTAAAATTTGGTTAAAAGTAAAAAAAAAAAAAAATTATTCTTTTATATAATGTATTTTAAATGCTTGATACCCAATGGCTCGCGAAAACCTAAAGTAATTTTGAGGTTTGACATCGAGTCAGTTGGCCAATTTAGTCCGCTGATGCGACGGAATCAAAAATGTTTGCATAAATTTTCAAATTAAGTTTAAAAGAAATAGTTACTTCACCATAAGATGAATAGTTGAATAGCTATAAGCCTTCCCCTGACAGTTTATATAGAAGGCATATCCCCTAACTAACTGAACATATGCAATAAAGTCTTCCTTTTCTTCTTAAAGTATTCAGCACATAACAACAGATAATTTGCTGATGTGCTATAAAAAAAAAAAGAAGAAAAGTCATGGCAAACATTTCTATAAAATACTATTAGGAATACAAATAAGTTGAAACCGTTTGACAAGAGATGGCCCAACCAGAAGGTTTTGTTGAAATTGTTAGATGATAAAACGTTATATGGTAAGTTTGGTTTTCAGGTAACAACATAAACTTAAAACGTGAGCGAGTCCGTATTAGCATCGAATAGTTTTTTCGTGGGCAAATGTCAAGTTTTATGCCGAATAAGCGTCATTTGCTAGAAATTTTGGTTTTCCTGCTTAAGTCTAAAGATACTGCCGCTAAATATTTACGAGTGAGGAATATTGATTGTGGTAGTATATCCGAAGTTCAAATAACGTCCTTTCCTTATGATATACGTATTTCATCTAAAAGATGGAAAAAATAGCAGTTAGTGAAAGGCAATACTTTGAATAAAACGTACTGCATCGTTTTTGCAAAATAAATTCCTAAGGCAGAAAATTATTATTATATCTATTAACATAATATTTGCAATGAATTGTAAGTTGAATTTTTTTCGAACATCAGTTGCTGTTGTTGTCAGTGTATCATTGCTGCCTCAAATTTAATCAATGAGCATCAGTTAATAGTTTACAGCGTTACTTGAAATTTTTTCTACTGGGAATGGTAGGACAATCGATGATATTTAAATCACATACAATTACAAAACTTACGACTTATAGGCCTCTCGAATCCTTCATTTTATTTTTGGGCATTACAAAGGAAAGGAAAAACCGTTGGTGGGTACAAAGAAATCTGCAATGCCCTGAACAGCTAATTCCATAAAGTATGTACGCATTTAAGATCATCGTTTGATTTTGAGCTCATTTACCATTTTTCTATATATTTCAGTGATTTTACCCGCAAAAATGAAGGTATCGTCTTCAAATTTGACAGAAACTTTGGAAGTTCTTGGCCAAATGGGCCAAACCGGTAGATGGTCGCACCCGCAGCCCGATGTAGACAGAGAACACCTCTGGTTTTGGAGGCTATGGATTTGGATTGGATTTGTGCTCATTGCTAGTCTTTGTGCAAAAATGGAAAGGATCGACCAAGCCCACTAGATTTTATATTGAAATTTAATTTTTTTGTGAAAATATTTGTAACATTAAGAAATATACCTCTCGAACCACATAAAATGTCTGTATTACTGATCAATATGAAATTCGGAATCCATCTAGACCCATCCATCTGTCCGTCTCTCCATGCATCAATCTGTTTAGCGGTGTAATGTGTGTAGTAAACATTTCCCTATCTGCAAAAATGGAGATATTGGCTTCGAATTTGGCAAAAACATTGCAAGTTCCTTCACACACGTTGCAATTTAAAATGAGTGAAATCTATGAGAGGCCACGCCTACAGAATAGACTGTGAAAGCACGTCTATTTTCTGTCTGTTGCTCTGGCCTATTTTACGGTATGGCTGACTGTGTACTGTAAATTTAGTTATTTCCCATTTTTTAAGACAACGATGCAAAAAATTATTAAAATAAATTCATTACAAAATTTAAAAAAGAATTTAATTTAATTATTGAAATATTGTGAATTTCAAATAAGAAAGCTTGGCAGAAAACGCAAGTGATGGTAATTGTGAATAAAATTAGAGAAATTGTTTATTTTAAAGAAAATTCAATTAAAGCAACAGAACATAAAACGCTTCACAAAAGTCATTTCATAAACCATTTGTTATTTTTTCCGAATATATTTTTGGTATTCTTAACATTCTCACATATTTTCTATTTTTCTTGTTATTCGTTTTTATTTATTTATTTTTTTTTTCTGTATTGCAAACGAAAGAGCAGAGAGAAATACAAAAAAAGAAAAGAAAAACAAAACGTACATACTGGTTAAAATGATGAACTGACTTAAGATGACAAGTGGACGATGTCAAAAGCGGTTTTAAGCAAAACATTAAACTTTGCGTCAGTTATGAAACATTGTACAGAATGTGAGTACACAGAACATAAAGAATAGAAAGTAAAGGAAAAGATGACCGTTTTTATCCTACGGGTTAACTGCTTTCGATAACCAGTTTAAGTAATAAGTGAAGACTAGATCGCAAAAGAAACGAATGAAGCAAAAAGATGAATTAAGATAACAAATGACGCCAGAGGCAGCATTACTTGAACAAAATGTTCAAGTAAAATATGAATAATATACGAAAAGGCATTAAAGAAAGGTACCAAGTCTCAAAGAAAGCAAAAACAAATAGAAAATGTTACGCATTTACAAGTGTTTATCTTTAAACTAATTTGTTAACAACAAAGTTAACAGCTGTCACAACAATAATGTACGGAAAATTCTAATATCGCATAAATATAAACGGAAAACTTTTTGGCCAACTGCTAAGACTAATGATTCTCTCTTAGAATATAATATTTAGTTATTATATAAGGTTTTCTTTTTTGTAGACAGTTAACGATCATAATGTTAATGATGAACTTTCTATTTGTGAACATTTTTTTTTTTTTGCTTTTAAAGTAAAGTTCAGATTTAAAAGAACAGCATCAGAAAAATTATCAAAAAAAAAAAAAACAAAAAAAATTACCAGCGCAACTACCAGCATTAACGGGAAAACTATAAAGTTACTTTATGTCATTTATTCTTTGCGAATATAATGTAAAGCTAAAAAGTTCTATAGCTACTACGCCATCTCTATGGTTATATAATTAGTTTCGTTTTGGTCTGATCCTGTTGTTAAATGTTTAAGGAAGTTCGTGTTTTATTTTTGACTGCACACTCTATTCTCTTCTGTCAAATGTCTTAAATTGCATTTTCTTTTGGCTTTTTGTGTTTTGAGAGTTTCGCATCTCTTCGAAGGGAAGATACTTTATAAAATATACAAGTCAAGTTCCTTTAGTTGTTGTTGTTGCCGTTGTTTTCGTTAAAAATAACAGACAAAACCAGACAACGTTGTTATCTTTAAAAAAAAAGAAAAAAAAATACAAAAAATTTATATATAAATCTTAACGTATCGCTAAGTTTCTCATAATTTTTTTTTTTTGAAAAGATTGTTGATAGATAATCATTCACAAGTCAAGAAAACAGAGATTAATTTTTTATAATATTTTTTCTCGCATAAATTTCTATGAAAAATCACGTTAATGACTTTTTTGTTCATGTAGAAACTTAAAAAAGAAAATTCTCAAGTTTTCCAAGAAAAGTCTTTAATTTGGTCAATCTTACGCTCCACATATAACATATTATCGGAAACTTTGCGTCAGAATTTGCTGCTGACAGGAAAGGATTAATATTTTTTACTTATTTTTACTACTATTTTTACTAAACTCTACTTTACTAAGAGCGATAAAAGTGAGTTTAGTAAAATCGGTTACTAATTTGCTTAGAAATGTTTATAGCGTAATTCTAAGTTCCGTGTAATTTAGGCAAGTCATTAGAAAGTCTAAGTCGTCTTCAAGACTTTATAAAGCGAAAATAGGCTTACGGGTCTTCCTCCATTTGCTCTCCGGTTAATGTATTTATTTTTTGAGAGCATTGTCTCTGTAATAAGTACGTTTCAGTGGCCTAGTGGTTTGACCAAGACCTAGGCCCTTCAAATAGAGAAGAACAATACTGGGTTTATCTGTCTTGAACGTCATAGAGAACATTTAAATTTAGTACATATCGCAATAGATCAATTACTTTAAGGCAGATGATAATACAAACCAGTTGCATTAGTCAACGAATTAAGTTTTCAATAATATTAAGGGACTTTATAACGCTTTCATTCACATAGTGAGATGTTAAAGACGATTGTTTACGAAAAAGTCCATTTTGAGAAAAGAGATTTTTCGAAAGCCAGGAAGACAAACTGGAAAAGTTACTGGATTAGTCTTATAAGAGCAAAGGAGACGGGTTCATGCCTCTTGCAGCAGTTTAGCGTATTAACTGAATGAATGATAAAAAAAATTAAGAAATGATTTCCAAGTGATGCTGGTCGCTATATTGCGCATCGGTCAAGCGGCCTAAGTTCCTTTAAAGTTTATTTATATACATTTAAGAATACATATATGTAGAATATACGTAGAATATGGAGTTTGTGTAACCAATGAAAATTCATCAAGGATGCTTCGATCTTAAATATCAAAAATAGGGTGTGAAATGTTAAGTACTGTTTGACGGATAGATTGTCTTTGGTAATTTTCTGATATGTACATTGCGCGGCCATGTGAAATAGAATGTTTAAGAAGTGAAGAGCAGAAGAACGGTCCTTATGATTCTGTACACATGAGTAAGGGGATTAAAAATTCATACGGTTTATTTTGCTGGTTTTGTTTTAATGCCAAAAAAAAAACGCTAGTAACAACATTGTAGCTTAACAGGGCCAATCTTTAAATGCCCTACATCGCTTGATCTAATGTCATGATTCAATTACTTTCATGAGAAAATGCGAAAATTATTCAATCTTCCCACATTAAGCTATAGTTTTCAGGGAGGCTTTATTAAGAAAAGGGCCTAAGACTTCAACTGACTCGGCCCAAACTTTGCAAATTTAATGCTTCTGCCAATGATCTTCTTATTATTCAACTATTTCCCCATAGAGTACTGAAAATAAGACTTTGTTGCCATAGATTTACTTTTCATGAGAACCCTTATATGCGGTGAGATCGAAGCAATAGACCTACTTGATCCAAACTTGGTACAATACATTTCTATAGCAAATTGCTATTTTGAACCAATTTCCAACAACAAATATTCAAAAATAGACCTCTTGAATATACTTTTCCTAAGAACTCTTACATGGGACCGGATCCAAAAAATAAATGTACATGTAGTCCAAATCAAGTACGGTTAAATTTTATTTATATCAAATTACTTTTACTAACTTATTTTCAGAATAAAATACTTTTAAGAGGAACGGTGATATGGGTAGTGTTCCAATAAATGTGTTCGTCCGTTCCAAATTTTTCATATTTATTTAATATGAGAAAATATCAGTTTCTTCAGAGTTTTGTCGATAAGTATAAGAATTTGCAAATTTTTCCATATAAAATCTTTTGGGAAGCGTTCGTAAAAATAATTCTACCAAATCGATTTTCAACAGCGTCATTTAAGAAATTGCGATCTGTAGTTTGAACAGAAGGATACATAGAGAAACCCCAGACGCACAGAAGAAGAGACAAACTCAAATCGATCCAGAAAACGATTCTGAATCGATCGGTATAATAAAATACGCGTCTATCGTAACTCTTTGTGGGAGTTACATACAAGTTTTGTACCACAAGTAAAGAAGTTTCTGCTTGAGTTATATGTAATACACGAATAGGGGAAACAGAGGAGAACTACGAGGCTAGAACTCACCTAAGAGACTTTATAAAGTCAAAGCCGGAAAAAAGGCGTTACTCGTAAGAAAGTCGAAAGTTTCTAGAAATACGAAATTTGTTTTAGATAATGGAATCTGGTTGAAATTGAATTCTTTTATAATACAATGACAAAATGAATTAAAAAGTTAATTATTAAGAGGAAATTCGTATATCAGGAATTGCGCTCTCACTTTCTGCATTGTCTATGCTCTAATTACAACTCATACAATCAAGTGATGCGAACACAATATAAATCAAATAAGTTTTCGTGAGAGAATGATTATTCAACTTCACATAATTAATTATGTTGAAACTGTTGTTTATCATGATTGAAGTACGAACAGTGACCAACAGTTCCTCGATACTAAAGCGTGGTTTTCTATCGATTGATTGCCGCTATGAAAATTTGGATTGCAACCAATTGATTTTCACAGTTTAAAAATAAACTGAAATCAATCGTCTACGGTGAACAACATACTATTTTAACTATTGCGTTGAAGTGTTATTTACGATGAGTAGCAGCAGAGAGCAGTAGTCATTAATAGTCGGCAGTAGTCAACACTTTGTTGTTGTCTAACTAGACACTGCATAAGCTTAGTTTTACGTAATTTATCTATTGCGGCATGATATGATTATCAAACTGCTGCGCACTATGACTGAAACATTAACTAGATCTTTTCAAAATTTGTAAGATTGTCATGGCAAAATGCCCAATAATGACCAACAATTCCAAGAGATCTTCAAAAAATTTCTAGGTTTGGTCTACTTGAATATGGGTTGAATAAATAAAATTATTACAATTTTCAGTCCGCTACTTTACTATACAGTTAGAGTCAAGATAGTGAGGTCAATTTTTTACTTTAAAAAATTTCAACGTCTCAGTAGTAATCAAAGAAACGAAAAAGTTTACGTATCTTTTAAGAAAATTTACAAAGAAAGAAGAAAATATATTAATTTCTCGTTTTAAATGGATTTTTTCAAGCACATACACACAACTAAAGCAAAGTTTATTTAAGAAAATCAAACTCTCTCTCTCTCTTCAGCGTTCTACTATAGGGAAAGTAAATGATGATATGCACTAAGCTTGCCTTACTTTTTGTGATCTCTAAAAAACTTTCAAGGAACATAATGGGGATTTTCAGTAACGAAAAACTTACTGTGGCCCTTACGTTCATAGAAAATTTGAAAATATATGTATACAATTTTGTGTAATATTTTCTAATCCTTAAGCAAATTGAAAGAGATATTTTCTTGGTGTAGGTTAAAGATATTCTAGATTCGTTCTAAGCTCTACTTAATGCGCTTTCACTAGGTTTTCAATTTCTTTGCATTTTCTTTAACATTTTACTAGTAACAATCATGGTAAAATATACAATTCGTGCTATTTGCTTAAGTCAATACTATTACGCGAATATGCAAATTGACTTGGTAGAGAAACAGGACAAAAAACCTCAATTTTTATTCTACCAACAGAGAAAGAAAGGAAAAGAATCAACAGGACTGTAAGTAACTACGGATATGCTTCAAATCTAATACGCATTTGTATATATACGCACATACATATACGCATATACATATACGCATATACATATACGCATATTCATAGATTTTGCATTTTATATGCAAAACATCAGAGAGTCATGAGCAAAATCCTTTAAGCCGGCAATGAAGCCCTCTTCTTTTCATTCATATACTTTCCTAAGGAATCTAGTACCGTGTACAAAACTAAAGTGTGAATCCCTTTATATATATGCATATCAGCATATATATATATATATATATATATATGTACGCTCATATAAATAGTTACATATATACATTCTTTCATTGATATACATATATATAGGTGTGTGTGTGTTTGTGTGTATGTCTATAAAAAAGATTGTATCTATGTATTGGTTTATTTAAAGAGTCTATGAATATGCAAGTGCGATATGTTGTTTCATATGTGTAAGGATATGTGCACATATACATTGAAACAGAGTTTGGTGATATGGGAATATATTCACAAATTCAGGATGCGTACTTTTTTGGCGAAAGCAAAAAAAAAAAAAAAATTCTCTTGAAATTCGTTTTAGCTCAAATATGAAAAGATTTTTCCTCTAGAGATTTAAAAAACTATTTAAGAAATTCCGTAAGGGAAATAAAGTTATACAAAATCAAAAAATTTGAGGAAAATTATGGCACATTTTTTAAAAAGAGGTTAAATATTACAATGAGAAAAAGTACTTTTTATATCTCATACATAATTCTTTTTCTATTCCATTTTATTTTCAGCTTTTGTAAGGAGTAAATATTTTGAGGAGCGAAGCCTCCGAAAAGCAGTGTATAAGGGGTTTGTTTTGCAATGTTTTTATCAAACATCATTAATTGATACAATTTATCGTTAAATACCCGAATATAAGTGGATTAAATTTACTTCATGTTCGAAAAGCCACTGAAATTGCTCGGCAAAATGTGGATGTCAAAAGCATGGTTTCCAGACTTTACTCTTACAGCTGTAATACTTTTGTTCATGACAGGTAAGTTTTTATAAAAATAACGGGCTTATCCCTTGTTTTGATCATTATATTAAAAATACACAGGAAATTGAAGTTTTTTCTTAATTCTTCAAATGTTAGTTGAGTGAGCCCCAAAGACAAATAAAGACTGCACAGGTAGACGTACGGCCGGGCAGATAGTTGAACAGATATTCTGTCATATCTAGACTGAATTGAAATATCACGCGAACTCGAAATGTATGTTTGTTTAACGGATTAATTGCTGTATAATTGTATGGAAACAGCGGTAAAATTAGTATAACCTTGTTCTACATATAAAAAGAAACTTACTTTGAAGGTGCATCTATAGTTCTATTTTAGATTTGCTTAGTATAACAATAGATCTCTTTTAAAATGCGTAAATTCTAATTTAATGCAGTTAAAAAGTAGGAGTAATAGCATGCACAGAAATAGGTATCTATTATGGATATCTTACACCCCACGATGCACCTAAGCGCAGGACTACTTTTCAGCGAACGATAGTCGGCGTTAACTTATGCACCAACTCTCATCGAAAAGATCAAAAAGGGTTGCAAAAAATACATTTACTTGATAGAGTCCAGAGTTGCCCCTTGGCTAAAGAGTGTTCCTATCGAGAATTCCGCAACTACCGCAAGATTCCCCAGAGGACCGTACCCAGCGATTAGGCCAGAAACATTATCCAGGCAGTGTATTGAGTAAGTAATACTTGCAAGGAACTATGTTTCTTTGAGCATCCTGATAACCGCGAATTTATTTGGATCTTTAGATATGTTGTGCATCATGCGATTGAATTATTATGTATTTGGAAATTTATCGATCCAGTTTAACGCCACCCATGCTCCTGTATTCGATACTGCTTTGAAGAACCGTAAAGTACGTAGTATTTGCACTAAAGAATTTAGAGAACCTTCCATTTTCTTAGGGAACTTCTCGCGATAATCAATGGTTAACGTTCTTAGCCGATAACTGTTGCGGACGGTCCCATCTACGCCAAAAAGCGAGAATATAACTCAGTATAACCTCGTCTGAAGGTCACATTGCTTAATGTGGCCATGCAGATGTAACCGTTCGGAACATTTCTGAACCGGTACTATAGACCACAACATCATTTACCCACCATCTGTTTCATGACAGTTAAACTCATTTCAGGAGTTCCTCAAGGAGCGATTTCTGTTTAAAGTCTTTATAAATAACAACAATAAGTAGAGATTCGCTAACGATATATTCATCTTTTTCCACCGATTCTTTCGAAACTAAAATAAACCAAAAAAAATCTACGAACTGTCAGCAATAGCTTTAGACTCTTTAAGCAGAGATTAGTTACCAATAGCCAACGGTCGGCTTCTTCTTTGTTATCCATAATAGTTTTTTTTACGAGCATTGTCAAAGAATTATGGGTTTAATTACTGGATTTTGAATCAATTTGGAAAGTACTCGCACATTTATTTACATTGTGTAACTGTTTATGGATTACAATTTTACTATATAAGGTTTGTAGTTATGAAAATAAAGAACATTTTAAAAAAGACAAAAAAGTGAAGCCGCCTTTCTTTGTGCCTATAAGTGAGGTTAAGTCGAATCGTTTATCTAAATCTTACAAACAAGATTTCAATAGCGTTCACTTAATTATAGGCATCACTTCACTTAATGTTCAAAAACTTAAAATTTCAAATACTGAAGTAGCAAATTTGAAACAATCACAAGCTTGAAAATAAGACAAAGACGCTCAGAACAAACGAGAGGAAACATTTAAAAAAATTTTAAAATTGAAAGTGTTACAATAAAATATTTAACACAAATATTTAACACAAATATTTTGTCAGCAGTTTTTAAAAGGACTGTATGGGCATAACCCTGAACTTATATGTAATTATTAAACAAAATATATTGATTGATGAAGTCCAATAGAAAAACTTAAGAGCTAAAGAAAAAATTTTGAGAGATTCGGAATTTAGTTAAAATTAAATTCGAAAATTACCCAAACCGACCTAAAATTACATTCACTTTTAGAAGAGCTCTCAATAAAAATTAAACTGAAAGTTAAATAAAGATATTCACCTATACTTTAACTACTATTTAAACATAATTTCTAGATTTCTTCTAATCAACTTCTAACTAGCAGAACAAATAGGATTTCTTCCAATTAACTACTAACTGGTAGACCAAATAGAATTTCTTCATCTTAACTACTAACTGAGAGAACAAATAAGGTTTCTTCCAGTTAACTACTAACTGAGAGAACAAATAAGATTTCTTCCAATCAATTTCTAACTGACAGAACAAATAGGATTTCTTCCAGTTAACTACTAACTGACAGAACAGATAGGATTTCTTCCTGTTAACTACTAACTGAGAGTACTTCTAACTGGCAGAACAAATAGGATTTCTTCCAGTTAACTACTAACTGACAGAACAAATAGGATTTCTTCCTGTTAACTACTAACTGAGAGAACAAATCAGATTTCTTCCAGTTAACTACTAACGAACAAAACAAGTGAAAGAAAATAGCTGAAAAACGTAACCATATAGTTAGGCGAAATAAGCAAATTATTCACTTACTGCAATCACAATAAATAATTCAATTACAATAATGTGACTAACATTGAGCATAACACTTATTAATCAAAAACAAAAAAATTAACTTCTAGTAAAGAGTGTTAGTTGAAAAATCTGTTTGGTGACAAACTTTTAGTTAAAATTGACAAATCATTATTAATCATTAGCTATCTGTATATATGACGGAATGTATAAATATTGTTTATAAACATCATCGTTTATAATCTTTACAGACACATACGAAATACTGTCAAATTTTATAATATACGATATATGATAAATATGACAAATGTCTCAAGAGAGAATATATAGATTTACTCTGCATTGTAATAAAATATGATATATATGAGCAAGTAGGTGGTATGCGTTAATAAATTTTGTTTGTAGTTGAGTATAACTTTTTCTTGATAACTGCTTAAAACTTTAACTTAAATTGAAACTTAAACTCCAAAAATTTAATTTAAATCAAGTAAAAAATGGCAAAAGTAAACGACTATGGGGACTATCAATTATTCTCGAAGTTTAGTCTAATATATCTCTCTTGCAATGCTTTCCATTAAATTAGAACTAAAATATTTGTTTGATATACAGAATCGAAGTCATTAGCGTATTTTTCTTAAAGAGTTTTTTGGGCCATTTTTTTTTTTTTAAAAACATTTCCAAAATGACATTTTGTTTCCTTATAAAGCAATCAATCATTTCTAGTAACTGTATACATGGAAAAGTCTATGCACTATGTACTATGTGCATAAATGTCATTCCAATGATTGTCTTTACTCACTGGATTAATGCGAAAGAGATGTCACACTGAAAACACTTTTATGGTTTTTGTTTTTTTTTTTTTTTTGTTCATAAAACGCTTAACTCGTATGTCTCTTGTGTCTTTCATATTTCCACTATGTTTACCACTTAAAGTTTTTGCTTCCACTAGGGCTTTTAGAATGGACGTACATACTGACGTATACTAGAGGTTCTGTATTAATTTGATTTCTATTTAATTTCATTAGTGTTTTCTTTACTTAGTTTCTTGGGTTGCCTGCCTGTCGTTTGTCAATTTTTCAAAAATCAGCAAAAACACTTTTTTTTTTCTTTCTAAAATGCTTACATGCACGCTCAAAATGCTCTGTGGGAATAGGAGGCACACAAATGCTCAGTCATAAAAGCGCACTTGTGAAGCCACATGTGTGGGCTTGCAATTGAAGTGTTTGTCTGCATTATAGAAATTGCTAGAATGAAATATAGGTTTAAATGAGTTTCGAATCTATGTAACCATGTGTGGATATATGTATGAATGTTTGGGTGTGTACATACATTTGGCTGCGTATACGTTGAGTATGTGTTATATTTGTACAAATGCTCTTTATATTTTTACAGTTTTTTTTTTTTTTTAATAACATATTTGTTATTGCAATCATTATTAGAAGAAGGAGTCATATTAGTTTAATCACTACGCTTGCCATTCGAAGAGACGAAGTGTATTGTAGATGTTTTCGCTTAGATTAGATCACACTTTTTTATTCATTTTACTTATTTGTTTGTCTGTATAGATGGATATACAATCTGCCCGTAAGTTTTTCTCTGCATATTTCACTTTCTGTATCTTTCACTTTTATCTAATTTGCTTTCTATTCCAGTCCATCCATCTATCAGCCTTTCGTTCCATTATTCGTCTGCTTGCGCTTATTGTACTCTATTTTTGGTTGATTATGACTAAATTTTAATTATTTTTATAAAACGAAGGATGATGACAATTTTACATTATTATCAACCAACAGCTTAAGACCTAGCAGCGATATTTCTCTAAATAGTGTAAATGATGTAACTAAGAGGTGAGAGACGATTACAAAAATATAGTTTAAATGATGGGTTCCTAGGATTCGGTCCAAGAGAAAATTTTGCTTTTTGCTCTTTTATAGCTCATTCAGAACAACTATGATTAATGTGGCAAAAATTATTCTCTTGTGTAATCGTTACTGTTTAAAAACTTTCCCCAACCATCAGCTTTTTTCCTCTATATATATAATATTCTTTTTTTTGCTCATTTTCAAATTTGTACGTGCTGCTCATTACAGTGGTTGGTTAGTTCGTGGGTTCGTTACATACTTATGTTTGCATATATAGTTTTATATATGTTCACATGTTTATGACTGTTCATCTATGTGTTTAGTGTTTTCAATGTCTATATGAATTAGTCATGAAAAGTTAGTTGTTGATATTTTAGTTTTATTCTCGTGTTCACCATATTTTATTTGTGGTGAACGGGCAAGTGTTATGAAAGGTCTTCTCCTGTATGCGTGCATGTGAATGTTTGTTTATAGGTTTTGCTGGGTCATAAGGGAAATTATTAGAAAATATTTCATGAAAATATTAATTAGTTGAAATTATCAGCATCAAAAACAGTCATTTTTCATATTTCATCATACTTAATGGAAAGAATAATAATTTTTCTTTATCAATAATGAAAAACTTACCTAAAACTATGTTTAAAAAATTCGAAAAAAATTTCACCCGCCAAAAATCGCGCACAATACTTGAATATTATAATAAAGTAAATCGTACTTTATACGATTTGTTAACACTTTGAAGATTATTTTCCATATTGTCCTTTAAAAGATGGCTTCTGGTTAATTGTGCGAGAAAACTTGACTTTATTTAGAAGTTCCTGTAACTTGAAGTAGAAGTCTCTGATGATTAATATAAAATGATTTGCATTCTGTTGTTACATAAATTTTTGCTAAAAGAGATGAAAATTTATGCTGTACTTAGTACACTTCGTAGCCGATGCGAAGTTTTCTGTACAAAAAAAAGCAGCGCTCATATGAAAAAACGTTTCCAGTATGCCGTGGAAAATGTTACACATGACTATAGAACTAATCTGATGATCACACTTTGGCAAGAAAACTCTGCAATAGCTGCAGTTTTTCCTCACTTTTAATGTGGGATACGCTCTTTAAAAAAAAGTTGAAAAGTGTTATACGAAGACTTATATTATTTATAGACATTAGTAGTGTAGGTTTAAAAAAAAAACTTAAGATATAATATAGAGTAGAGGGCTGCCAGAACAGAATATGTCATTTAAAATCGTGTAATAAAATATAAGAGTTGCACAACCGAAAGAACACGATAAATAATTCTCAGAAGCACTATCGTGTTGGCACGTATTATACAAAGATTTCTTATATTCACTAAGAGAAATGGAAATGTGAATTAGAGATTCTCTAAAATGTATATATTCTTGATCAGCATAAGATAATCAGAGCATTTAGACACATCTAGCTCAATTTACTATTTTCTATTTACTTTTTGCTATTTACTATTTGCTATTTACTGTTTACTATTTACTATTTTCTATTTACTATTTACTTTTTGCTATTTACTATTTGCTATTTACTATTTACTGTTTGCTGTTTACTATTTAGTTTTTGCTATTTCCTATATACTATTTACTATTTAATACTTGCTATCTACTATTTATTATTTACTATTTACTGTTTGCTATTTACTATTTATTATTTACTATTTACTGTTTACTATTTATTATTTACTACTTGCTATTTGCTATTTACTGTTTGCTGTCTGCTATTTATTATTTACTATTCATTATTTACAACTTACTCTACAATTCTGTATATCAGGCTTATATAGAAGTTTTGTGTTTTTTTTCACTTAAAAGCTTGAAACAAGAATAAGACTTGAATTTTTTCTAAACCTTAAAAAAACCGAAATATTTTCCCATTGTTATCGAGAATTGAGTCTTTAAAATCTAATTACTCAACGCCTGTTATTGGTTCGCAGTCATTCGTTAACATGTCAGCTTCATTTAACAATTTGTTGATAATAATAAGATAGAAGTTCCACACAATAAACAATGTAAAAGCTGAAGAGAATATATTAGAGAGAGTGTAAAAAGGCGGAATGTTACGTTTTCCAATTAGCTTTAAGAACATAATCTATCTACGCCTTGGTTTGGTAACAGGCAATGTTCGCAAATTTTTCAGCATATATGAGATTATAATCTTTCAGGATTTCTGCTGCATTCAAGTTAGTTTTCTACAAGAATACTCAACCATACTTATAGCTGGAGGTGAAACATTTTAAATTGTAATTCCAATACTTAACAGAGTTTAGGTGCAATTTTTTCATAAACAAATTTTGTCGGAACGGGAATGTTTTTTAGCAAATGTTAGCCAGAATATTAAACTCTTCTTCTCTTCTTCTTTTTACATAAAAAAAAGAAGTAAGAAATTCTCTATCTGTTAAACTGTTGGATAGACTATCTCTCAAGTAAATTTTGTCTGAACTGGATACAAATTTTTACATTTGAAATTTTTTTTCTGGATGAAGTTAATCATATTCAATCATAGAAATATTGGCTACAATATGAAACTCTTCTTTTCTCCTGCCTTTTATAAAAACGAAAAAGTGAGTAATTCTATGTTTGGTAAGCAATTGGAAATCTTTCATTTTGATTACTAAATGCATTCTCAATTACGCTATATTTTTTCCACTGACATTGATATACGTGTGGTTATGTTCAATACTTTTGAGATATTTTTCCGGAAGTAATTGCGGACTTTCGGTTTAGCGATATAATTTTAGAAAGTTTGATGTTGATTGGTAATATTCTAATCATTCTATCGTAAGCTTTTATTATAGTCACACGAACTATCAAACAAAAAAAAATTGTAAAGTAAAAAAAAAAATTCTGGAGTGAACTGGTAGAAACGAAGATAATGTAAAAAGTATTACTAAAGTATATTACTATTCGAAGATTAACTCCAGCAAAATGTAATAGTAGAAAAGGTGCTATCTAATATAATATTCCCTTGAACAATAAAAAAGAAACGTATAGTAAGCGAATGAGACCTTTTCGAGACATCAAATCTTTGTCACATTTGCTTTGCAATAACATTTAGATGATATCACGCCCTGATAGTACACATTAGCCCATTTTACGCTAAAATTTAAATTTAATTTATACTCATAAGCATATGTAACTTTATTCTAATTTAGTTTCATTGCGTTTTTGCTGCAATTTAAGAAAAAATGTTTTCAACGCTCATTTCAAACCGTTTTGGAGTAGATGACGATGATATCAAAAAATTAAAAAATTTTTGCTACAAAAATAAAACTTTTCACTTCGTCAGTTAAAATGTTTTTTTATTACATTGAAAAACAGAGAAAAAAAATTCGGAAAACTTTCCTTTCCTTTAAACACAAAAGCTAATAAATTCATTTAAAAAAAAAAAAAAAACCTGAAAGGGAAGTAGAGACGTAGGGGAGTATGGTCGAAAAAGAAATAGTCAGCTCATTAAATTAGTTTTCATTTTTCGTAGCCTGATGTTGTTGTCTGTTTAGATTTATGTGAACCCATCACAAATGAGTAAAAAAAACGGAGCTGACTGTTTACGTTTCTCGAAAAAAGAAATGAAGAAACAGCGAAACATGAGCATCATTATCGAACTAAAGTGGATTCACACGCACACACACGGACACACTAACAGGCAAACAGATACATACACTGAAGCATAAACTGGCATATAAACATAAATACAAAATACTCCGGAGAATAACAAGCGAAACTCAGCTCATTAATGTTATCGGGATAAAGTAAAGGCAACAACATGAAAACGAAACTAATGATAATGAAAGGCGAAAAAGTATTAAAAAGAAAAAAAATACAAAGTTTGTGAAAACAGCCGGAAAAGTGATTTCGGGAATATTGATAGTGTTTTATTCCTCTTCATTCTTTCGTATCAAGCGGAAATCTCCCATCTCGTTGAAGCAAATAATTGAAAAGATGCATGAAAATTTATAGATTAATTGTTGCTGTTAAAGTTATCGCAGCCAAATAGTGCTTCAGGATTTTCACAACAACAGAGTGTGTTGACCTTTTTGATAAGTGATGACTGAGAAAGAAGCAATTAAGGGAATATCAATAAAAAATTTTCTTTTTCAAAAAAATCACATTGAACTCCTTTAAAATAATAGCCAGGGCTATGACCAAATATAAAATTTCCTACATCTTACATACGAATATTTATTTTGATGTACTTTTAACCGAAATTAAGATAAATTCTTGCAATCGTTAGTAATTTATTGCGTAGCGATACTCCATAAAAAGGAAGCAAACTCAAGATAAGAAAAAACGAGAGTACTATTGTGTTAATTTTTTGTGGCATAAAAAAAAAATATTTCCAGAAAAACGAATAGTTCTTTTAAATCAAAAGTGAAATTTTCTTATTTTCTTATTAAAAATAATTTTTTTTTCGATTTGGACAATGGATTTTTTGAAATAAAACTTTATTTAATTTTCTCTTTTTTGAACCTGAATATTGTATTGAACATTATGATAACGATATCAATGATGAAATTTTGTTTCACTTAATTCATACGCAACGTATCTTATGGTTATGGTTTAATCTGACCACATATGCATATGGGTTTGTTTGCAACTAATACGATGACTATACCTAATAGGACAGGTAACGGCTAGTTGAGTTTATAAACATAGTATTATAAGACATACAAAGACGACCACACAACGACTAGAATATTAAGCAGCGAACATCTTTGATTGTACCACAAATTCTTAAATATAGATTATAGATGCTTATGTATGCATGCGGGTAAATATGTTACACGTTATGCGTAGATATATAGATATATACCATGGGCGGTTGCAGGTGAGTGTTGAGAAATCAAATATTTTAAGGTTTTTGTTTGATAAAACTTGCGTAAAAAAACCATATTTTTCGTTTGTGTCTGTAATATGTCACAATGCATGACAAGACATTAGACGAGTCGATAAAAGGCAAAATATTTTTAAATTTTATAATTGTGTAAATAATTGTATACACAATTGTATAACTAATTGTACACACAATTGTATACATAATTGTATATATAAATTAGTTTAACTGGCTCCTAGCTCTTTGCCGACAATTAGTTTAGTTCTTAATCCTTTCAGTTTCCACTTAACGTGCGGTACCCGTGCATTTTACAAATGCTTGAATGAAAAAATATCTACAACACCTTTACTACGCAATTAGTTATGTATCGCCTCAATATACCGATATGTTGTTAAGGAGCCTCTTATAAAGTTAAGATTTATAGATAAATGAGAAATCAAAACTTGTTTTCTAAATTATTTCAATGCGGAACCCTTTCAGTGATATTAAGTTTCATATAAATTTCAATTATTTTAATAAACCTTTGATGTTAGTTAGCAAAAGATTGTCGAGCGAACCCAGGTGTATTTGTGAGAAAGCGTAAGGCAATCATAAACTGTTAAAAAATGTTTCTTTATTCCTAATTGAAAATGCTTTACGGACTTCACAGTACTACTAGGACATAAAGATTAAGAAAAAACCAAATAAATAAATAAAAAAAAGTAAAATAAATAAATTAATGATCAGCATATTTTTTCATTAATTAAAAGTTCATTATTAACAACCCGTTGTAAAAGAGGTTAATTTAAAAAAAACAACCAACCGCAATGATTATAATCATTGTTTTCACAGAAGAATTTAATCAAAAGCTAAAAAACTGCAGAACATACTGCTGGGCGATATCTGTTACTGCTAATAATTAGTAGGGCTTTGCGAGAGTTCAATTGGAATTAAAAAATTTAAATTACTTTTACGCAAATGATGAGTTCATTGTTTATCCTTTATATACCGATAATATATAAAAAATTAATAATAATTTTCTCTGTCCTCTTCCGCACACGCATCGTATAGATTACTTTTCATTAATGAACTTTATGTTTTCATGGCGGTATAGTGCATTTAATAAAATATTACCGTTTGTTTTCTTTTAATATTATTTTATTGATTTCATTCCTTTTATTCTACTTTTTCGGTTTTCATTACAATTTGGTTTATAAGCGGAATTGTCATTGTAAACATAATGAGAGAAGTAGATAGTCGCACTTTTTATTATCACTTATTTTAATTATTTAATTAAAAGCCGGTAGCAATGTAAATTTTTTGTCAATTAATAATGATAATGATGATGATGATGATGACGATCAACACAAACATCATTATACTCGCTATGGAATTAATGTTAAAACAATGATATCTTCACAAATTCATACATTTGCTTATAAATGGAATTTTTGCTATGCAGGCTTGCGAAGTGTCATCATTACTGTTGTTCGCATACGTAACTAAAGGGGAATTTCACGTTTAACGCCTGAAAGCATGCTATCCATTTTTCTTCTATATACGTTAACTGAAAACTGAAAACACTTCAGCATTGCATTTGTAACAATAGTGAATTCATACGGGTGTGTGGGTTGTGTGTATGGGTGTATGCAAGTCCTATCGATAAACAACAGCAACAGCAGCTGTAGAACTCAGACTAACAAATTGAAAAATCAGTC
Organism: Glossina brevipalpis; assembly: GCA_000671755.1. Taxonomy (NCBI): domain Eukaryota; kingdom Metazoa; phylum Arthropoda; class Insecta; order Diptera; family Glossinidae; genus Glossina; species Glossina brevipalpis. Next base: position 237,945 of record KK351059.1, read on the forward strand.
AACATTCGAATTACTAAACGAACGCCACTTTCAAGTACCAGCGGTATCATCATTAACGGCAAACATAAACAAGCCGTACGCTTTGAGAGGCTGTACGTTGAATGTGTTTTCGTTTTAATTTCAATAGGTCGTGATTATAATTATTGTGCGTTATGTGTGCCTTGAATGCATGTTTGTGTCACTGATTTATAGCCTTATTACAGTCAATACCTAAAACAAAAATTTGTTGTGAATTTAAATCAAGCATTGATATCATCTCAATTCCAACCTATTAAAGTCTTAAATGCACTGCTAGAATTATAAGCCAACGATACTAAGAAGCGAAGTACTTATCAGATCCATAAGTTTCTACTAAAAATTATAGTTGAATGTTATTATTGTTTTATATATAGGTTCATAAGAGAAAAAATCTGCTTCTTTCATATATCTTATCTTTTCCTCGACAGAGATAAGATAAGAAGATGAAGATAATATTTAAAATATTATCCAGCTCTTCTGGCATTACCTATATTTTCTTATAATTTTCTGGCTATTTTAAGTTGTATTCTATTAATTTCATTGTGAGCATTTTATTAAAGTTGCTTAAGTAATAAATCGGTCAATAATTCCCAGGACTCAGTCTGAACAATTTTATTTATTTGGAAAATTCGACTTTAGTCATCAACTTAGTCACCGGCAAACTTGACATATAATCGGCCTAGCAGACCTCCAACATGTCGATAAGCTATTTGCCAAGACCGTCAAATTTGTTTACAATGTCGACAATGACGTCATGTGTTGAAATCATTTTCCCTGGGGCTTGAGATAAGCAAGCAATGAATAGTCGCTGAGGTCCAGGTTTAGTGAATACGGTGGATGCGACAGAAATTCTAATTCTAATTCCTACAATCATGCCATTGTATGCTTTTATTTGACTGTCGTTAAACACTTTATCCCTGCAAAAAACAACTGTCTCAAGCCAAAATTTTCATCGAAAATAACGAATACATTTTTTTTTTTTGATATTTTTGGAATTTCAGCTATGATGGAATTTTGCTATGATTGTTTTCTAAACAGTGCTAAGTTTGAATCGTGTTTTCCTCATGAGAAAGCAACGTTTAACCAAAACAAAGAATTCCTATTTTATCAATTGTTTCGAGGAAAATACGCAGCGTCTCCAAAGGTACTGTAACTAATAAATTACTAAAGACTAAGTAACCTCGTAGCGATGAGTGACGTTTTCTTACTCGATGTAGGCGTCAAACTATCACGGAGGAATCCTTGGCAAACTTCTGGGGACATCTACACAAACTACATAAGCTTTGTCTCTGTCAAATCACTAAGACCCTTCAAAGCGTTGTAGCAATTTTAACACATTGCTCTTGAAGCATGCCTTGTTGCGTAACCGCCACAGATACGGCACTTCCGACAGTATCGTGCATTACAGAGTTAAGCCTTTGAGAATAGTTACCCGCGTTGATCCAAAGCGGAACTCTCTGATTTTGTATGCATTTTTAACTGAGAGACAAATGTTAGTCGAACTATCTACATGTTGCTTAATGAAATCTTATTTGTGATACTTTATATCAGAAATAGTTGTCGTAATACAGTAAATTGCTTTTTTTAATTTTTTTCATTCTTTTTGGTGATATAAAAGATTCAAGATTTAAATTTTAATTAAAAATAAATTTAGAAAAAAACCAAGAATGTTGTTTTCAACCTCGGAAAAAACTTTTATCTCTCCAAGTACTTTAACTTTTGTAAAATCTATTGTATTTACTGTAAAGCCAAAAGAGCTTTGTGTAGAAGACAAATGATCCCGGAATACCAATTAAAAATGCTGTTGTCGTAATTTTCACAGAAACAAATTTTAAACAAATAAAGAAAGAAAATAAAAGCCAGAAAGAAAACAATTCTCACACAAACATTGAAACGACAGTAACTACAAATTCTATACTAGATTCGTTGTATATTTTTTCTAGTTCTCTGTTATTTGTTGCATTTAACAGTATTGGTTGTTGTTTACAAGGCAGACGAAAGAAATGAAGCAAGAAATCCACTTGAAATTCCCGGCAATAGCTCTGTAGCTTTTCACTTGATATCTTTAAGTTTAATTCTTATTTTTCTGAAAAAGAAAACTTTAAGTTTAAGTTAAACGTTTATAATGGATAAGCATGCGTATATATGTATATATATCGACATTAGTATGCGGATGGATAACACTTGGATTTTTTTCTTGTTTTTTTTTTTTTGTATTCTTATATTATGCGTATTTTTGATGTATTATAAAGAGATATTTGAAGACAAAGATTTTCTTTTTGCGGATGGATAGAGCGTGTTGTTAGTTTTTACTTTTTGTCATTATTTCTTTAAAAAGTTTTAATGATCTTTTCTTTCCTTTAGTTTTGGGTTAAACGTCTAAAACTCCTCCAAGAAAATGATAGAGAATTAAAACAAATTTTTTTTTTTATAAACTTTTACACAAAATAAAACGAAAACTTGAATAAAAGATGCGAGAGAATAAAGTAAATAAAACAAATTATGTAATAAAATAGTTTTTGTTTACGCCTTTTTCGTCTCAATACAAGCTTTGATATGTTGAAACACTTTTGAAATTAAATTTCGCAAAGCATCAGGGTAACCGCTATAAAGTTACCATCAAACGAGTCAATAGAGGCTTTGTGTTAAGAAAAAAAATAGTAAAATTCTTAAACAAATAAAGCAGATGAAGATTCTAATGGTAAATACGTTAATGTGTTCCTTGAAATTAAACACTGAACAAAGAAAAGCTATGACTATACTTTCTGAACTATTACTGGATAATCCAGATACGCTAACTTCCAAATATACTCATTAGAATATTTATAAAATGCGAGGTATTCGTTTACAAATTTTGAAGAATATGCCATAAAGTGTCTTGTAAATGTAAACTCTTGTGCAAAAAAAGCTGTAAATATAGTTTTTTATACATATTCTCCCATAAAATTAAGTTTAAGGATTAAAAGCCGAGTCCTAATGTTGTCGGCGAGACATTTTAACATTGTGATTTGAGATTTTCCTTTACAAATTTTTTGTTAACGTTAAAAAGCGAATTTGAATGATGGATTATTTCTACTGAAATTTTCGTAATAATACGGAAGATTTTAAGAAGCTGGTCTCAATGAAAATCTGACGATTTCGTCTGAAATGTGAAGTTCATCTTGCAAAAGACAACCTTTAATAAAAATATCAGCGTTTTCACTGTAAAGTAAATACTGAAGTTCAAGTAATTAATAAAGAAATTAGTCACATTAGAATATTTAGAAAAAAGCGCAAAGTGCAGTAAAGTCATTATTTTTGGTAAAAAAAAAACTGCTGAAACTTATTTGTGCCCATAATAAAATAATGCTTAACAAAATTCTCGAACTCATCGAATTTATTACCTTTCGTTCCATTCAAAAAAAAGCATCAAAGCAGCCTTTTTTAGGTTGCTAGAGTGGTTTAGCTTCTTAATATTGTCTTTACACTGAGGATGATTTCAGTGATTTCGTGAAATGATTTCATTTGAAAACACAGATGTTTACATTTCATTCAAAAACGCAAATTGAATAATTTTGTATGTTTTGTTACATATAAATGTATGTTTTTTTTTAATAATAAGCATATAATAAGCATATAATGAAAACGAAGAAAAATTATAAGCAAATCAACTTATGATTGTCGTTGCCTTTTTGACATTTTCACATGAATGATGCACATCTCATGCATGGGAAACGCTTCATTGCATTTTATTGTTTTTTATGATTAAATATACAAATTAAAATATGATAGTTAGTTAGTTAACCGCTAATGCGATATGCAAAAAAAAAAAAAATGTCAAAGTAATTTCCATGAAATTGTGATTAATTTTGATATTTTTTTGTTTGATAAAATCATAAGCTTCTAAGCGTCTTTACCCGGAATTGCAGATGTGATATGAGTCACTGAAATCATTCTCAGCGTAAACGTGGTACAAGTTGATATCCTTTCAATACCTGTAACCATTTCTAAAAGAAACCTAAGCAGCTTTCTAGCCGTTTTTAAAATGCTCTTTCTTGTTTTTGTGAATATTTGTCAAGGGTACTAGATATTTAACTGGGGGTGTGTTTTGTTTCTTTGTTTTAGACGATAGCTCTATTGGCCATTATTCTTTCTATTCCTTTATTTACTAGTTTTCCACAGTATTTTTGTTGTTATTCATTTAATTTTTTAATGAGTAACTATAAACAAAATGAAAAAAGTTATTATAGCTACTTTAGCTCGTTTTCATAAATGGCAACATAATCTCATCTTATCATAATTATGATGAACTTTTGTTTCGTTATGCACACATCCGCTCTGAAAATCTCTGCTATACACACATAAGCCCAGACGCGCACACGAACTCATTTACCACATATCAACGTCAACTAACAGCCGCCACATCAGTATCGGGCTAATGTTCGGTAGTAAAATTTTTCGCTTTATTTCTTCTTTTTTCTATCTTTTTCTCCCTCTCAATATGATTATGCTTATTTTGCTAGGAAGGGGAAATATGCAAAAAAGAAAAACAAAAAAACAAACAAATATAATCATGTTGTTGCTTACTCAAACATGCACTTTTATAGATGAAACAAACAAACGCGTACACAAAACAAAACAAAAAAAGTAGAAAGAGAATAAACGAACAGGCAGGCAAGCAGGCAGGCAGGCAAGCAAGCAATTCATGTTCATCTGATATATTCACTTGTATGTTGGCGCCGTTACTTATAATACAATTATACGAAACATAAACATGCGCGTACATTTGTATATATTCAGTCAGACAACAAACGGAAACTAACAGCAATGAACGTTTCCTGTTACAAAAGCTCAAGTGTCTGTTGTCGTTGCTGCTTCTGGTTGGTTGGGTGTACTTTATTTTTGCAATCACAGCTACTTTGAGAGTATATTATTTAAAACATGCGGTAGATGTGTATACGCGCTAGGACACTGGTGTATTATAATTTACACATAAATACAAATAAATATATTTACTCTTTTGAATCATGGTTTCCATACTGTTGAGCATTTCCCTCCCTAGTGTTTTACAATTTTTTCTTTCATTGCATAAACATTTTTTTTCAAGTTTTTTTATTTTTTTTATTTACATTTAAATACAGGTAAATAGTTTCATACGTCTTTTTGATGTATCTTAAGAGCAAAACCGCTAAAGCAGTTCAAGCAAAGCTTAGTTATGCGTACTTATACCTTATTGTGGGAAGAAATTCTCTTCTTTGCTGAGTCTTTTTTTTTTTTTTTGTAAAAAAAATATGAAAAGTGTGTCGACCAATTGACATTGTTGTTGATACGGTTGGTTATATATATTATTGTATCTTTTTCGATATTTCATCATTAACTACTTTACTGAAAATCATAAGCTGAGCTGGATGATGAATTAAGCAGCTTATGATGGTTATTACTAAAGGTTTCATAAATATATTTTTTTTATTTATTTCCAGTCAGCTGCATTTGCAGTTATTAAATCAGCTTATGCGCCTACACTATTTTAAAATTCTTCTTATAAACTCTTACATCTGTAAATATTTGAACAAAATGAGTACCGAAACACGATGTTAATCTAAGAAAGTTTGCGTTCAATTCAATTTCGATACATTTTTTTCTGAAATATGAATCTGAAAAAATGCTGTATATGCTATACATAGCGTTATCAAGACAAATGCGCAGGATTTTTTAAAAGTATTAAGTTTTGTGCAATTGACGAGTATTTGTATAAAAAGGTTTAATTTTCGGCCTAAATAAGGCAATAATTTCATTAACAGAATATGTTTAAATTAATTTATGGAAAAAAGGAACAATTCTACCTATTGCTGTAGATAATGTAGACAATGTAGATAATGTGAATAGATTGTGAGAATCTCGAATGAAAATTATAGGAGTTATGTTGCAGGACCTTTTGAAAAATTATGAGAAACGTCTTCAAACTTTAAAATGCGTCGTGGTTGTTTTTTTTTTTTTTCTAAGAATCCATTTTTAATTAATGCTTTCTCTTAGTCTTCAGCTTCAAGACTAAACCCTTACCTTCTTTCTAAATTTTCTTCTAAGATTTTAGGCCCGTCTTTTGCTATAATACATCTGCCAAAAAGTTAAACTTTACATATAAGGACAGAGAAAACGCCAAGAAAATCTAAAGAAAATTTAAATCTATAACCGAGTTCATAATTGGCTTCAGAATCCCTATATTAAATTTTTGCCTTCTTGACGGAAGCATTGATTCCTCTCATATATATGTATTCAATGATTGTCTCGGTGAAGCTACACTTTCCTTTTGAAATGTTTTTAGAAGATCATAAATATTTTCTAAATGGATCTTAAATGGATGGTTAATATATTAGAGAAGTAAGAAACCAACAGGTAAGATTTCCAATTCTCAGCAATAATTCTTTTGACAACTGCACGTTTGTTTTGCTTCGAAATAAGAAAACTTTAACTTTATATAAGCACAGTGTTACTGATTTCCTTCATATACGTTAGCTTCTATATATCCCATTATATACGATATTTTCCTTTATTCGTATACGATATTTACAATACGGTTAAGGAAATCACACACCTTAAAACTGCTCAATTCTTTTGAAAACGAAATTTTCTTCAAAAATGAAAAAAGCAAATAAAGATTTGCGACGCTTTACTTGCTTTTGTCATAAAACAAAAACCCTTTAAGCAGCTGTATAGTAGCGAAAAGATTAATGACAAATTCCCGTTAAAACGATTAATAAAAATACTTCAGGAAATCCAGTAAGTAAGAGGATTACCACAGATATCAAAATGAAATCTGAATTGTTTTCAAAAGCAGGGGAGGAGGCGATGGGACTTAAATCTTCTGACAGAGAGAGAAATCGAAAAGAACACAATTGAAGTGTGTTTTAAAGTAAATTTTCGTAGCTTCTTTAAAATTTTGAACTAATTCTACTTTATTCTAAATTTACCATCAAATGGCTTGAGCATAATAGAAAAGATATAAAAAGAAATAGTTTTACTTAACATCTTGCTAACCATCATTCTCTAGAATCGTTTTTAATGGTTCCTTACAAAATTCACAAGACTCTGCGAACTGTTTGGTAAGTTCATGCGAATTTAAAACTTACAGCCCAAGTCTTCGTAAGCGAAAATGTAAAAAATATATCGATTTAAACAAAATAAACTAACTAACTTACCGAAACATTAACGATTTTCAACGAAATGCGACTCGAATCATTGTCCCATTCAGTTGTTTTCGGTATTTACTCTAACGACACAAAAAAGAAAAGAAAAACACCAAAATAATACTTGCACTGTACTGGATACAAGCTTATATATTTTTAATAGTGATTTCGACAGAGGGACTAACAGATACTTGAATTTTATTATACGGTTTCCCCTGTACCTCCTGTACGTACACCTTTCATAGCATCTCTAATAAATATTTCAATTCCTTATGAACATTTGGAACTACAACCCTTATGGTAGATGTAATGAAAAGAAATGACAGAGCTTGCATCAATCGGTCTTTAAGTGAAGTCTATTTAGTGTAAAATACATGGTTTTCATTTTTTATACATGACTCTTTAACTACCAATGGATGAATAAATGAATGAACCGTAAGCATGCTTTTCATGTGAATTTTTCTCACACAGTTCCGGATATTAAATAATCTTCTTCAGAGAACAATACGAGTTTTTTTTTAAATTTTTTACAAACAATAATTTTTGAAATAAATTTTTTCGAGTGAAATAAATTTTAATGAATTCTTCTTCACTCTTGTTTGCATGAAACTTTTCATCCCATACAAAAACTAAAGCAAAGTTTCTTCGTACAATTTGCGCTTCATTAGGCACAATTAACGAGCATCTATTTATACACAACATGTAAGGCACAAATTGCTGACAGTAGTGCTAATTTATTAACAGAAAACACCAACAAACATTTTGGTTATAACAACAAAGACACATACAAAGCTAAAGATGAACTGACTGCCACGGTGTGCTCTGAACTCTAAATGCATTATAAATTCTCAACAATTTGACAAGTTTTATGCTCTCGCAAAATTTCATATAAATTTTTTTTGTAAGCCTGTTATACGTATGTGTATGTGTGTATGTATGCGTGTCTGTAGATAAAATATTTTATCAAATATTTCACTCAAAACGACATCAGTTAATGTCATAGCAACATTGAAAATTTACAATTTTTAGTTGCTGTTAGAGACGCGGTAACCAAAAATTATCTCCTACGAAATAGACAGAGAGAGAGATACATAAACAGAAAATTCGAGAAAGATTTAATGTACAAATAAACCTTTATAACCAGAGTGAAATATTCTATGAAAATAAAGTCAAGTGAAAATCATTAAAAGACAATTTGCAACTGTCGTTTTATAGATATAAAAGATATTAAAATAAATATATTTCTATATATTACAATATAAATATAAAAATATATTTTATATAACATTTAAAAAAGAAATGATTTCATTTCTTTTGGGAAATAATAGCAATTGAATGTGTTCAACCAAGCTGAAGTCAATTAATCTTGCAGCTCACTTCACATGAATACTTAGACGCAGTGAAATGAAATGTTTGATAGAACAGCAGATCAGTGAGTAATTTATGCATTTTTATTTATTACAATTTTTCCTCTCTCTCTATAGATGAAACACAAAAAACACTCGTGATGTGAATATTTTAGAATGAGGCAACGTCTTTGTGTTTAAACTCATTTCCGCGGTATTTTTGATTTTTGCCTTGAAGTCTACTTTTAATGGGTTTGTTTTTGAACATTGTTTTGTAAATCACAATGCTGATGAAGGATATTTCATTGCGGTGGGAGTATAATATTTTATTGCTTAAAAATAACTGATGAAAACTTGTGAATTGATTGCATGTAGAACTTTTATTCGATTTAAACTATAACTTTGAATGTGTTGAATAATCATTTATCCCACGCTTGTATTCAATACTTGTTTATAGGATTAAGCAAAGCCCGGGGCACGTAATGTATAGCAGTATCGCCGTAAGTATAGAGGTGTGACATCACATTTTTGTACGTTGTGGCAGCATTTTATGTGTGTATGTGTAGCATGTCTTAAATAGTCATCTGTAAGAGATGGATAAGGAAAAATAGTGATGGTTTGCCTAGAACTGATTAGATTGCACTTAAAAGACAATATTTAAGATCGCACGTAGTGGTGTACACTCTGTGTAGTAGACAACTTTGGATCTTCTTCGACACTTCTTAACAAATCTGTTGCGGATCTACTTTAAAGAACTTCTTCACAGCGGTCAGATAAGGAATTATATCGCCCATCATCTGTTTGCAATGCATGAAATGTTTTTTGTAGTACGCTTTTACTATTTTAATACATTCAGTGACTATTAAACGATCCATATTGTAAAATGGCAAATGTTCCACTAAACGTGTGATGCCAAAGATGATAGTTCTGTTTTACATACTGTTACTGAACCGAGATTGCGAAATCCGTACCATGAAATGGATACATATATATATATATATAGTTTCTCGAAGAGGTGTGTTATTTTGCTTTCATTCTTCACAATTTTGCGAACGTGCGTTCCCTTTTACTTTTTATATCTATGCAACTCAAATGAACTAAATTTCTAACAAAACTTTTCTTAAGAATGTAGGTTTAATAAACATACACTATATGACGTACCTTATGGTGTAAGTTAACTGAATTTCTGTACTTAACAAACTTTTGACAAATGACAGATGAATAACGTGGCGAATACAAATGCTAAGTAAAGCAGAATAAGAACATACAAATGTGGCTTAACATCACCAAAGCATTGTGCTTATATATTTTCAGGTATCGTATCGTATCGTATCGTATAGAACGTTGCAAGGATTAATAAGCGAATGAAATTAATGAAATTTTCCAAACTGTGCTGAGTACAGAAACAACGGACTATGAATCAAATTTGTTATCCACAGTGATAATTGGTATACACAGACGTACGAGGACGAACATGGATAAATGACTTCACTGTTAATCTTTTGCTAAAATATGTAGAGATCACGGTGATGCCGATTAATTGTAAACATTCCCAAATCTAATAGATACATTTCTCGGATGTATACAGTAGCACAGATAAAGTTTACGTTACACATATCCTTACAAGTATTGAATTCTTTATAAAATTTAATGACGAAATTCAAATCTTGTTTGCCCGCTGTTTTTATTCTCACAAAAGCTAGTTACCGAAGTACGTAACGTAGAAAATATTCTTTTGTATCTTAAAAATAAAAGGAACACTTGGGAATCTTAAGCAATAGTGCATGAGGGTTTCCTTGTACGGAAGAAGATAATGATTAAAGTATTGGATGTTATGATATGTCTACGCGATTTTTTGGCCATTAGATGGTGTTGATAGATATTGTTCTAATTCTTTGCTGTTGTAAAAAGTTATATTGATTTGAAAATGAGTGAAATATCTGAAGAAATACGCTACGTAATGCGCTTTTACTAAAAAAAAAAAAAATTTTTTAAAAGTAACAAAAAAATTTGAAGTCTACGGCGAGAATGCAATGAGCGAACAAGGGACTCAGGAGCGGTTTGCTCTGTTCTGTTCAGGAGATATTGATATCAAAAATGGATCTCGCTTTGGTCGGCCTGTCATTGAAGAGATCGATGAAATTTTCAAACTGCTGGAGGAAGACCAACATGCGAGCTGTGAAGAAATAGCGGAGGTACTATATATCAAACATTTAGGAACTTGGAATCATATAAAAAGAGCTGGTTATAAAATGAAGCTCGAAAACGTATTGAAAATCCGCTGAGAAGTAGCATATCACCCAATACATGATGGTAGTATGCCAGAAAAATCATTGTTGAGATCTCATCGTTTAAGATACTTGCCGCTCTGATCCACCAATAATTATTCTTGTGGTCCAAATGAAACAAATTCAACCAGCTGTAGAAAATTGAGGTAATCAGACTTTACCTTAACATCAGACAATAAGTCATCATTTAGTTGACTGCAAATAGATGTAGACAACATTTCCAGATGTCAAAAGACAATTTGAAAGGTTAACATAACAAAATTCTAAAGATTAAATTTTCACAATTCTGAGGGTTTTGTCAAGTTTTCGTCAGATTCACTTAAAATTTTAACGATCATAAAAAGAAACAAATTTAAGGAAATTTCTATTTCGTAAAGATAATTTCATTAGATAAACGTGCATTGTTGTATTGATTCCGCAAATCACACCACATAAGAATGATATCTTCAAAGCATTTATTAAAGCGTTAAAAAATAATGTTTGTAAAATTTTACGAAACTATCGCAATCGATTTTTTTTGGCATAAAATAATTAATGATTACGCCTATAGCAAGCTAATGAATATGTGTCACATAAAAACAAAATCAGATTTTCATTTTATTACTTATTTTTACGAAATCTATATAATACGTTTTACGAGACATTACACTATGCATGCAATGTGATAAGAAATGATATCACAACTGATTACCATAATAATGTCCAACACACACAAGTGCACATCCAACAAATAAATGCCTGTCTCAGGTTAGTAAACATTCAGAGAGATAGGCAGCTAAGCAATCAGTAAAGTGAAGTAGACTAATATCCTTGAAAAAAGAAGACAAGTAAAACTGAATTTTCCTTTTTTTTTCATTTTTCGGTTATTGAGAAAACTACACGAAGTTGTAGGAGCAGCAAAAAAAATAAAAAAAATAATAATAATAATAAAAAAGGAAAGAGGAAGAAATGATCTTAAAACATACAAACGCATACACCATAAATCACCTCAAGTTTATACACTATGCAGCATAGAGCAGAGGAATGAAAGAAAGAATCTCATGGAAGAAACGAAAGGAGGAAGAGTTGACATAAATGTGGAGGCATTTTCATAGTAAGAATGTGAAACCAGCATGTATACCATATATAAAATTGTGCTCCGAAAGTATTTCTTACCCAAACACACAGAAAACGGCAATAAATCAATATTCCCAATTTTAAATTGGCTGCAAGCAAGCATTGTAAAGTACTAAGCCAATATTTTACTGATTGTGTACAGCGTTGCTATATGTATATAGGACATAATGTCAAGAAACACCTAAGAATAACTACTACGGATAGGATTTGCTTTATACTTCACTGATAGATACATAAATTTTATTATTACTTATGTAACGGCAGTAACAATTTACTTTTCAAGGGTTAAAAATTTGATCAAATTTAACAGCTAACGGTAATAGCTTCGATAAACATTTGAATAACTGGTAAAATATGTGTAATGAACCTAGAAAGTTTGAAAATAGTCAAAAAGTTGAATTCGAATTTAACTTATGACCTCAAAACTTATAAAGAGAATAGATTTTTTTAAGTTTTATTATATCGTCATAGGATCGTGTCACAATGATGTGAATGTATAAGGGTCACAATTATATTGTATATATATATACTTACGTGGTACATATATATGTATTTATACACATACTACTATAACCAAAATGGCGTGGAACTTTTCCATTTTAATCCTGTGAACCTAGCGAAGCAAGATTTTTTCGTAGCATCAGCAATGCCTAAATAGACAATTGCGTAAAATCTCATGCCAACATTCTCAGCAGTTAATAGTACATGTTTGTCGACATCCACCTGAAAAAGATCGTCTTTTGATTCAATTTTAAATTTTCAACCGAATCAAAATGATATCTCCGGAGTTTTCTTTTTCAGTTCCGAGAAAACTATGTCTATTTGTGAGCATACTCGACCCAGGTGTGGTTTTCAAATTTTAGTCCCAAAGTTATTAACAAAGCTGTTACGAGTCTTCGGCGTATTAATCCCTAGAACTATCTCAGTGCTTTAGCTCTTTTGGTCGAAATAAGTTCGAATTATAAGTGACTAAACTCTAGAACTTTTTGCTAAATAAAAATCACGGATTTTTCGCTGATTATTTTTCTACGTAATGACACAGCTAAAATGCCTTTATTTCTAGACTGACTATAAAAGAAAGAAGACAATTTTGATGGGCTCGGCCAGCTCTGTGTCAACCTGAATCACAATTTGATAGTAAAATATAACGATGTCCACCTTCAGCTCCGTATATATGATCCGCCAAGTTTTAACTCAAGATATCTCCACATTCGGTCTAAGCTAAATGTAATTTTATGTATTTTTTTTTTCTTTTTACTTTTTCATTATATCAAATACTTTTAAAGAGTACAAGAAAGTTGTAACATGTTAGTATTGCCCTAGCAAGAATGGTTCAAGTAGAGAGAGATTTCCTAACATTTATTTTTCCAAAAACATTTTCTTCTCTCTATGTAGAAAGTCAAGGGAATATGGTACGCTATTAAAATGCACGCTAGGCTTACAATAAAATCCCTCTTAGAACAGAAGAAAAACATACAAGAAAAACTTGTATAAGAATACAAAGCATGACCGGGAAAGAACGTAACGTAAACGAAATAAAAATCGCTGACACGACAAACAGCAGCACCAAAGAGGTTTATTATAGGAAAGAACTGCACTTACTTGTATACAAACATGTGTAGGTCTATACATAAGATCGTGTTAGAGTTTGTTAAGGGCAAATAGAAAGAATATTTTAAGCGAAAAAAAAAAAAATAAATAAATAAAATAAAATAATAGTAATAAGAATGTAAAAGATTCTGTTGTTGTACATGTTAACTTATCACGTGCGCGGGGAATTTAAGTTTTATTCTTATTTACTTGCTTTTTTCCTTTTTAACGAAAAAATAAAGAGAAAAAAAACCGGAAAAAACATGGTGAAGTCACTATAACAAGAAGCAAACGTACATGTGTCATGGTTAAACGGGTTTCCTTCTTTCCCTGATTATAGCAGGCAAGGAAGCAAACAAGCAATTTTATTAAAATAGGGTACGAGTTTGCTATCAGGAAAAGCAGTCATCGGCATCTATAATGCAGTCAATTTATGTATACAACACCATCGAAATTGCATTACATTCGCATACAGACTCACTTGCATATAGATGCATATATAAAGCTAATGGAATCCTTATGGTATAAAGACTCACGAGGCGAAGCAACAAAATTGTTTACGAAAATGCCATCAATGTTGATTTGATTTGAAAATCAGTTTAAAAAGCAAATACTAAAGTATTTATGGGATGAAGTTAACAAAACCAAAATAAAAAAGAAGAAGAAAACTCCATAAAAAAGAACAAAGCATAATCAAAATAAATTGACAAAGTTGGAAAAAGTTAAATAGCATTTAAATAAATAATCATTAAGCGTACCCTATAGCGAATTTTGAAATCTTAGTAACTCAATAACAGGGTTGTATTCAGCTTCAGGATACAAGTTAAGATCGATTAGGTCCATATGGAAAAACTAAATAATATTACAGTTCAAATTCCAGTTGCAGTTTCAGTTTTGTGTATTTTTCTAATTATGAAATTTCTTTGAAACATCGACTTGAAATATCGATACGTTCAGGGTTAAAACTGTTTGTGCGCGGTGTTTTTTATGCACTATCTATTTAAATTTTTTTATTATTGTTTATGAAAGAGATTTTAAAGCAACAATCCGTTCCCATACTATACCTAAGCTAATAGTTCAGCAGATTTCACTGATTGTTTACTGACATCATTAAAGAACGTTCCTGCTGTGTCCATTGTTCGGTTAATTACGCACTATCGTGGAATTAATTTAACATGTACTACTGATGTGAAGTTAAGTTGCAAAATTTTTTTACGTTTGCGTCTTTGCTAAATATATCTTTACTAAGATAATTGATATTAAAGCGCACCTATATCGGAAAATTCTCTTTAATGGAAAAAAATTCTCCTTAAATGCATCTGTATGGAGAGTTTTTTCATTATATATTAGAAAATTCTCTGTACAGATGCATCTGTATGGTAAGAAATTCTCCATACACATGAACAATTTTTATCATGGGAAATTTTCTCCTGTATCGGAAAGTTTTTATCTACATGAATTTTTTGCTTAAACTCAATTCCCCTGTTATTAATTTCAAGCATAAGCAATTTGAAAAACTCATCGAAATTCTAAAGGTTTCTTATTGGATCTTTTTGAAGCCATATTTGTTCTAAATTAGTCTTCTAGCAAAGTTATCAATAAAATGGAAGAAGTACTTATTTTGATATTTGATTTTAATTTTTGAGAAGTTTAACGAAAGGTGATTTCTAAATTGAGTAGGTCCCAATTTCGATCAAAGCACACAATTTCGGAATTTCGGAATTGTAAAAACAACTGATTGTTGTTCCAATCTGTAGTAAGATGACCATATTCGTTCGTTTTAAAGCTTACGAAATATCAAAAAAATGCTTTGATTGATTTGCTTCAATTTTGCTTGTATTTCATTAAGTGCCACCTACAAAATAAAGGGGTTCTTTTATATTACAACTATTATCATCGTATACTAATGTTATGTCAGAAGATTAATGAGCAATAAAAAAACAATCAAACCTGTTAGAGAGATCACGTTAATACCTACAATATTTTTTATTCCTAATTATGTGCATTTTTGAACTGAAAAATTGTTTCCATGATTTACGCCGAGAAAAATTTTTATATATATTTCAATATGAAACAGGTAACAATATTGATTCATAATTTCAAAATTTCTGAATAAATTAAGTATTAAATATGTGGCCGTGGAATAGAAGCCTTAAAAGAAAATAGACATAGATCTTCGCAGATTTTTCCTTAATTTCAGAAAGCCCTCCAACAGCAGTAGCAGAGTTTACCAAAGCGAGTCAAGACTTCAAAAAAAGTTTGCTGATACAAATGCATATAAGAAGTAAGACATATTCTCTCTCTTTATATTAAATAATAGAATAATCATGTTTACAAGTCAGCGCAAGAGTGTATAAACACTCTTCATAAACATTACAAATATCTATATGAGACTATTGTTCTTTCTGTCACGTATAAGCATATAAAAGTTCGCAGACCACCCTTCCATATTTGTAGTCGATATATGCTTTCCCTTTCTCTCTAAGTAAAGGAATAAATACTAAATTACGTATAACCGAACTAAACTACGAAAATATTTATTCAGCAACAATGTTTGCAGTGATGTAGGTATGCGGGTTAGCGCGCATACATGTTTGGTGTTAGAATAGAATAGAAATAGAAACCAATAAATCCTCTATCATTAAGATTATTTGCGTAAGAAAACCATGCGCGAAAGTAGAACAAAGGGATTCGTAAGCAAGAGCAATCAAGCAGACCTTTCTTGTAGCATTATGCGTAACGCAAACAAAATCTGTCATTGATTTTAATGACTGATAAGATGTCGTCGATTATGATATCTATTATCAGCCATTTTTTGTTTCTTACGAAAGGGAGTAATCGTTCTAATACGTCTGTAATTAAATTTTAAAAGATCTTTCAGTAAAGTTTATCGTTAACAAAAAAGAAAAATCAAAAATTGTATAAATTCTATTTAAAGCGTAGTTACTCGCTCCATTTTCGAATCTTTCTGATCAAATATGAATTTCAATGGAAAGAATTCCATAATCACTTTTCTCTATTTTGGATGATGATCTTAGCTTTTTTGATAGGTTTTAGAACCATTTAAGATATATCATAACATTGGAGGTGTATTATTTCTTTAAAAAATTTTAAAAACTTTTTAGTCATTTTTGTCTAAGTAGCAACACACTGTTAATAATGAACAGTAACAATAATTTCTTTTTGCATTTTTTATAACGTAAGGCATGATTTAGCTTCTCATTCAATTTACATTTTCTATTTTTGTTTAGGTTTTGTAAGCATTTTCTTTGTTTTTCCATGCCAGTTTATTATCAATTACCTTAGCAAGAGCACGTACGAACTTTGCTCGTAATAGTTAAGATTATTATTATAACAATAATGTCATTATTTTTAATGATAAAAAAAGTATGATGGAACATTCGAATTTTTACAAATATTGGAATGTAAATAGCAGTTGTATTACCCTAGAAATACACAGTAAGAGAACCTAGAAAGTTTGAAGGAAAGCGACGAGCGAAGAACTCAAAAAACGAAAGCTTATTAACTAAACAAATGAACACCTATCGACATTTCTTCGAAAAAAAACGTGCTTATCAGAATGATAAAAAAATATTTTATTGAAAATTTTCCTGGTCTGTACCGTGATTATTTGCGCTTCCGGTATTGTATCCCACCCCCCATCACGACTCATTGAATGAGTTAAAATAGTAAAAACTTACTACTAAAATGCTAATTTTGTAGTAGGTACATTTCGAGCATTACGAGCAGGTTATGGTCGACATAATCGCGCAACTGAGAGCATTACAGACAAAACTGCGAAGAAGTTTGAAGTAAGCGGTTCTTAGAAAGTCACCAAAATAAGGAAAAAGTTCACTTTTAATTACTATAAAGAAAAAAAGCCTTATATAACGTAAATAAAACGTTATACTAACGCGATGCTTGGTTGAAAAATTTTAATTAGAACATATGTTATACATAGCTACGGTTTTGTTTTCACCAACACCTTGAAGTTTTAATCGTGAACTCAAAAAACTGACATGACTGAATTGATTTCATTATTTAATGTTTCTGAACAAATTTTTATTTTTTTTATTTTTATCATCTCTGATGATTATTTCTAGGCGTTGCAAATAATTCAAACGTTAAATATTTATATAAATGAACTAATTTCAAATGTCAAGTATTTATAATATAGGCGTCTGGGGTATAAAGGAGAATTATAAAATTCATTATTTCAAATCAACACATTAGAGCCGCAATTATGGCTGAACATAGATACATTGATCATCTCCAAGAGACTCTAAGAAATATATGTTTCAGATTTTGGATTATTTTAAGCCGCAAATTGCAGCTTTTTAGCTACTGCGGACACATTTCTAATACGAATCACGCTCTATTGTAATTTTAGACTGGCTGCGTATTTACTTGTGCGAATTTTCAAACCAATGTTTGCTATGAATTGTTGTGTTTAATTTTTTAGATTCCGCGGTGCATTTTTCTTGGATAAACATACTGCCTGTTTGCTGATTGTGCATTTTCAAAATATATGTAAGGCTATAAACTAGCAATCGATTAGTGTATATATCAAGTTTCTATTTTCTTTTTCAAGTTTTACAAGCATGATTGGTCGCCTCAGAAGCAAAAAAACCATGAACTTGCAGAATAGAATAAAAACAACTCGGAACCTTCTGCCCATCAATTTATTTTACGGTAAAACTTATGCGTATGTCTGGATATTACAATTGCAAAGAAAAATCAAGAGGATGTCTATGTTGTGGATACAAAAAAAGTTCACTAGAAATTATTTTCCATAAAAAATACAAAATTTTTATTTGTTGTAAATTACAATACAAATATGTCGAGGTATGGCAAAGTTATGATTTAGTTTCCCATCCCATTCTCTCTCTCTCTCTCTCTCTCTCTTAAAAATTTTTAAACTTTCATTCGGACTTCAGAAGTCTATTCATCTTCCTCCTCTAATCCCTCGTCTTCGTCTAATCTCGGTACTTGCAGCATTCCACTAATATATTTTAAATTTGTCAAAAATGAATATTTATTTTCTTCCATATAATTCTGAACCCTCTTCATTATCTTTAGGTACTGTCGGTCAAGGCAACAACCACAAAAAGTTGTCGGTAAATCAAATGAATCTTGAACGACGTTATCTTCATCATGATATGCCCAATGCATTTTTTTATATCCAAATATTACTAAAGCTTTATTGAAAGAGTAACCATGTATTGTCAATAGCTCGATATTATTTACTGGAATGGTCCATATAGTGTAGTTAATCAAAGTGTTATTTAAATAACGATCCACTTCGCGTTTCATAATTTCAAGAGCCTGTTAATAATAAATTGAGAAAGTCATTAGTAAATAATGATCTTAGATATAAAGAAATTGATTATGTCAAACTCACCCAATCTTTTTTATGAAGAATGTGCTCGTATGGAGATCGGCAGGTACGTACACAGCCGGCTAATTTATTTTTGGAACATCTTGAAAAACAAATAACAATTTTAGGTGAAAACAAAAAAAAATTTTTAAAAATTTAAAAGAATTTTTACACATAAAACAAAAATAATTTCTGGTCTTTATAGGATTAAATTTTCTATTGTGAACAAATAAGATGATTTTACTTACATATGTTTATATATTAATTGTAGTACAATATATTCAAACTTCTTCGTTTGCGACATTTCGATATATTTTCCCTTCTTTTCGCTTAATTTTAATTTCTATGCCTTTTAGTTCTGATTCTTGTATATGGTTAGTGTCTTAAACAGATTTTAATGGTTATGAATCCTTCCTGACATCATTTCCGTTATTTTTAATCCGTAAGCAAATTTTTTGTGAATGTTCTTATACAGCGCTCTTATATAGACTGAAATGTCAAATTTTTTGTTGAGCCAAAATTCATTAAGTGTACGTTTTCCACTATTTAGGTCATATTAATATTTATATATTTTTACCTGTAAAAGTTTTACCTGGAATTTTTAAAAAATTTAGGAATTGATTTCATAAATACTCTCGGATTATCCATTTCAATAATATTTATGATATTTTATGACTTCTTTTAATGCATATGCACTATGGCGTAGCCATCCAAGTCGTGGCCCGTTAATTTTCTTCTCTTTACAGTTGCATGATCTGTCTACACCATTAGTTTGTTAAAAATAATTTCCTCAATTATTTCCTTAATACAATTATTTACTTAATATTTATAATGAATCATTTTACATAAAAAATTCTTTAAATGAAATCTATTCACACAATTTCAAAGTAATTTTTTTAGCTCAGTGAAGATTATGTTTATTTTTATTTATAAGCTTTTTTTTATCATAAATGATATAAAAACTTCAATTGCTTTAAAACAGCCCTAGTAAGTGATTATGTAATAATAATAAATTTCAAATTAACTTATAAGTTGTTGGAAGAATTAATTTGTATTTGTTTTATTCTGTTGCGTTAATTTTTTGAAATTATAACGCTATGGCTTATTATCAATTTATTCAGACAGACTGAATTGAGGAGTAGTCTTTAAACATAAGCGATGAAGCGTTTGCCAGAAGATTTTTCGAGGAATTATGGCCAAATTACTTTTGATTTTTATATCATTATGTTATCATATTACTTCGAATTTTCCTCGTAAATTTTTCAAGAATTCAATTCCTTTCGAATTTTAACTGTTCTCGAAACTCAAAAAATTATAACAAGGATTTCGTTCCGGCTCGTACAAACAATCGTGTCTTACTATCTTAGCTACCGATAAAGACGTTAACATGACGTTAGATGTTATGTTTCTACTAAATTACGGAAAGAACTTAAACTGTTCGTTAGTATAGTCTAGCAAGATATAATGGAAAATTTTTAATTTACCTTTTGATCGCAATATTAAATGTTTTGATGTTGTAAGTGCATCTGTGCCGTGGCAATTGGTGCTGATACGACACTCATTTCATTTGTTGCCGTAGATACGATAACTTTCTATCGCAGTTTTCGAAACTTTAACAGATCATCTTATATATATATTTCATGTTATTTTCTATTTTGCTTATTATTTGTCGTTTTTTAATTTTTTATAACTGCGAAAACCATCGATTTTCTTCTAATGCAGTCATGTTATGTTAAAAGGTTGGACAACCATGCATTATAAATTGCACGAGCTCAAATCTAAGATTTCAAGGCTTTAAAATTTTTGTAAACAAAACGACAAGTATATTAAGCTTAAGTCGACTCTTGTGACTTCTAATAATTGCATTGATATTGAAGAAAACTTTCTCGGGTGCAAATTTCTTGAATATTGTAAAAATAAAGTTCACGTAAGAATATGGGTAGGAAGCCACTAGAGTGCCTTTTGTAGAAAGTTTGCTTTGTCTAGAATAAATTGTCAATTATTGTAACAACCGTTATGCGAATCAATTTTGCTTTCGTTCACGTGGTCTTTAACTGATTTTCAAGTTTTGTCTTTGCTATATTTTACATTTTTTTATAATGATACTCTACACCACTTGAAAAAGAATAGATTTAGTCTGTTCACGCTTTAGGCTCTCTTTTCTATAAGGACTCCCATGAAAGCATGCCATAGCAAGGAAGCAAAGTATAATTTTTGGTGGTATAGAGTATGGAATAGACAGCTTTGGTTTGTCCGGTTTTCATAGTGGAACTTTTTTATATTTCCGAGTCTTGGAAAGGAAATCATAAAATTTATGTGGCGTCCCACTTAGGTAATCTATCAATAAGTTAAATATGTTTTTTAAATAAATATCTTTTTTCATCAATAAAGAAGTGTTATTACATGTAGCACATCTTGAGAGGCTTATAATAAATCGTCTTCAACCAAATTGTTTATATTTTATAAATTATTATTAGATTTGATGGATATTTATGGAGACATATGTGGGATTAAAGTTTGGGTGTTTACATTTCGTTTACTATAAGTAGCCAATATACGGATTTCTAAGCCCGATAGCATTGAATACGCCCGATATGCAGATAATTTGCCGACATGAAGATGGGCAGGCATGGTTTCATTATTGTCTTTAATATTGGCTCATATCGTATATAATATATATTCAGAAAAATATTACTTCTTCGCTGTACCAAAAGGAAAGCAAATAATTATTTTGTTTCTCTTAAATACCAATTTATTGTACATTTTAACAAATAGAAGGCATAGAGAGGAGAAACGAGTTTGCGTAAAACTAATGGTTCAGAATTTTTTTTTTCTTATTTTAGCTCCGAAGTGACTTATCTTAGCAGATCACGACCATTTGACACTTCGCCAATTGTAACTACAATCATATGTATCAATTGACTTAGGTTCACAACATAATCGTTTGCAATTAAAAGTGCAAAAATTATGCTTGATCGACGAACATCCAGTAAACAGATAAATTCGAATAGAAGGATTTGTGATGGACAGGCAACTCGCGGCATGAATGTTCATATCAACAAGATCGGATGTATTTTTTTTTAAATGAATACTTATTTTTATTTTGTGTGAGATATCTATACTTTTCTACTACCATGCAAATGGGCTGTCTGTCTGGTTGCTATGAGCGACTTTCTGATGTCAAAAATGAAGGTTTATGAATAAATTTCGCTCTACAAATATCTTTCTATTATACATAAATTGCTACACCATTTGCACGTTAAATGCATACGTTTATAGATTTTTCCTGAAACAATATGTAGGAACGCTAGATTTTTTTATGTCATAACCATAGTACATATGCATATGTACAATAAAATTATTGAAGTGAGATAATCAGTGTGATAAGTGCCGCGGGGCTATGCATATTGATGCTTTTGAATGCTATCACACTTTGCAAAATTGTTAAATTTATTTTTCAAATATTATAATTTTATTCAACTAAATAAAATTGTACACTGTTTTTTTTTCTTCTACCTTTTTTTTATGACAAAAAACAAAATACTGCTGAATGAATTCTTCACTTTCTTAAATAATATAAATGGATTAATAAAACATCGTGATAATCCGTCCACATGTAGAGGAAGAATCCCAAAGTGTCTCAATGGTTTTTTTGTTTCATCTGAAACGTGCGATATCTTCTCGCGTAAATATTTAGCATATGAACAAGTAAAATAGTCACCATAAATATATAAATTGGTTAACATATTTTTGTAAAAGTTTTCATTTTCCTCATTGTGATATGAAAAATGTTATGTTTCAATTTAATTACTGTTTGTGTGTAATTCGCATGTATTGTTTATAAAAGAATGCAGTTTAAAAATGTTTTCCGTTATATACTGTGCAGTATAAAATAAATATTTATCTTGCCATACAAACACAACAAACTATTTGAATTTTTTTTTTTTTTTTCATTTATAATCCTTTTTTCTTCAGAATTTTATTTAAAATTCTATCGTAAATTATTTTTGTTGACATTTTATTGCCTCTTACCTCTTTTATTCGGTAGTAAACATTTTTCTAGCTATTTTTCCATTGCAATTCTACATTCTGCAGAAACAAAAAACTTAGCATATGTGATATGTACCGGATGTCATTTGTGTACCATTTGATAGTAAATCATACGCGTTTGTACTTGAAACGAATATCTATTAATTTAAAAGTATACTTCAAAAAGTTAAAAATATCTGATACTTTAGACACTTATCCATTTAGGAGAATATATAACAAAAAACAACAGTTATCTTATGAGTAGTCTGCTAAGAGTCAACCTAAACCGTGACCCCTAGCAATGTACTTCTGCTTTTGTTCTCTCTTAGGGGAAATGGTTTAAAGTTTCTAAGCATAAATTTGACGGTACTTTTAAAGACCGTAGCGGCTTCAGTAAATGTATTGAAAGATCGGAATGAAAACAATATTTTATGTTTAATCAAAAGCAGTTATTCTTATACCATTAGCCCATTGTGGGTATTATTACGAGTTATCGTAATCCCGGCTTCTACGTTAAAGGCTATGAGAAAGTTAGAATTGAAATTAATCTCCACTGTTATTAAAATTAAAGGTTTTCTTTTATTTGCGCGTTCGTTTATACTCTGCACCACTTGTAGAGTACAAGAATATATTAAGTTTATGTGGATGTTTGCAATATGACAGATCCAGGCTTAAGTGAGAATAACTTTTTATTAAAGCAATCGAGGCACGACTAGTTTGCCCTTTTGATGAGTGACCATGTAATTTTTATTCAACTCACAGGACAGAATTCTCATAATATTTTTGTGAAATTTGCAGCCGATTGATTTTACTTTTAGTCTTTAAATCAAGTACTTGGCAAAGCCCTATAAACGCAGTCATTATTGCACAAAAAATTAGATAAAAGAAAAACTAAAAAAAAATTATAATAATTAATATGTGTGATTATTAATATCATTCATCAATAACTGGTATAGTTTCTTGTTCTCACTTCACTTTAAAATCGAAACGCAATGTGGGAGCATAAGCAATAGCTTACAAGTTTCCAAAATAAAATTTGAAGAAAAAAATATTTTCATAAAAATTTTTGACGACACGGTTGATATAATACAATATAAAACAATAAAAATGTGATATTCTTCTCATTACCATAACGTATATAACACGCGCAATCTAAGTAGATATTCTTTTCTTTTATATGTTGAATTATTCAGTGATAACATGAAAACATTTATCACATGTTTTGCATATTCACCCTTTTATCTCTATTTTTTTTTTTTTTTTTTTATTAGTAGAAAACACCTTGTCAGTTAAAACTTGTTTGTAAACAAATTATTCTATACGTTTTAAGAGTTATTATTTATAAAATAGAATATAATGTGATATTTACTTATGAAAATTATAATTATTTTAATATCATCTTAAGGAAGTTGATGATGGCAAACCGATGCTTAATCACTTGAAGCACTTAATTCGTATGCTAATGTATTTGCATTTATGAGGTCATTACGATAACGCAATACAAACAAAACTTATTCCATTAATTTATTTTATTATTATTAGGTTAAATCAATACTTACCTCCTCCGACATTTCGAAATGAATATGGAACATATACATATATACATTAGTTATTAAATGCTTTGAGTTTATTATACAATATTCATAGATTTTCAATTAATTTTCTGCTTCAACGCTAAAATCACTCTGTGGCTGTTTCTTATAGAGTTTTCTAACTTTTTACAAGAAAAATTTATATGAATTTAAACTGAAAAAACCTCGTACTCTCGTTTTTCTATTGTGCATAACAAACCACTTTATTTATTTATCATATAAACTCTTAGAAAATGGTATTTATTCACAACAATTTTATTTTTGTATTTTTTTAAATTTATTTTATTTTTGTACTCTTTAATAATTTTTATTAATAAATACTTTTGTAAACTTTTAAGGAGCAGAGAAACAGAACTTTGTAGAAAGTCGCTAAAAGAGAAAGTTTTGTATCAAAAAGAAAAAAGAAAAAAGAAAAAAATAATAAAGAAATACACAGAAGAACGTTTGTTTTTGTTAAACATCGTTTAGAGAAAAAGCAATCAACTATAAAGTATAAAATTGATTTAAAAAGAAACGTTATTTTCTCTTTCTTGCAATGCAAAAGAAATACAACTTAAATATGAAACGAACGGCTTTTACTCTCCACCTTCAGCAACGGTAAAGCGAATCACTGTGTTTTCTTTTCATTTCTCAATCAATATAGTTGTTCTTCTTATTTATTATTGACGAATTTTTATATTCACTATTACAAAACAGTGGTATACTAATTTTATCGCACCGCTTGCAAGATCTTCAAAAGAAAGGCTATAATCAGCATAACTTTCTGGATGAGTTCGGTGCTGCTCATCGGCTCATTTCTTGGCTTCTCGTTGATATTTGTAAAGACATAAAAATTTAAATAGTAAGTGTTAAATAGATGGATTTAGAGTCCAGTTTTAACAAGTAAGAAAGTTATATTTAGCTGTGCCGAATATTTTATAACCACCACCTTCGTCTTAGAAAAAGGGGAAAAAATAAATTTTACTTTTTTCTATTTTTATGAAATCATATCGATGTTTTTATTTTGCAGTCAATGAGCACTGAGCGAAACACCCAGAAAAGAGTCGTGTTTCTCGGCTCATTTTATATTGTAGGCGATCGATTGTTTGCGATCGATTTGGCCCGTCTTCAATAGCAACTTGTGTGAGAGAACTTCCAATGTTTCTTATGTTCATTTTTATGGCCAGGAGAATGTTTACCACACAGACGGACAGACGATTAAAATGATTCTAAATTTGATGCTGATTAAGAATATATATACTTTGTGTGATCTCGGAAGTTTCCTAGTGGGTATAACAAACAAAATCACGAAATAAATATACCTCTCACCTTCGGTGGTGGGTATAGGAATAGATCCAAAGCAAAAAAAAATAAAAGTAAAAAAACATCCACATATATATTTTCTCTACTAACCCCTCAATAATTTATTTATTTTATTCGTTTCATTTATTTTCTTTACTTCATTTATTTTATTTATTTATTCATCTACAATATAATAACAAGTGCGAATCAAGCAATGCCTTAAAATTAAGGACTTAACTTATCGAAAATAGATTTCCATTAAAAATGTAGTTTAAAATATTTTCAATCTGTTAATTAAGTTGGAGTTGTAGATAAAAAAATCAAGTGTTCTGTATGAGTTGTTTATTTCGACGATGGCCAAAATTCTTTTGACGTACATTTGAGATAAGAGAGAGATCTTTTTTTATGTTTATTTATTTTTGTTTATATTATATTGCATTACATTTTGGTATATTATCACATTACGCTAGTAGATATGGAAGAGAGAGAATTTTTGACGATTTTAACGATCATTAACAAGACATTATTTATTAAGCGTGAAGTCTTTTACGCTTATTATTTTTATTTTTTTTTCTTATTAAGCGTAAAGACTTTTAATTAACGTAGGAGTGGCAAGTGATTTGTGTTTAATAATTTTTTTCTTTAAGTTTCGAAACTTGACTTATACATTAATCATGAATTTAAATTATAAATGACTTGATTTAATTCATTGTCTGAATATTTGCGATCGTAACCGTTCTAAAATATGAACGAAAGATGGACATAGCTAAAGTAAGGTGAAGACTTACGATATTGAAATTTTTAATGGAGCTTCCCCAGTAGTCATTTTTGAAGGGAAAAAAAATGAAGATATAGTTATTTCTTAGTACTAAGCGACTGTGTACGCATCGAAGGAGAATTTTCACGTTATACTCTTAGATTACATACTGTGTGCATTTTTTCTTTATTAATCTTAAAAATATGTTAAATGTAAATGACGAATGTACATGATAATGAAAAATCTATCTGCACAAGTATGGCTTGTTTTGTTGAACACCGTATTTAAATTATTCTTAAAATACAATGAATGGTGCATGTATGCTTGGGTTGCTACGTATCCGAAATTCGTTTTAAAATCTCTACAGTTCATATTTTTGTTATATTCGCAGTCAAAAAATACAATTGTCGTGAAAATTTATGTGTTTTTGAATCACTACCAAAGGTTTTCGATATATTATATCTAATCTTCCATTTGTAGCACGCAAACCTATACATAAGTAAGTCTATAAAGCCTAAATTTCTGAGTTGGTTAAAGCTTATCAGTACAACCATCAGTTCGTCTGCCTGTGTGTCTGTATTTTTGTGCCTTTGTCGGTTAATGGAGAGCTCACGGTCTTAAAACTAGAGTTGCAATGCTTTTATATTATCAATAGACCACAACAGATTAAGTTATCTGCTTGTAATTGCGTCTACAAGTATATCGGCAATTATGCCTACAAACAGACCCAGAAAGAAGCTTGACAGATCACATAAAATGTATATATTCTTGTTTAGTATCAAATTCGAAATCCATCAAGGCGTGTCCGCCTCTCCGTCTGTCCATACTTCTATTTGCTTATCTGTATAATATCTGGGATAATCATTATGCCTTTCGCAAAACTTAGGATTTTTGGAACAAAGTTGGCAAAAATATTGAAAGCTCTTGCACTTACGACATTATTGAAAATGTTAAAAATCGATCAAAGAATAAGCTGAGAATAATAAGATCACAGAATAAGCCTGCAATGCAATTTAAACTAAAAACGCCTCGAATTTCTGGACGTTTCGCTCACTAACAAACACAATAATAGTTTTCACGATATTTCATAAAAAAGGAAAAAAAATCTGTCACGACTATTCTATAGTACAGAATATCGAAATTTAGTTTTTTTGTTTTTATACCTTTTTTTTTAAATGAAAGTGTTGTGAAGGTGGTATGAAAGATTCGGCACAACCGAATATAATTGTTTTACTTATCTTATTTGTTATTTTTTCTCTCTTCCTTTTAATGAAGCCTATAAATATGTATAATACATTGTGTACGCATATGTGATAAGTCTACTTAAACGTATGTTTAACCTGGAACGTATTTATTTATTTTTTGTACTGTAATGCTCACATAAATTACAGGAACCTGCTATGGTCTTTCATGCCTTTTCAAATAGGTACTCAGAAATAATTAAGCCGTAAAATTTTATTACGGTACTATATGGTACGGTGACAACCAAAATTGAATTAACAAGCGGTAGCAATTTTTAAAGATGTACGTAGTATGTGCTATAGAGTTCTTTTCTTCTTTATTTATCTGCATGTGGCATAACCTTAAAAGGAAAATTGGGGTCGTAAGATTTAATGCATATTGAAGAAAGGTTTTAAGTTAGCTTTTTTGCAGCTACAAATGTGTTGATAATTTATTTAAAAAAGTCAGGCATTTGTTTTTTTTTTTTTAGTTAACCCTTGTGGTTTATATTAGATTTTTCAAAAGTATGCAAAACACTGACTAGAACATAGGAAATAGAAATCTCCAAGAAGATTAGTATAACGAGCTTTTATTAATAATTGAATCGATTTGGTAACGGCGGTCTTTTAGTTTACTTATTGAAATTACGATTAAATCCATTTTACATTTCTTGTCAAGATTATCCCGAATTTAACAAGTATGTTATCATTTTTTGCATTTTCCTGCTTTACAATATCAGCTATCGTTTGAAAGTATTAAACTTTGTTAAATTGTCTCTGGGTAATTAGTTATCAACAGTTTGCCTACTTTTACGAGATCATACATTTATAATATTTAGGAACCAGAGAGTAGTAATGTATGGTAATAACTGCTTTATTAGGTTTACAATTGATGCTAAACAGAAAACTTAAATTCTACAGATAATTTTGAAAAGTATGAACATACAAGGGATAAGAGAAAATAACATGAACATCTGACACCTTACAAAGGGTTTTGCAATTACAGTCCTTTCATGAACGTTGGTTTTTGGGGAACTCCCCCCGTACTTTTTACAATATCACTTAAATCAGTGTTGAGTTTTGCTGTCACTTTTGCCGCGATAGTTTTACGTTTTCTGGTCACAATCCTGGGACTATAAATTGCATAGCGTTGATTTTCTTTTAACCATTTTTTGTATATAATTATTGTATTGAATATTATCTGAAGCTTTTAATACTTTTTAGTATTATGAAGAGGTAAAAAGCTCCTTTAAAGTTATGGTAATTGAGGAGAAATATGATAAATTATTTTATAATAATTATTTTCCCAATATAGAATAAAAAAGCGAAGTGATAATAAATAAGTAAAATCGTACAGATATATTCCAAGCACTAAGTATTTAGTCGAGCCAAACATACATACAAATTTTTTTGCGTATGCTACTGTGATTTTTTTTTACTTAAAATTTTTACAAATTTTTGATTTTCTTAGTAATCTACCACACACCGAACATAGCGTGTCTTTTTCGAATGCTTTAAAAAAAAAACAACCAAAAATTTCAATAAGTCAATAACCCCGAAAAATAAACAAAAGTACATTGAAGTAAACTATTAAAGAAGCAACATACAATAAGCTCCACAGTACTAAAGCACAAATATGTTGAACTGAAGATGTTTTTAATAAAAATGCTGTTTACTGCTCTACACTGAGAGCCTAGTAAAGGCATCACTGTTAGGATTTTTATATGTTCAGGGAGTTCATTGACAGTAAATAATATATTAATAATATAAAAGGGAAAAGAGAGTCGTGTGAATGGATGATCGCGAACAGTGTTCATTGCTTTAGTGCGAGGAGAACTAATTTTGAGGGGTTTGAAATACTTTCGTTTTCATTTCCAAAATCAGCTGAAAATCAGCAAAGTAATCAATGCACATTTTGACGAAATTACTTTTCCAAATATATGTTTTGATAATAATAATAATAATAATGATGATCTTCCCCAAGCATTATGTACTTTCGCTTTCAAAACGATCAATAAGTTGCGTTCAGTCAGTAACAGGCTCACAAGATTCCCAGCAAAGGTATTACTGAAGCATTTCAACAAAAAATATAAAATTTATTTCTGCTTTATTTTGGTTTTGTTTTCTTTTGTTTTCTCTTTCATATATATGGCATTTTGTATGTTATTTTGGGTGATGCGAGCTATATAAAAATTTTTTTACTATAAAAGCAAGAACAAAAGAGACGATACACACAGTATTATAATGAGCAGAAACAAAATCAAAAAAAACAAAAATTTTGTACAACATTTAGTGTTGTCCGTTAAATCTCAATGATTCATATGCTAGCACAACAGTAACCGGTATATTAAATTTGCTATTTTATATATAAAACGAAAAAAAAAACGTTATATCTTTATGATAACCTTTGTTTTTTATAAGCAAGTAATTAAATATTGGTTTATTTGTGTTGGTTACCATTTTTCTTTTGCTTACCTCCGATACGATATCTGAAATAATTGTAGTGTTTTCGGGTTTTATCAAAATTTTATTTCTATCATAGAGTTTATGCTAAATATAAATAAATGCAAATACGAACTAGAAGTAGTGCTTTAGTTAGATTTCTCTACAAGTCTTCGTTCTTATTGAAATAACTAACGCCACCTCGTGTAGAAAAACATAATTAATATTTACATCTCAGCTATGACTATTCTTTTATTTTTAGCCGAAAATGTTAAACTCGATTCGCAGATTAAAAACAAAATTAATAAAATTTTATTAAGTATTGGTGAATGCATGTAATATGTTCCATTTTATAACATAGACTTATCTGCACTTTAGATCCCGTAAATCACTGTATTCCTAATCAAGCTAAGCTTATTAGTTGAAGTCTTACTCATAGATCCATGCCTGCTTGTCGTTACTTGCTAGAACGTTAAACTTTATAAAAATTTAAATAAAAAACTGAAATCTCTTTCTCATACGTAAAATTTGAAAACGCTTCTAACATCTTCGAAATCAAATGACAACTTGTATATATTTGATGCAAACATTTCAGAAATTATTTACTATATCAGTTCAGCGATTAGCCTTCGACCACAAGACTAATAAGCATAACAATATAACTTAGTGTTATAGCACAGATGGGAAATTAAAATTCCGATCAATTTTATTTTTAATTTATATTACTTACAATTTACTCTTTATTGTCATTTTGAAGGACATTTGGAATATATTTTATTCAAGTTGTAACTTGTATTTGGTTGATATATCAGTCCCAACAGTATTTGTCTCAGCAGTTTCTTCTTCTCACTTCAAAACTGCGCTACTTACGAGGTTTTTTTAATATCATTTTTTATTTTCATATATATTTTTTATTAATATCTATGCAGAAATTATTTCCAGGGCAATAGGCTTTAAATTGATACCTTTGGAAATTAATTTAAATTTTTTACTTTAAATTTTGCCACCAAATATGTCAGCTTAGAGCCACGATGCAGGTCGCTTACGGTTTTATTTTTCGGTTTTTATTTTTATTTCAAATTCTATCATTCCATTATTTCATTTATTAAAAATAAGAAACAGCAAAGAATCTGAGCGGGTATGTGCATGTATCAAATGATTCATAGTTCGACTAAAAAATGTATCCTTCTTTTTAATATTAACATACATGCAAACAATTCAGTTGGTGAAGTATTACAGACAACTCAATTATTGATACATTGATATCTGAAACTAATTGAGATGGCGCCCTAGTTAGACGCATCGTAAATATGAGAAAATCTACCGCTATGAATAAAAAATAATAAAACAAAGCTCTCTTCGATGGTGTACTGCAAAATGAATCCCTACCGCCAGAGGGAAACTGTTGTCGAAGAATATTATGTATCGATTAGAGTAAAAATATTCGCCAGAGTTACAGTTGCAATAATGTGCTTTCTAACAATGCTTTGACATTTCGGATATCCCTTAACAGAAATTTAATTCGTAACGTTTTGCAAGGACCGTATTCACTTGATTCAAATCTGCCTGGGCTTTCACATTTACGAAACCCGAAGACCGCTAAAGGAGTTAATAAAGAGATACCGATTAAGGTAAAGAGGATTATCTTACTAGCAACAGAAGATGTTGGCATGAAATTTTACTCAGATGTCGGTAAAAGTGACGACAAATTATAAAGGGAAAAAATAGGATTATTCGTTCAAATAAGCTTAAATGAGTTAAATGAAAACGTCTCATTGCCTTTTGATTTGATAGTGTTAAGAGAAAATTTTACAAAAAAAAAAAAAATTATATGTCATTCTTTACTCTTTACTTCTTCTTTTAAAACGATCGATGTATTTTGCGGTTATACTTATATATGGTTATAGATGTTAGAACTCGAAAATAAACTCTATCGTTGACTCATTTTTGTAATCACACAAGCAAAAAGATGAGGATTTGTTGGCTTAACGGAAATTTTCAAAAAAAGTAAACTTTTATCATTTAGCAAAAGAAAAATTATATTTAACTTGTATTATTTTTCATCTCTTTTGTACAAATTTATCACACACGTGCATCAAAATTAATCCAAATATCGTTAAGCTGGGAAACATAGTTACTCTGCAAAACTTGAAAATTTTATTCATCTCTTTTTATTCCCCACTTACTTTAAAATATTTTTACAAATTTTCATTCCCTTTATGGCCCTTTGCGGAGAATAACTATCAAAAATATTCCAAAAACTGTGTATGAAACTTTCGAAACATATTTTACGGGATGATAAACTCAATGCATCATATATATCAGAGATTTCCAAACGTTACGCTAATATGGCTTAAGCAAAAGAGAAAAAAAGAAGAAAAACGCTACCTTATGTCTTATCCTTATGCCTTATCTTCTATTTCGTTAATGGAGAAAATAATAGTAAGTTTAGTATACTTTTGGTTTAAGAAAACTACGCATGGAAAGTAACACTCGGTTTTTAAAATCAAAATTGTACGAATAAATAAAAGTTAGTAACTTTTTTAGGATGTTTTTGTCTTTAATAATAAAAATAAAATTTAAAAATTTAAAAAAAATTACTTCTACGCTTACCCTCTTCCTTTAAGAGCAGTAAGTGCCTTACAGTTTGGAAGCCTCTGCTCCTGAGAAAAATGTGAACAAAAATCGATATTTTGCCTGAGTAGCACTAAACTAAAACTATTTTTGAAGTCATTCGTTAATAACCCAACTTTTCGCTTCATAAGTTAAACAAACGAAAGCTATTATTAATAAATATATACTTGTTTTATACATATTTCGAATGATATCGTAAAAAACCTTGAATACGGTTGAAAATGAAATCTTTGAAAACTTAATCATACCAACACATCAGAAATTTCAGTAAGCAGTAAAGAAAATATTCGAAAATAGCTGGACACAAAACTTGAACTTGATTGAGTAAAAGTAAACTTTAAACGCAATAACAAAACAAAAGCAAAAAATAAAAGATCATATGCAAGTTAATATGTACGATTATATATATGTATATGCACGCGTAAGCATATGCTTTATACCTAAATATGTGTCAGGGTTATTTTCAGCCATTGCGCTTATTTAAGGTTTGTTGTCTGGCGGCGACGTACAATGACAACAACGACAAGCAGTTTCAATTCGGCTTTCATAAAACTTGAAGATCACTTTCGCTTTTATTTCAATTTATAGGAAATCTCATGGACATTCAAATTGCAAAGAACAGGAGTTAAAAATATTTAGTAAGAAATCTTTTGTGTGTTCAAGAGAGAAAAATGTAGACACAAAGTTCATTCATGCGTATGGTCAGTTAAATGTGGAGGCGAGATTTTGTATTAAAATCATGCGTTTTATTTTTATGTATACGAGTAGCTCACGCGATTATAGGAGCCATTGAACTTGAAAAGTATGCAAAGTTGAGTAAGGTTGCTTTTGAATCACTTAAGAAATATATGACTTAAGAGAGAAGTAAATGAAAGAAAAGGAAACGTGTTTAACGAAGACTGAATTATTAAAACCTATCAATTTAAAGTAGATCCTATTCTAAACTTTTTAAATCTCGTATCTTGAATAGTATCAAAATATTACAACCTATAGAAAAATTAGTTTTACACATATTTGGAACTGCCATATTGCAACTTTAAAACAACCTAGTCAACCACATCTCAGTGGAAAATGTATCTGTAAGTATATTATCATGTGTCAATCGTAGTGAATGCTCGCTCGGACGCTTAGTGCACTGCAAGTCAGATACTCTACACCGGTTTGGAAAGTAATAGCTACGAAACTCCTCTTTGTCGTTCTCAAATGTTATGCTCCTTTCGAACGTTATATGGCATCTTTAGCATCCGAAAAAGTAAAAGAATATTTAATTGATTACAATTTCTGCTATGCTCAGCTTTCTAAAAGTTTATTCACTGTCATATGATATTAGATTAATCAGAAAATAGCTAGAGAGAGAGAGAGAGAGGGTTAGTGACAATATAATAAAAATATAATTCTATTTGTTTGTATACTCTCGACTTCTATAGTTTCTGCTTCATTTATTTATTGTATCTTTGAGGTAATTTTCTGGATAAACTTCAATTTTTACTGATCTACACTTGATTGGCGTTTACTTGATGGATGATGAAAACGATCGCACCATCTAAATATCTTCAATTTTCAACGGATTGATAAAGCGTATTATTCAAAAACTCTCTTGATAAACAATGATTTTTTTTTCTTTGTACTAGGTGAGTTGAAAAGTTCGTAGGCTAATGATGGCGCCACTAGTTATAGCATTTTTGATAAAGCAACGCTTTGGAGTCAGTTCATCACGTGCGGTTCACTCGGCTGACTATCGATTAGACTCCGGTGTGAAATGATGGAGCCATGTTTCATCCATTGTCACATATTGTCGGAAAAATTCGAGTTCATTTCGATTGAATAACTTCAAACACTGCTTAGAATCCTCAATTCGTTATTGTTTTAGGTCGATTGCCAACTTGCTGCGGCAGCCACGTTGAACAGAGCTTTCACATATACAAATATTCATTTACAATATGTCCAACACGTTCCTTTGATATCTTTAGGGTCTCAGCTATCTCAATCAACTTCAGTTTGCGGTTATCCGAAATTATATTGTGAACTTTTTTTATGTTTTCGTCGCCTCTTTGGGGTGTCCACTGCGTGCATCGTACTCGTTGCTCATTTCCCTTCGTTTAAATTTAGCAAACCCCTTACCTACCGTTGATTTTTCTGGTCCAAACTCCGAACAACGTTTATCAAGCCAAGTCTTGGCTTCACCAAAAATGCTATAGGTTACATAGTAATAGAGCAGCAGCTGTCAAATTTATACACGTGCCTCTTAAAGGTTAGGGCTAACTACAAATACGGATTTAATACTAGTAGCGCCATCTATGTGTCATCCTATGATCTTTTCAGCCTATGAAATTCTTTTTTATTGCGTACAGTTGATCAAAAAGTTAAACTAAAAGTTTCCTATTTTTCTTTTACCTTTTTGAAGGTAATTACAAAGAAAATTATATAAACATAACCTTTCTAATCGATTTTGATTACATCTCAACAGCAGAATTTAGTTCTGGGTGTAAGTTCAAGTTTGATTCATAGTTACACAGCCAATCTCTTTTATTCTTTTGAAAACGGGAACATATACCTTCCTATGAAACCATTTCTATGAAAAGTAAGTCTACATTGCAAAAACTTTTAATTTTTAATATATTATGATGACGATCGGTGGATCACTATCTAAGTCTATTCTTTGTATCTTAAACAACATAAAGACATACTGAAGAACTCTAATTTTTAATATTTTATAATGAAAATTAGTCTGTAGCATTTTTAATCTGACATAGAAATCAATTATATTAAGCTTAGCCTACGTTGGTCTATCTTTTCGATCTCCTTCCAATGTAAGCGTTTCTTAAAGAAATCGTACTAAGTGAAGGGGTTTGGTGTAGTTGTGAGTGAGGATAGTTTTTTTGTTGTCAAATCAAATGTAAATGACATCTACTAAAGTATGTTGAACTCGTCTTTTAACTCATTTCAAAGCACATATTTCTCTTTTTAATATGTTTCTTTAAATTTATTATGATAATTGCATTTAAATTTATTCATTAAATTTAAGCGCTATCGTTTTAAAAACTAAGCTGGCTTTACTCATGCTTTTAATATTTTGCTAATACCAAGTAAGTAACGGTATTAGTCTTAATTCTAATTTACCTTTCTGACCTTAGAAGCTTAGCGGAAACAAGACAGTTTACGAAATACACATATTTTTCGGTATCCACATGTTTACTATAATTAAGCAGCTGAAATGATTGTGTAATAATTTCATCGAAATATTTATAACACCTACGAAGACATTGGCAAATACACCGCAAATATCGACACAACTTACTCGCTAAAAACAAAATAGAAGAGCACAAGCTTCCATAACTTATGATACAGAGTATTATAAGTTGATCGGATGCATACAACACCCAGGAGGGCTTTAGAATAGTCTTAGAATCGATTTAAGTTAAGTCTGTCGAGTCGAATAAAGTCTGTCTGTCTGTCTGCCTGTGTGATGGCTGTTCAACCTAAAGGTCGCAGTTTTTGAGGCATTTGGTTGGAATTTGATCTGAGATCTGATCCAAAGACGAACACTATTGAAAATGACTTCGCACCATTTGAATAGAGTACATAACAAAAATCGTGTGTACTTTGATATATAAGACAAATATGAAAAATTTGGATTGGATTTAACAATTTTTGGAACGAACTTCCATAAAACCTTTCTTATGAAAAGTAAACTTTTAATTGTTAATATTCTATAATAGGCCTTCTGCTCACGTATTTGCTTACCTAGCCACTATAGAGAGTTTAATTCGGATGTTACATATAAACACTGGATACTGACAAATTAAGATAAAGAAAAAAAATTGTCATATAAAGAATCTAAACTCATTACTATTGACTTAAATTCGAAATGATTATAAATACTTTCATAGAAGTAAAAAAAAAAGAAAAAAAAAACGAAAAAATAACTAAAACATTAAAAAACTCCGAATAGCTTACAAAATAATTCACAATACGAAGTAATCGACCTAAAATTTATTATTGATTTTATAAGAACGTGCCCCACTGTCATCCAAAAGAACGATTCGAAAATATTCATCTTCGGCCCGCATAAAAACCTACATAATCCTTTAAGAAATTCATACAAATGTTTAAGATAATGGCTATACCAAGTTCGTTTAAAGGGGAATGCAAATTACGCTCGTTTTAAAATTGAATGTGGGATATGTGTGTGGGGTTTGCTTTAAGCTTATATGTGCTTATATATGTTATTTCCTCATTTTTTAAATATGTCACTAAAAGTCATAATTATTCAAGGCTTTTTGACTTTAAGACTTTAAGTTTTTTGTTGGTTTTTAATATTTCTGAAATCCTAGGTAAAATAGAACAGGTAAAGATACAATTTGTAGCAGAAATTAAATAAATAAATAAATAATAAATAAATGAAGCTGACGATAAAGTTACTTTAGCAATAAAGGCTTTGTATACAATTTATATTTTTAGAAATTTCTAGTTTCTAATTTTAAATATAGTTTCATCCCATGGCCATATACAGCCATATGCTTAGGTTTTTACACTATTCTTGACTAGGCTTGCAGCAAACGAATATAGGAAACTTTAAAGATTTCTATAAATAAAATTTCTTATATACCTTTAAGAATCCAAGGTTAAAATTAATGAAAAATTTTTATTAAGCGTAGAAAAATTATAAAAACAAAGAGAAACTTAAAAGGCTCTAAAAGATGCATTATTGCTCTCTATAGAGAAGAAACAAAATCCACTGATTGGTCTGTTCCTCTGAGATGGTTTGGAAATTTAAATTGTTCTATTTAGCACAGGCCAGCAGTATCGGAAAGATGGTAAGATTTAGGTAGACAACGTTATGGGAAGAAAAAAAAATAAGGAATTGTAAGTAATAATATAGGTAAGCTATGTTCGGTTGCGTTCGAATTTCTAATGACCGCTACGGGTACTAGCGTTTTTTAAAGTGAGATAAGTTTTCAATACGTTTTCATATCGTTTAGTAATACATACCATAGTAGCTATATGTTAAGAAAGGCGGCGAAGATATTTAACATACTATTTTATACAATAGATGCAAAATTATTCTTGGTATGGAAAGGTGATATTAACCCATAGATAATTATCATTATAAATTTTTTTGATTTTATCGAAATATTGATTTTTACATAAAGTGTAGACGATCTTATAATATATTTGACCTCTCGCTTGGCATGAGCAGAGAAATGCGTTTAAGTAGACTTGCTTGCCCATCTTTTTGTCGAATCAGTTCGATCTATGGTCTCAAAATTAAATTTGTGTTTAGAAGAAAAAAATTTGGAAAAATTTTCCTTGCTATATTTCCTCGCTATAATTTATTCACATCTTTTTTCCCGAATTTACGTGCTTCAAATCGTACTTTTAGTTTAATTTTTAACTAGTTTTTAAACTTGGTTTAATATAAACTTAATATCAAATTGAAATACCAGATAAGTTAGATCAAGAATTTTGTTGAAACAGGCAAAAAAAAAAAAAAACGAAGATATATATGAAAGAAGCAGGATGTAGTTTTTAAGTTCCAC
Source organism: Glossina brevipalpis (assembly GCA_000671755.1). Taxonomy (NCBI): domain Eukaryota; kingdom Metazoa; phylum Arthropoda; class Insecta; order Diptera; family Glossinidae; genus Glossina; species Glossina brevipalpis. Next base: position 276,338 of record KK351059.1, read on the forward strand.
AATTATATACAAAAAAAATGATTTGAAATATATACGATATGCGATAAGAAAAGCTTTACGATTTTTAAAACGAATGGATCTAAACTTTACTTTGCGATCGGATATCGTTTATAAACTAATGATGGGTTTAAGCCGAATGTGATTTTTTTCTTCCTGGAAGCATATATCCTTGGACTTAACTCTAGACACGATCTTTCTATTCTCATATATTTCAAAGGAATTAAAAAAAAATTATAGCCTTTGGGGAAATTAAAAGTCAACAACGATTGATAGATAATTTTTGAAAATTAAAAGAAATTTGAGATCACAGAAAAGACAGAGGGACAAGCATAGCTATACAAGTTGGGCTATTCATATTTAGCAAACTTGATGATTTTACATGCTATATGATTATATATATTTATTTATAGCTGCATATAGCTTCTGGGATCTTCGTTTCATACCCCTACTATATATTAGCTATCAGTTAGAAAACTTTATACAGAAAGTAAGAAAGCTACGATTGTTTGGAATTATTTTTTACTTATGCAAACTTTCATTAAACATAAATTGGAAATTATTAAAAAACCCAAAAAATTTTAAGAAACATTTAGTTTAAACTTGAAATCAATGAGTGTAAGAGCTTCAGTTTTGATCGATGGTAAAAAAGAAAAGTTTAAAGTTTTTGCTTTTGTTCATTGGTTTTGACAACTGGCAACTAAGATGTGTTGTGGGACGGGTAAACCAATGCATTTAAATCGTATCGAAACCTCTTATGCTGCCAAAAATAATATATGTTTTTTTTTAAGCAGCAAACATACATAATGACAAATTATGTTTACCTAAATGCTTCTTCTGCCTCAGCTAAAGTAGATTAGAATTTAGTGAGCTGTTAAAGGTTTTGTTGAACCAGGACAGCAGCAATATGTAAGCAAATTAAAATTTTTACATTTGAGCCGAAGATGAATCAAAATATTGAACTCACTGTAAGGCCTTTAAGTTAAGTTGAAGCTAATATTGCAAGTTTATGTCTGTAGGCCGCCAACGTACAATGAACGTTAAAAAAACTATAAATGAATAAAAAGTTTTATGAGAAATCCAATAGTAGTAGTAGTATATGTGCTTACATCGAACTAGATTGAATTTAGCCAGTATGTGTTCATTGCTTTTTAGTTTATACGGAATCCTTTTATAAACTTGTACTACTTTTTTACTTTCAAAGTTTATTTTTTCTTCTTTTGTTTTGGCGATTAAAATAGGCTTTTAAAAGGAACTCATTCATCTAGGCTGTTCTATTTTTGCCAGGCCAACAGCAACTTAAAGTAGGACACATCTATATATATCCATTCAGACAATTACTTCAACATATATAACGACTAAAATATCAATACAAATCTTCTCAATACTTTTCATATGTTAAGTTAAGTTGAAAACTTGTAAACCTTGGAAAATATTATATTATTGTTGTTAACACAGAGCAAAGGTAAATTCCCTTTAAGAATTTTCAAGGTTAACTAAATTTGTAAAAACTACTACTATAGGCTTTACATATTATGACTACTACTCATATATATACATAAACATATCTACACAAAGATCTTCACCTATGCTTGGTATGCCTTCATCCATTTATTCATTCGTTTATTTATTGTACGAGTTAAGCATATACTAAACGTGTTAATATACGCGCGTCTTCGTTACTACGCAACAACCAAGTTCAAATTTGTTCATATTTGCTCATATATGTGCTCGTACATACGGCGTATTTTTTGCTTTGGGTTATGTAAAAGATGAGTCGCTTAATTGACAATAAGAGGGTTATATTGTAGATGTATTTTTGTGCGTATGTGCATATATTGAATACATGAATGTATATATAAATGAATGTATATATATATGTGTACTATAAAAAAGTTGAAACTGTGCATATAAATATTATAAAAATTCAGTAGTATTATTTTAAATGGATTTACTGCCACGTACACGTAGACAACGCCGTCAATAGTATCTGACACATCCAACGAGAAAAAAAACAAAGTATATTCAAAATAAAAATATGTACACAAATACAGGAAACTGAAGATAGCAACAGAATAAAATCAACCAGATATTTAAAAAAAATTCAAGAGAAAAATATTAAATTAAAAATCAAAAAAAAAAAGAAAAAGGAAAAATAAAATTCTGTAAATTTCTAAAGGTTACATGTGAATCTCGGATAATCACTCATCACCTTTAACAAATATATAAAACCGCAAAGTTTTTTGTCAGTGATAGACGAATCAATTATGGCATATGTAAAAGGCAAAAGATGTTCCTTAATAACCGCTACATTTGGACGAACTTTTACTTATCTCACAATATGTCTATCGGCAAAGAAGTAAGAATATTAAATTCCTTTAATTAAATGACTCTATTAAATCAAGTGTGCTCGATTCCTTATATTTTTACCCAAAAACTACGTCATTGATACAGCAATATTTTTGGGTATTTTCATAGATTTACCTCCATGTTTTTGCTTTCGAAAACAAAAATGTTTTCGATTTACGTTTTGCCTTCTGACCGATTTCGCTCATTTTCAATAACAAATCGCTTAGAAGGACTTTCAATGCTTCTGCCAGATTTGAAATTTGCACAGGCGGTCAGATGCACAGATGGACAGAGGGAAAAATGGAAAGATGGGCAAACGAGAAGAGGGGCAGACGGGAAGAGGGGCCGACGGGAAGAGTGGCAGACAGGAAGAGTGGCAAACGGGAAGAGGTGCAGACAGGAAGAGGGACAGACGGACAGAGGGACAGAGGGACACAGGGACAGAGGGGAAGAGGGACAGAGGGGCAGAGGGACAGAGGGACGGACGGACAGAGGGATAGACAAACAGAGGCATAGACGGACAAGGAAAAAAGGAACAGAGGGACAGACGGACAGAGTGACAGCCGGACATGCTTAAAGCGATTCCAAATTTGATGCTGTTTAGAAAGGGGAATATATATTATGGGGTCTCTGAGGCTTTCTTCTGGGTGTTGCAAACAACTGGACAAAATTAATTTACCACCATCCTTAGCTGGTGTGTAAAAAAATGAAAATTTTAAATTTCTTAAAAGCTTTTTCACTTACATGATAATGGCTTGATATGCCTAAAGACTTTCGTTTTCTTATCCCCATAATATTGGGTATTACATTAAGTTGGATAGTAACAGCTGTGCTCGCAGAAGAGTGCCACAGTTAACAAAGATGTTTTGATGTTTGTTCTGAATATGAAAAACAATATATTCAGTTAAGCACAACTTTAAGTTGTTAAGAATGTTAAGAATGTGTTAAGAGTTTTTGCTCAATCCTAATGAGGAGTTTTTTTTATTAATGCAAATCTATTTATATTTGAAATTTCTTTAATAAAAGTTGTTTGGAAAATGTCAACTCTAGCTGGTTACTGACAGAGTTTTAATGCTTTTAAGTTTTGTTTTTGTTTTTTCCTTTTTTATTTTGGTTCCTTGAGCACTTTTTGATGTATAAAAGCGTACAAATATGTTTTTTGTAAATCATCCACCTTCGGCCGCAAGTTTTATGAAATGTGAGATGGAAAATGTACTTTACGGGATCTTCTATCACTATCTAGCACTTTTGAGTAGTAGCAGGGAATAGGAAAAGTGCGATCTTAAATCTCTTATAACTGTTCTCTTCAGACCAATCTCTCAATCCACTAGCGATTTCAACCTTTTCTTTAACATATCAAATTACAAGAAAACCTCTACATAACTAAGGTAGAGTTTCTGCAATATTTTCTTTATTACAATTTTTGCTGCCAAATTAAAATATAAACGACATTCAATGTCTAGAATCTGTTATATGACGTATGTCGAGTCTCTGAATTAATTTTATAAAAGTTTCGGTGAGTCCAGACGAATTTAAATACAACTGCTTTCTTACCTTTTCATTCACTCACATAGTCATCGTAGTTATTCAATTAAAGATTTAAAAAAAAAAAATTAAATTTAAGTAAATTTAAACACAGGAAAAATAAAACCAATAAGAAAATTATATTCGGTTATGAAGAATCTTTTACACCCTTCATGTCTATCTTAAAGAAAGCTTAAAAAAAACTAAATATCGATATCTTATAATACTAAATAGGCGTGGCAGATTTATTCCATTTTTATTTGCCAAATTTGATCCCAATATCTTAACGTTTGCGACTAGGAAAGTGGTTATCAAGAACATTACACAGATAATCAGACAGAGATGGATGGACAGATGTGTGTAGATGGATTCCGAATTTGATACTAAACAGGAGTATATATATCTTATTGGTGTGTGAAACTTTTTTTCTTGGTATTCGAAACGTTTTTATAAAAAAAAAAATAAACTCTAATACTCTATTATATCGAGCGTGTGTTCGATCCTTTCCATTTTTGTACCCATGCATACTAGCTAGTCAAGTTAGTGTGGAAATCTTTATAAATCTGCCTGCTCTGATTTATGAGTAATAAGGGAAAAACTCAATTGTTTTTCTTTCTTTCTTAAAATCAGAGATATTCTCAATTTACGTTATTCGATGGGCGTGCCATTCGAACAATTTGCTCCTTTTTCAATACGAATCCTATTTATTGCGAGCAAGAGAATGTTTACGATAGACATTAGACAGACGGATAGATGGACAGACGGACCTGCTTAAATCGATTATAAATTTGATCCTCATCAAGAATGTATGTACTTTGTGGGGTCTCAGAAGCTTCTTTCTAAATGCTGCAAACAAAATGACAAACCGAATATATCCCCCTCTCTCGGTGGTGGGTATAAAGAAGAAAAATCAATTTTAATAAACTTTAAGTATTTAAAAGACGTAAGTGTGTGTGTGTGTGTGTGTGTGTAGTAAGTTTAGTGTTACTTTCTACGTATGAGCTTTTATTCTTTAATACTTTATTTGTTTGTTCTTTACAAAATGTTTCTTTTAATTTCTTTAGAATTTATAAGCTCCGTCACAATCACACTTGACATAATTTCTTGTTGCAATGTTCTATAAATTGTTGTTGTTGGTGGTGGTTTTCTATAAGCTTAAAAAATCATTTCTTGTTCAGTAAATCTTTATCGTATAGAAGTTTATAAGGTTTTCAAAAAAAAAAAAAGAAGTTTTTTTTACTTGTTTTGTTGCGTGTAAAGCAGGTTATTGTTGTTGAGTTTGTTGTTGTTATTTCTTCTCCAGTTCAGTCCAGTCTGAGTTCAAAAGGGAATTTAGTTAATAGAAATGTCAATCAATTGGGTAAATATTTTAACAATTTCATTTCCGTAACATTTTTGTAGAAAAAAAAGTAAATCCAGGACTTTAGAGAGAAAAGTGACCACACAAATAGCCAGACAAAGGGAATTAGAACGAGCTTAAAACGTAGTAGGAAAAACTACGATACAAAGCAAACTGGGAAAAAAAAAGTTATACACTGTTTACAAAAGTGCTTGTTCCGGAAACAAAGAAAACACTTTAATAGGAAAAATGAACACAACAAGAAAAAGGTCAATGATTCCTTTAATCATAACGAAACATAACAGTTCCCCTTTCGCTACGGGTAGATATTAATTTACCTTACTTTCATGTTTAAAAGAAAATGCTAGAAAATATTTTTCGACTGGTTTTGTTTGTTTGTTAATCCATACGGTTTTTATTTTTTTTTTCATTTTTTTTTTTTTTTGATTTTATGGTTTTATTTGAGAGCACACTTAAAATATTTTCCATATTTTGTACTCATTTATTATATTTCAACCAAATTTTTCATGGAGAAAACATATGACAAACTTCACCCTAACGGTCTATTATTGAAACTATAAAGTAAAAAAGCAAATTATTATTATTTTTTTTTTGTTGGGAAAATCACAGCATTAATATAAAAAAAAAGGCGAAAGCTTCCTCACATCGCAACTTTTGTATCATAGCCTCTGATATAAATTTTAAACTTAACAAGCGTACATAAAAATGACGGACAAACGCGGTCATATATTTCTAAATTGATTCATAGTCATATGCTTTTTTCAGGAGTACGTATTGCGCCTCTAATGTGTACTTTTTGGGATATCATATATCTTTTCTCGAAATTATCTTCAGTGCAACCATTAACATATTAATCTTTAGGACAAACAAGATAAGCAAGATAATCTTACTTAAAGTTTAATAAATCATTGCATTGGCTGGCCCCTTATACAGATTTCCGATAGGTAATCTCATATCACAAGCAGCTGTACATTTAGCAAATCTATGACAAAAGCAATGCAATATGTTTCCATTAGATGAATCGCTCAATGCTTTTGTTTACTAAGAACTACGCTTAATGTCTAAATGTAAAGAGACTGTTCATATACACTCCCACTGAAAAAACTACGATTTCTTCTCTTTTAATATCTAGAAATTTCTTCTTTTTTTTTGTAAGTGGGCGTGTGTGGGTGCGTGTACGTGCGTGAAAGCACATAGCCTAGACAATACCTTAGAAATGTTTGCATAACTTCAGGCATTCCTTATGCACAGGTATGAGCGTATTTATACAACAAGGATAATATCACTGCATATAAACACATGTACTAGAGATTCTAAGGACAAAGATACCGATCAAAGCTTTAATTAATAGCAACATCTGCCTTCATATTCACATACACAAATTAAATATTATTTTAACACCATAATACTGAAGGACAAAATTATATATTCTCGTATATACATATGTGTCTACGTATATAGGATTATGTTTAGATAACTCGATTGTGGCATAAAAGCATTTAGGCGTCATTGTTTGTGTAGATAAGCATTGAAAACGACAATTGCTTAGACATGCTACTGCCATCACCATCGTTTAATTTGATTTAAACGTATTTAGTATTTAAGAGTGCTTCGAGTGGAAACATGAATTAAAGCTTTGTTTGAGTCTGAAATTAGCCAATAAAATCATAATAAACTTATTTAATGTTTAATATATTAGAGAGTGCGAATGTGGATGGGAAGGAAATACATATTAATACCTAATAGACTGAAAATTATTTCTTATTATAAAAGATGATTATAAATAATCTCTGAGTTTATATTTATCAACTCTCTACTCCGATATATATATAAGAGTTTCGTTTTTGCTACGTACTTAAGAAGCCTTAAGGTTAATTATCATGAAAAGGAAAATAAATTGAAATCCAGTCAATTATTATCTCTCATTTAAGTTTCAAAAGTAATTATATTTTTAAAATTTTTTAAATTGTTTTCAAGGAATTTAAAAGTTTATTAAATTATCCTAGATTTCTTACTTCAAAAATCTTTTCGAATATTATTTTCTTTTCAATCGAAAACTTAATGTCCTCTTGTAAATAAATAAAAAAAAAAAAAAAATACTACGGTTTTAATTTCCATTAAATTTTCATTCAGGTCATCAAAAATCAATAACCTCTTCTTTTCCATACTCAAAGAAATAAATTTATATTATAAGTATGTGTGTATGTATGTATGAATGTATGTATGTATGTATACATGCATATATTTATATACATAATATCTCTCTCATGGTTTTTCTTTTATCTCTTTAGTGGTATTAACACCTTGCTTGTCTGTCTACGTTTGTACACAACATTTCTTGGTTATGCGTCCACTACTCTGCCTTGTTTTTCCATAATATAGTTTTTAAAGAGTGCATCGTTTGTTTTTTGTTTTTCTCCTTTCACACAGATCTCACATTATGTCTGCGTAATGTCAGTGTTACCATACCGGCCGCTGTAAAACGTAGCGATAATGCGATATTAATCTGCAATTACGACATTGAAAATGACACACTTTACTCAGTTAAGTGGTATCGTGGACGTAGAGAATTTTATCGTTATACACCGAAAGAGAATCCAGCTTGGAAGATATTCTCCCTGACAAATCCGGGCATTAATGTTGATGTAAGTATTATTATTATTTTACTTTTTTTTTTTTGCTTTTTATGCCAAAATGTCTGTTTTTCTTGCTTTCATTATTACTCTCCACGTACGCGATGCGCGACTTTAATTACATAAACATAAAAGTAAAACAGGATTCTTTTTTATTACGTCATCATTGATTTTCATTATGTAATTGTAAACGAAAAAAAAAACGTAATAGTGACATGCATACGTGATGGACGGACGTCTGGAATTGATTTTTTATGATTAAAGAGGGTTTCGTGAAATAAATTCGAATTTGTTTTTTACTTAATACTGAAAGCAAGAGAGAGTATAAAAATAAAATAAAAAGAGTTCATTAAATTGTTTAAAAGAGCAAAAGTAAAAAAAGTTAAGAATAATTTTGAAATTGAGAAAAATTAACAAATCAGAAATTTTGTAAACTGTTCCCAATAATAATTGATGAATTTTAGCGGCATTAGAGATTCGATTATTCCAGTCATATACGTTACATAAAGCGCTGATGATAATAAAGGCAAGCATTCTACAGAATGTCTGAACTCTAATGTCTTTTTCTTGCATCCGAACTTAGGGTTAATTTAAGGCAGGATTGTCATGCAAATTTTCCTCTAGAACACTAACTTATAATGGTTGCATACAAAACAAGCCTTTTTAAGTGCATTTTTTAAATTGATTTTTGAGAGAAGATTAATTTAAGAACAATACGTAGGTTAGCTTGTTTCCATGTCTGGTATTTAAGTAATCAAGACAGCGTTGTGTATCCATGGATTATCACCTGCGATCACAGTTATAATTTACTGGTTGACGGAATTACACACTGCGCCATAGACAGTGCATAATGGACGGACCAAGCTCTTCATGTAAGGTTTTTTCAAAATTGAAGGTTTTTAAGCCTCCGATAGCTTAGATATAGATTTAGCTAAAGAAAAACTGTAAGATACTACGAAAATTAAAAAAGGACCCTGGGCATACTTTTTGAAAGATAATTTCACAAATTAGAACGGGATGCTTAAAAAATCCCCTACAATGTCATCATTAGACTTTGTATCTTAAAATTAACCCATCGACTCACAAAACGAGTAATAGCGAAAAATCAGTTTTCTGAATTATACAAGCTGACCTTAAATCACCAGAAATCGCTTACGCCGGGTGAACTAAATAAATACTAAATAAATGAAATAATCAGTTTTTTTTATTTTTTTTTTATTTATTTGTTTGATAGACGAAGCCTTTAGTATTAGATTTATATCTCCAGTATCTTGATTATTTTTGACTAATTGGTGATGTGACTTTCTTCTTGAACGTTCGAGAAGAAAGTGAAATAATCAGTTTTTAGACAACTTATATTATAGCAATGAAATTGGAAATAGAAAAACATTCCGCACACCTTGAGAACGTAAGCTCAACGTATTGATGCAAATAACGAATTATTCAATCTTCAATTGTTAAGTAGTGATCGTTCGTTTTATAAATTCCTTTGGTACTTAACAACATCTTTTGATTCCCTCATGTGGAAAAACAATTAAGCTGAGAAGGCATTAAAAAAGAAAATAGAATGCATTCATTGAAGGCCTGTTCTATTGAAGTTACGGGTACTTTTTAAGCCCAAAACTATTCATCACTTTCGTGAATCGTTTATGAAAGAATTATTAAAACCAATTTATTTATATTATTCAAAACATATAAAAATTTTTAAAATAATTTTTCGAAGTTTTAATGACGGTGCAGCACAATTTGCAAGTAAATTTTAGATAAACCTTTTAAAATTTTTGAAAAAATCTTTTAAGAAACGACTAATAAATCTGTAAATAAACTAAAGTAAGTCAATTGGAAAAACTTTATTAAAGAAAATTATTACGAAATTTTAAGTTAATTAAAGTTGTTTTTTCGTTTCTTGTATGGTCAATTATTGAGGTATGTCCTTTAGGCCTGTAATACGGTAATGATGAAAAAGCAGTGGGTACAGAGAGAGAGAAAGAAAAAGAGAAAACGACTGGATGCAACCCAAGCGACTTCCTCCATCTGTAAAGTTTATGCTCTTACCAAGCGAGCGCTCACTATAGCTGCTACAGTATACTTCAGCGGTTGAAAACTGAAAACTGTAGAGATACAGAAAATTCGAAAATGAAAGTTTCAAGAAAATGGTGATTCAAATTTAGAGTACTGGATTTGAAATTTTCGATTTAGATGCAGTTGATAATGCATTGATGCATTTTATTACCAAAAGTCAAACTGGAGGGAAGCAAAAATGTGATGATGAAGAATTTCTACATAAAACTTTTTAAATATTATTCTCAAATATTTAAAAGATTATTTGAAACGATGCAAAAATGAACAAAACAAAAACATAATTAAAAAATTTTAAGATGGCGTAGCTTCTTAAGAGTTTCGATCATAAAGCAAGTTTCATAGAAATTTGTTTTACCCGTTAAAAATTGTGAAAGTGCAAATTGCCTTTGGTGGCGTTAGGCGAATATATTGTGGATAACAATGAACACAGTGTTTACCTTAAAAAGTATTTGTTTATTTTATTTACAATATTATTTTATATAATTAATTTAGTTGTGAGATGACAATAAAGGCCTCGCGTAATTAGAAATAATTTTTTCTTTCTCTGATCTTTTAAATTCATAATAATTTAAAATATGTGTGCGAAAACAATTAAAATTTCATGTATTAAAAAGTAATTCTCAGTTGATTTAATAGCAGGGCAGAAAAAAGAAAACAAAATCCAAGCAGAAAAGCACTTTTCAATTTTGTATTATATTGAAATGAAACTGTAAACGTTTATAGCAATTAAAATGCATACAATGCCTCACTTGGTATACCGGTACTTGTGTGGATTATATATGTATGTGTATGCGTACACGTATAATAATTAAACAAAAATTCATTGAAGGTAAAACAATAGAGGAAACAATATATGTTTTTTATGTGAAAATATTACAAAAATTATAAAAAAAGTAAACGCCGCAAGCCAAGCAGGGAAAAAATTCTACCAGCCTGTGTAATTAAATGAAAATAAATAATTGCACTACATCCGGCAAGGTACTAACTGCGAAAATAAAAAGATATGTTTACCTTAAAGTATATGGTGAACAGCATAAAAACCATTTATAGAAAGATATGAAAATTAATATTCTTATTAATTTTATATTTAAAAATGAGTTTTTAACAAAAAAAAAAAAAAAAAAAAAAAAAATCAATTCAGCAGAGCTAGCGCACACAAGTTTTAAAGTCAATTTAATTATACCGAATAATGTGCATAGCGTTATGCTTGTTTTTAGTTTTCTTTTAAATTACCATTATAATGTAATTAAACATATATTTTGTAACGTTGCTTGAAATTCACTTGTAATTCCCGAGTAATTTGTAGCTGGCTTGAAGTTCTGGAAGACGATAGCTTAGTTGTTGGTTGACTCATCTTTATGAAAGTTTAGGCTGCGGATACGCATCAAAATTGAATGATTAGTAAGGAAAATAACTTGTTAGTGCCGAGTGCAAAATATTTTTCCAGTATTTAATAAAATTTGATTTATTAGAGGTCGATTTTGACCCCGTTTGTCTTACGAGATCACACTTATCCCACTTCTACTGAATGCATTCGTTTTTCCCATTTTTTTTCATAAGGCAATAGGGAAAGTTACGTTGCACCACCATTATTAAGTTTCTATCGGTTTTGATCAGTTAAAACAGAATCCGCCGTCCGTTCCAATGCATTAACCTCTAGTACATCTGTGACGTCCAAATCCACTTATCGGCAAGCGATAAGGCTCTCGAGAGCTGTGCTCATAGTGTGCCTGGAATTAATTAATGTAATCATTTCATTGTAATTTTTAAAACCAAGCACTCACCAGAATGATTGTGATTCTATCTTTCTTGCGTGTGTTTGATCGATTGATTCATAGACGAGGCGGTTACTGTCATATAAAAATGTTAAATCAAAATAAGAAATTTCGTTCAATAATCGCTTAATAATTTTGAATCTAATATGAATTTAGCAGACCCATAAAGTATATATATATCATTCATTCGCATCGAATTTTGAATCTATTGAATCTAACCGGCTATGTATTGTCTGTGGTAAACAGTTTCTCGGGGCTGTAAAGGTTAAGGCCAAAGCATTAGAAGTTCTTGCACGCAGTTTACTATGAAAAATGGATCAAAATTTGTCGGCAGTGCAGCGCAAGCCGATACTATCTACGTTTCCAAAACCGTAAAAAAGTAACCTTTGTGCTGATTAATACTAAACTATAGCAAATGAAAATAATGTTACAAAAATGGAAAATCAGTCACGCCCATCCCATTTTCTTTAAAAAGCATGATGCAGAAACCGCACAAAGTACACATATTCGTCATCAGCATCAAATACGGAATACATCTAGGCAAGTCTATCCATCTATGTGTCAATCTGCCCGCATACTTCTCTACGTAATATCGGTGGTGAACATCCTTTCAATCGCAAAAGCTAAGATATGTGGTTCAAATTTGGCAAAAACATTGAAATTTCTTTTACACAGGTTGGTATTGAAAAGGGAGCAAATTAGATAAAGGACAAGCTTGCAGTACAATGTAAATAATACCTTTTTTAGTAGGTTTTTTTTACTCGTTATTTATAAACTTCAGGGAAAATAGAAATTCTAACTTTTCACGAATGTTGGCATCCGAAATACACAGTATTAGTTTCGAAGGGCAAAGAAGACAAATTTCTAAAATTTCTGATTGGCTCTATATGCAAACCAAATACAAATGAAATTGTTGCCGATGAACCCAATTTTCAAATACCCTACAAAAGTTCGCTTCTTACAAATATTTTCTTTTGTTCGTCATAAAATACTAAGCAATGTATACGTTGTTACAAAGCCTTACCTTCCTTGGAAAGCCTGCTTTGAAAGCCCCGAAAAATATACTCATGTAACTCAAATTTGAAAAAAAGGTTCAATTTATATCTGGTAATAAATTTCTTCATAAAATAGCACCCATTAGGCCTTATATAAATTAAAAACTTGTTTTTCAAGAGACCCTTCCAAGTTTAAATTAGTAAGGATTAATTTATATGTCAAATTAGTTTTTTGAAAAAATTTTTTAGTAATATACAGATATGTACCGCATGAGGATCTATTTTTTTGTAAGAATATTTATATGGCAGAAAGTTCAAAAATTCTTTTTATACTATCCTAATTTTTACCACTTTATTTACTGGTACTACTTTTCACTAGTTTTTGTCGAAAAATATTTAAAAACATTTACATAAATTTTTTTTCTTTTCTAAAAAAGTTTGTGGTAAAAATTGTTCAGTCCACTCCGTTCTTAAAAGCGTTAGTCATCGGCTCTAGAGATTTCAATGCATTAAGCTTTATTAAGCTGTCTTGATAGTTACGACTTACGTTTTGACAAAACATTTACAGTTACAAGCATCAGACAAACAAAGGCGCAGATAATCTTACATAAATTTAGAGAATGATTCTGAAGCGATCGTTATAAAAAAAAATATGTCTACCGGCAAGTCTAACATTCGCAAATATTTAATCTTCTCTTACCACACAGTTGTTGGAGGGTATAATGATAACTGAAAACTTCTGAAAAATTGGAATCTAAGAATATTAAGAATTTTTCTTTAAACGACTTTCAGATTAATCATTCAAATGCTAGCTATGTCTGGCTAAGTAAAGTCCCTTTGGCAATATCAGGTAAATACGCGTGTGAAGTATCAGCGGATGCACCGTCTTTTCACACGCTTGTCAGCTTTGGAGAAATGGATGTTGTAGGCAAGTATTCATTCTTTTTTTAACCCCATTGAAATTTGTTTCAATATATGTATATTCCGTTTCTTTTTGTTTTTTTTTTTTATAGAATTACCTACTCAAAGACCTATAATAACTGGTATTCATTCGCGTTATCGTTTAGGCGATATTATCAATGGTAATTGTTCATTGGACTATACGAAACCGGCAGCTAACTTGACGTGGTGGATAAATGATATACAGGTAAGCAAATAAAAATGAGATTTATTATCAATATAATTTTTCATAATTTAATTATCGTTTAATTAATGCTTTTGAAAAATGTGAAATCAATGATAAGAAAAAACGACAATTTTTTTATAGTAAAATTTTTTTCTATAGTAAAAATTTAACTTAATTCTTCCTTTGCATTTTTTAGTTTTTGCTTGAAAATATTTTTTTTTTTTATAAATTTGTTCGACTCTTTATATTACATACACATAATCGCATTGAAATTGAAAAGTTATTCAATAATTTCTTTTCTATTATAGCTTTTTTCTTTATGTTTTTGTCATATTTTGCTCTTTGCTGTCATCAGTGATGAGTGTAGAGGTCATTTCTGCTAGAAAATAGGGGAAAAAGATGTGAAAAAAAATGTTCATGCAAATTTTACAGACACATGACATCAAAATTGAATTTTCAAGAGGTTATGTGGAGCCGGTCCAAAATTATGCATACATACATAATTTACAATGACACACGAACGCATATATGCATTGCGCTATAAACAAACAAAATTTTCAACAGCAGACGAGATGCGAACACAAAAGGATCGTAGTGGGAAAACATCAAAACCTCTAAAAAAGGAATCAACGAATAGCATTCATTAGTAGTTTGTTCCTTTTATGCTTTACATTTTTTGCTTTCATTTTTTTTTTTTTTGCGTCTTTTTTGTGATGCTCTGAATTATACTGAGTACACCACAGATTGAGCTAGTGTGTGTAAGTGCAAGCACACAAATAAGTATTTATGCATAAATGCATATGTATTTGTATATATATATATATATATATATATATGTGTGTGTATGTGTGGGTTAGTATATATATACATATACGTGTATACGTGTATATACAAGTATATACATATATATTCATACATTTACATATGTATATATGTATTTGACAGTTACTGGCATTGCTGGAAATGTAACAAACACCGAATGTTTGCATATACACATTCGTACATATATATTTAATGTTACAATAAGAAGGACACCAAACACACAGCTCTTTAATACTCTCTGTCCGTTCAACTGTCTTCCCTGTCTGTCTGCCACAGTTTCATATCTGTTAAAAAAAAAAGAAAAAATTCATTAGTTTGCCTCATATTTGATTTATGCTGTAAATTTTTTTTAAGTGGAGAAAATTGTAAAAATATTGAAAATGTATATAACAGAGGGTTATTGATATATGCTTATGTTTTCTTCCTTTGCATTTTCGACTTTTCTTGTTCTTCTTACCTTTCACTATGAACAAGTTCGCTTTTTTCCTTTTATCGTTTTTTTTTTTTTGGCGCAAGTCTTACAGTCAGAATATTTTCATTTACCCTGACATTTTCCGTAAAGTCCAAACGAAAAGGAAGAGATATTAGCCATCAAAGAAAGTAAAGACCAGAATTTAGTTGAATTCAAATTTCTTTCACTTAATACTCAAAGTAGTTATTATGTATGCTGTTTGCTCTTGTTCAAATTGATGCTGTTATTAAAATTAATAGAAAATGTTTACAATATAAAAAATTCTACATTAAATCACAAAAGGAAAATTACTTGTATTATAATTCATAAAAACATTTAAAAAAAAATAGGATGAGCACTAGCAACTGATACTATCCGCCCTATTTTTTTTTTTTTTTTTTTTTTAAATTGAACTAAATTGCTAGTCTAGTCGTTTTAAGTTAAATATTTTATTTACATGATTCAAATTTTTCAAAAAAGATTTTTAAAATTTTTGAAGTATATTCTCTCAAACAAATGAATAAGTTTCTTCTAAACTTTATGACGATTCTACGTCGAAAGCGAAAAATATTCATGTAAACCGTATGATATTCATTGAGTTCGCTTTCTTTCGAGTCTGACGGCGCCAACATTTGAAAGAAAGCTTTTCTCTTTGCAATGTGATGTCCGGCGTTAGACATCGTAAAATTAAACTAAGCAAAGTTTCTAATATGTGCGCACAGTTCTCTTAAGCCATTTTACTCAAAGGCAAGATGTTCGAATGTTCTTCTAATATAGTTTCTATAACTCACATGTCCAATATCCGCCGGCGTAAGGCGTAAGACTGCTGCTTTATTTGTTCTGATTATAATGTTGTTGTCTCACAAATGCTACTAGTTACTACTTTTGTATAAAACCGGCGGCTTTCTCCTCAAACTATGCACTCTGGGATCTGGACTTCTCTTTCTGGCAAAAAAGCTAAAGAGTGTAATTTTTTTTTACGATTTACGATCCTTTTTTTAAAGATAACCAATGACCGCAACGAAAGGAACGAAATCTAAATCGCAGTTAGAGGAAACGATATGAACCAATTAGTGACCACGTACCTCTTGCGCTTCTAATGGATTGTTATTCTATTTTCAACCAAGTCGCTAGCTTAGGCTAATATTGAAAAATAAATCAATTCAATTTTTGTTTCTAATCTCTTAAGGGCTTGTCCGTAGATTCAGATGTCATGGATTCGGTTCAGCCATGTCTGTCTTTCTAATAGCCCATGTGATCTTCATTCTATTTGTCGAAACCATGATTTTACTGCTAAAAGTTGCTTCAGATTTTGCTTATAGAAGAAAGCTTTGAATCGATTGATAAACTAAAATGTATCGCTAGCTCAAGTCTTTCTCGGCATTGCATGCATTCTCACATAAAAAGAAAGACAACAATAAGGTTAATGTTGTTAAGAAAATATAATACTTAGTAGCATATCTGAAGAATTACTTTGGTTTCACAATTTAATTTTTAGGTCCCTCCAAATTATTTACGAATTTACGATAAACAGAAACATGAAGGGGAACAGTTGGAATCGGTTGTTTTGGAAATCAACTTTGTAGTAACTCTTCAGCATTTCATTAAAGGACGTCTCAAAGTAATTGTTCACTATTTTAAAACATTTACAATTCTTTTCATCGGGTAACCTATTTTGCAGCTCAAATGTTCTGCACGCATTTACCGTATATATCATGGTGAAACCGAGAAGTATATAGAAGAAGATAAACCGCGTATTATGGCATCTGGCCGTTCACCAGAAATGTATCCATTCGATCACAATAATGATGAATTTGATGAAACTAATGATGAAAATGGTCTTTATTTGACCAGATATAATGGTAAAATCAACGGATTATAATAAAAAGAAATATATATATATATATGTATATAAACATTATGTTTATTCTTTCGTTTTATTTGCTTATTCTGCTCATTATATAATTAGAATATGCTTCATCTTCCGCGTGGATGGAAAAGCCTAAACTTTTGTGGTTACTATTAAATGGATTTTTGTTAAGCTATTGGCAAACAGTGAAGTACTTCAAACAAATAATTTTACATAAATTAATAAATAAATTAATTTTATGTAAGAAGCAGTTTAAAGTCGTAATGCTAGCTACCAACACAGCCGGAAAATTATCTGGAAAACCATTAAATGCTCGACACACGATGCTGAAAAATTATTATAAATCTCTTGATATAAGCAGACACCTACGGTGATAAGTTAATTAGTATAAAAATATATTATTAAATTAAAATACGCGCATGCATGCATAAATACATTCATAATACTTACATACGAAAAAAGTTTAAGCGTAAATACATAGAAATATTTTTGTTGTGTATGTAAATTCACATCCATACCTACAGTATATATAAATGTTTTCGTGTACAGAATTAACATAAGGTGGATAATCGTGTAGAAATATACACAAAACACCAAGCGAAGCCAAAGTACATCTATAATAATAATAATAATAATTAATGAATTAATTAAGTTGTAAAAACTAAGCGAAAAGCATTAAATAAAAAACTAAGTTAATATAATAAAAAAAAAGGATAAATTCATAAAAATAATTAAACACACAGGCAATGTGGTTAAGCAAACTTAATGCAAACAGGCGATTGATCAAAATTCAATAAAATTAAATAATCTAAACAGATAGAAATATAATAAGACAGAATATAGGCAATAATAATAAAAAAACAAAAAATAAATAAATATATCTATATGTAATATTTTAAGCTAATAAAAAATAATATAATACAAAATTAAAAAAAAAAGCCAAACAAATTAACAAAAATTAATCATTAAAAACTTTACCATAAAGCATTTATAAAAATTATATAAAAGACTAAGCGGGTATTTTAATATAAAAAAAAAAATTCGTAATTATCCTACAAACTCTGATCTTTTTTAATTTACAAACATTTTCTCTTCCTACCAAAAAGTATACCTGTGTTTTCCTGTTTCTTTACATACTCTAACATATGCTACAAATAAAATTTTATATGATTTTTTTTTTTTCTGAAATAACTACTCGAAAGTATGCTTCATAAAAAGTCTCGAAGAAAGCATATAATTTGATTAGTGGAATAGACATTTAAATGTTAGATTTCTAAGAGAGTTTAATAAAGAATAAATATAAATATTTCAAAAAAAAAAAAGAAAAAATATTTCATTTCATTATATCGTCACATATATGACCACCAAGTTGCCTCGTAGGGGTCAATATATGGTTCACCGCAGCATTTCAATGGTACTTGTGAAAAAGTAATTGACTTGTGTTTTTTTTTCTTCACAAATATTCTCTTTGATCCGAAAAAAAGGTAATTTGATTTATGCTTATTTAGACAACTATTTTGAATAATTCAAACAGATGCAAGATATTTGTATGCTTCCATTAGGTAATTTAATATAGAGGTATATATATATATATATATATATGTCAAAAAGTAAGTACTCAAAAAATGATTTTAACAAAACATGAAAACCATTTCAAAGTTTTAATACTTGACAGAAACCACCTTGATATGTAGTTTAGTGTCAAGTGCATGAAAAACTAATTTATTGTTTTCCCTTTTTTTTCCTTCGTTTTTATTGTATTTTCCTGCATAAGTGTAAATGACTAAAATTCCACATCAAGCCACAACTGCATACAACAAAAACAATCTTTTTAGTGATTCACCATTGAAGTAAAAGAGGGTTGAGGAACAGAAAACCAGATAGAGTTGAAGTTGAAGTAAATTTGAAAATACCAACGCTAGAGAATACGTTTGTATTAGTAATAATATGAGTAAATTCTGAAACAGTAGTGGGCACTTGAATGCACACAAAGGAGAATTCTTCAAGTACATATCACTCTTATACCTCTTTATATGAAAGTAAGTACATGCATAGAGAGGGAAAGAAAGGGAGAGATAAAGAGTGAGAGAGATAGAGATAGAAAGAAAGAGATAAAAAAAAGAAATTTACATACTTCTCGGAGTGTGGTAAGTAAAAATTTTGTTTTCCAAAAAGTTTAGAAATTGTGTTAAATTTTACGCATAACAATGTATAAACTTGTAAGGAAAGAAGTGTTTTGTGGAAAAGTTTTAAGTTCATTTAATGGCTGGCTGGGCTAGGTTGGGCTAAGCTAAGCTGAGTGCTAAAAGCGTAGTAAGTTACTTGGTTGGTTGGTTGGTTGTGTTTGCTTGTCGATTGTGTTTTGCCTTTTTATTGTTTAAAACCATTTCAAGTGATAATAGTACAGCAGCAGTTGTAAATTCTATTTGTTTTCAGTTATTCTGTATGCTGAAAACTCTTCCTTAACTGCCTAGAAAATCTTCAAGTTGATGATTTTTATTATGATAATGCTTTTAATTCTCTTTGGATGGTAAAGTCTACTAAATCGTATGTTAAGTGTAACATGAGAAACATCATGACGCATAAGTATCTCGTACAATTATGTACATTTTCAAATGTGCTAACGAACTTACTAATTTGCCATACAAACGGACTTTGTGTATGCAGATGCACTTCAGCAGTTGGTTAGCTGTTGTGGTTACTCAGATAGAAACGGCTGTTGTTGAAGAAATAACGGTAGGTTTTTTGATAAAAACATATTATATTTAAATGTAAAATTGAAACGAAAATGAAAATGAAAAGTTCGAAGAATTTAAAAACGAAGTGAAGTCTGAAAAAAAAACACATTAAGAAAAATTAGGAAATATTATGAAAGTACTTTTTTTTTTTTTGGAATTATTTTAAACATTTCCGAAACCATTTTTATATATCTCTCACCGATAATTTAGCATATTTGTATCATTTGAGAATGTATAAAATGATTTAGGTCAAGTTACACAAAAACTTCTTCTTTTGTGTGATGGTATAGTAGATATGTTTCAAAAGACATTTGAAATTCGAAAAAGAATTACTTAAACAAAGAAATCGTTATATTGCTTACTTGAATAAATAAGTAGATTTGCTCTGAAAGTAATTTGAGAAATTAAATTCAATAATTTTGACCAGTATGGCAGTGTCTCAAACGGCAGATATATGTAAACGGAGGTTAATTCTATAGCAGAACGAAACGGTTTCTTTGATCACTATTCTTAAACTGTAGCATATATATATACTCTATGAACCATTCCGTAGTATCTGTAAAAAAATGGAAAAAGCCGGTCATGCCCACTAAATATAATAGAGTTCTGAAATTTCAGTTTCTTATAAGGAAAGCAAGGATGCTTCAAGACTCAATAAAGTGCATAGAAGTTTGATCAGTACCACCTAGCCGTATTCACCTAGCCGTGTTCACCTAGCCGTGTCCATCTAACCGTGTCCACCTAGCCGTGTTCACCTAGCCGTGTCCATCTAACCGTGTCCACTAGCCGTGTTCACGTAGCCGCGTTCATCTAGCCATGTCCACTTAACCGTGTCCACTTAACCGTGTCCACTAGCCGTGCTCACGTAGCCCTGTTAACGTAGCCGTGTTCACGTAACCGTGTTTATCTAGCCGCGTCCACCTAACCGTGTCCACCTAGCCGTGTCCAACTGTTCATCTATCTGTCTTTTTGTCTGTGGTAATGTCTGCGATAAGCATTTTCCCGATTGCAAAAGTTAAGATATCTGAATCAATAATTGAGCTAAGGAGCCGAAACTTGTGGTAGGCGCAAGTTGCCTGTTGATGACAACAGATTTAATATAGGCAGCTTGTTTAGCTGGTAAAATTATCGGAGTTATGCTGTTTGTTGCGGTTTTGAAAAATGATATTTTAAAAAAGGGCTTTCAAACTTTCGGAAGAGTTTTTATTGCAATATATATTTTATTGCCTTTGCTTTCATTAGTCTGCTATTCTAGACCTATAAAAATTACCTGCAACCCCCAAACATTTTTCATCATTTTCTTTCCTCGAAGGTTTTTTTGCTGGAAGTTGCTACTTTTGCTGCATATGTCAACGACAGAACTACACATTTTAAACTTTACATCTCGAGAAATGACAAATAAAATAGTGAAGTAATGCATAACTCTGTGCCTAAATTCATAATTAACAACAAAAACTTCATGCACTTTTTTTTAAATGCTTGGAGAAAAGATCGAAATTTCAAGAAGAAATTTCCTCCACAAGTAATGCATTTCATATATTTTGGAACATTTAAAGATTGAAGAAATTTTTTTTTCTTAAAATATTTACAATTGCAGTTCTGCTACATTTTTGCATTCATGTGAAGACAAAAAGATTTAGATTAAGTTTCGCCAAAAAGGAGAAATTCACTACTATCTGACAAAGATCAGAGGATTGTAGTTTTCTTCAGCTCGATCTAAACAAAAAGCTTTGAATCTTTTCGTTTGAAATAAACTAAAAATTGAAGAAAATTATTGCATTAACACCTGAAAGATTACAAAGGAGTTTCATTTATCGTACTAAGTAATTGATCGTAATTGGCTCAACCATTTTTTTAAACGAACCATTGCCGAAAAATACAATAACAATCACATCGCAGGAAAGGGCGAATGAAATCGAAAGAAAGAAAAAGACAAAAAGATAAGTTTGTTAGTTCCCTGACTCTACAGACGACCTGTTCAGATACTTGTTCTGTGAAGTAATGAAATTGAACGAAGTAAACAAGAAAAATAATGAGATTTGATAAATCGCAATGAAACTATAGTGAGAATGAAACATAGTGAGAATACGAATTAACAAAGCCTGACAGATAATTCCTCGAATTGTAATCCGTTCGCCAAATAATGAAGAAACAGAAGATCTATAAGCATGATATCAGAAGGCCATTGGGTAAGATGGAAAGCACATTCTCTGAGAAAGTTTCTTTTTACCTTACAAAAGGGGGGAAATTACTTGTTTTTTTGCTCCAAAAAATCTCCGAAATAATCATATTTCGAATATTGAAGTACAGAAAGCAGTATTGATTTAAAAGCTAAGCATTATGTTGTGGCAACTGCTTGGTATCTCTCTAATTAAAATTATAAAATTGTTAAGTAAGTGAACAAAGAGAAAAAACTTGCATAAACATTTAAAAAGAAAATGACTAAAGTAGAGGATAAAAATTATTTTCACTAATTATTTCTAACAAAAAAAAAAAAAAATTTAATTTTCAAAAAATTAAACGCATAGTAAAGCAACACACCAAAGGATACATAACACATAAATTTAATTCTGTTACTAAGTGAATATGTCTGCTTGTGCAAGTAAATACTTTAAATTTTGTCTTTTAAAGTCTATTCGCAAGCAGAAATTACATTCAGTTGCATCTATATTCAATTTGTGATCGTAAAATTATAACGAAAGGAATCTATTTCAATACAGTGTTTGTTGACTTTTCGATATTGACATTATAGGAAAAAAAATTAGGTATTCTCTCAAGTCTAATAACAATTCTATATAAAATTGTTGTTTAGTCACACAGAAAAATATTTTTATAAATTTTTTTCAATTTTTTTTTATATAAACTATATTTTCTATTACTCTTTTAAATAAACACAAAGAGTTGTGTTTATACATATAAAAGAAAAGCACTAGAAAATAGAAAACTCGAATTGAGACTGTGGTAGAAAAATTAGAACAAAAAAAAAAGGAAAAGATTTACTCAAATTGAATCCATTTAAAGTAATTACTCGAAGCGTAGAAAATTAAATAAATTCTAGCATACACTCACACATACATAGTTTACGCCAAAATTGCTGTTAGAAAGAAAACGCCAGAGCAGAGAGAGAGAGAGAGAGAGAGAGAGAGAGAGAGAGAGAGAGAAAACAAACCAATTAAATGAAAGAGTTTTTAACAATAAAAATTCTTTTGTTGTGGTCTGCCGCGTTGACAGAAAAAAAAAAAACGAAGGAAAGAAAACATGAAAAATTAAAATAAAATATAGAAAATTTAGAAAAAGTTTTATTTGTTTTCATTTTTTCTAATGGTTTGATCAAATAAACGTAGACTTAAAGAAGAAGCAAATAAAAATAACTACATTTTTATTAAACAATTGCGAGAAAGAGACAAATATGTTAATTATTTTTAAAAGTCTTGAAAGTTGGATACGAGCACATAATATAAATTACAATAAATAATGAAAACATTCCCTCTCATTTGTGAACGATAAACATAAACCTTTGGACCGATAATTTAGCTGATTTTCGAATTTGATTTGGCAATTTAAACGAAGAAAATTTCATGTGTAATTGAAAGAACAGCTAAGAAAATGTAATATTTGTCATATATAAAGCTTACTACTGTTGATAGATGCTCGTTAGGATATGACTTGACTTTTTAAACTTGAAGAAAACAAAATTTTTAAGAAGAGTTTTCTCTATTTCTGAGATATAGAAATTTTGGTCGTAATGTAAATCAAAGTAGAGATATATACTGCAAAGATATATTCCGTGTCTTATAGGCAAAAAAAACATTTCTTTACTCCTTAAGTTGCGCAGACGTTATTCATTTCCCCTTCACTATAAAGCATTGTGAAACCATTACCCTTTTAGGGTATTCAGCATTTGCCATCGAATGAATATAATTTTTGGACTTGTTTAGTTAGATATCAAATGTTATTTAAAAAATAAGAAAGAAGAAAACTTTAAGAAAAGCAACATCCCCTTAGGAAGTGAAAACGAACAGAAATTCATTATAATTCAATTAAAAGTTGAGTCTTATTTAAATGGTTTGCTTTGCATTGAATTTAAGTCAGAAGAATAGTAGTAGTAGTAGCAGTAGTAGTAGTAGTAATAGTAGTAGTAGTTGTTCAGAATCTTGTGCATTCGGTGAACAGTTTACTTATTTCGTTCATATTTTTATTTTAAATTCTTTTGTTTTATTTCGCAATTCATTTCAATTTTATTCTTTATTCTTTCCTTTTCATTCTTATTCAAGTGTTTAACACTTGTGTTGTTTACGTAAAAACCTCAAATTATTTCGGTATTTTTTCTTTATTCTTATTGTTGTAGTGTATAACGTAGTGTTTAAATCGAAATGCGAAGAATGCGTGTTAAAAGTTTTTCATGATTTCGGTTTTCACACGATTTTTCCGTTTATTTTCTTTTTTCTCTTCTTTTTTTCATTATTATAATTTTTGTTTTTATTTTTTATTTTATTTTTCAGTTAAATCTTCTTTCTACAATTTAAGCTTAATGGCTTAATTATATTTTTTCCTACCAAGTTGCTCTATAAAAATGACTGACTGACTAAGAATATATGCATACATATGCGTGAATATATATATTTCTATACATAAATATTTTCCAAAAAAAAAAAACAAAAAAAAATACTCCTGACTCTTACTATTGATTTTATTTTTCTTCTTTCAAGGCAAATAACAATTATTGGAGATTCTTAATGAATATTTAACATTATCTCTTAATGGTTTTTCAAAGAAAATAAAAAAACAAACTTTAAAACTCTAAGAGGCAAAAAAATTTTTCATTAAAAGAATTTCAAAGTTATTAATAATTTCTCTCTTCATCCATTATTTGCGTTTCCAATACAACTTGTTTAACTAAATGTTTTTCTAATTAGTTTTTATATTCATCATGAATGAAGGTAAACTAAAGTTATTTTTTCTTTCGTAATACACAGAAATATCCGTCCGAGATTCAAAAAAGTGTGTACATCTTTGGAGGATTTGTCTGTTTTCTGGTTTGATGTTTTTAGTTTAGTTTTCATTTGCAAAAATTCAAACAAAAATTTTTAGTTGAGTTTATATATTTTTTAGTTTCAAAATGGAATTGAGCTGCCCCTAACAATGGCTGTAATTAAAACATTCCTATCAGAAATTAAATTCAATTTTGATGCAACATTTTATTAATATTGCTTAGGCTCTTCTGATGCAGACAAAACTTAAACTGAATTCAAACTAAACTGAAAGTTTTCTAACTAACAGTTATTTTAATTTGCAAACTTGCATAGAAGTTGAATTATTTGCTTCTCAATATAACCTATAATTTGATAATTGTTAGTTAAATTATTGTGATTGACTACGTTGCCTATTGCGAAAGTTTGGTCATAAGTTTTCTTGTCACTAATTATGAAGAGCTTAGTTGTTGTTATAGACCGTTCTCTTTTATTTAATCTGCCAGTTAATAGCTAATTAAAAGAAGTCTTATAGCAGAATATGAGTTTAGTTAAATTAGAGTAAATTAGAGTGTAACTGAGCCCTATGAGATAGATTTGGTATTAAAATTGAAGTCTAAATTTATCTATGACTTTGAAGACGACCTTTCAACTTTCATTACAGAACTACATGTGATTCATTTACAAACGCTTCTATCATAGGCGAAGATTTGTAATTCAGTCTAGAAGATCTGTGTATTTGAAAACTGGTAACAAATATATTTTTTCACTTAAGTTACAGTTGAGTGGCGCGACCATTATTAACATTAAGCGAAATGTTGAAATCTATTTAATGGTTGGCCTTGTCCTATTAGGATTTTTTGTTTTTAATTTCGCTTATGATGTATGTTATTATTTATTTATTTTGCACTGTGCATTCAAAGTAAAAACAACATGAAACGTCTATCGTTGCAAAAGCAAAGAAATTTTTCGTTTAAAGTAAACAAAACTTAAAAATTAAAAAAGTTGCTATCACGGACAAATGCTAAAACAGTTAAGAAAGGGTAAAAACAAAAATGTCAAACAAAACAAAAATTATGTGTAACTATATAAAAGCGCGTTTATTTCATAAGGGATTCAAGGGCAACACACGGCGAAAATGAATGAAAGAAAATAGTTATGAACAGTCACAAGCGGCAGATGCTGAAACAGGCAGAACCTCCACCAGGTTATGGTAATTGTACAATTCATATCTTCTCGATGAAGCATTAACTAAACTAAACTACAATAAAATCTTGCGAGTGCGATATAAGAATACTAAAGCGATCAGGTTTTTGTGGAAGTCAAAGAGTACGCTTGAAAAGTAAGATGTTCGAACCGCTGGCCAAAAGGAAAATATTAATTCCAATTATCATCTTTCTGTTTGAAGAAGTTCTAAATGTCTTAAATTGCACTTACTACCAGGTTTCTTACAATTGCAAAATGTACGAAAAAATGATTTTTATCATTTTACGAAAACGCGATATTTAAAATAACATGTTACGAACTACAAGATCGAGACAGGCAATTATTTCTAATAGCGTTATTCCTTTGCCATTCGTTCACACTCTACCCCATAAAATCGGTCGCAATAATTACACAGCTACAAAGAATCGTAGTCTCAAATTTCGCTTGGGTCACAGCTTTTTTTCTCACATCTATAAAGGGTGCAAAGAATTATAGTCTCAAGTTTCGCTTGGGTCACGTTAGGTGGAAAGTAGCAGCTGTAGATGTAAATCTCGTAACATTTTACACACACAAATCCATCGACTTCTAAGATGAATTGTGTTATCGCGTATTGTAGATTGCATCGCGATATTGGCGCTTTCCACGAGAAGCCCTGAGACCAATTTGAATCCATTTTGGTTGATCATGGTTCGTTAAGAACTGCAAAGTCATCGCCTAGTACTCTGATATGTTGGGTGATCAACTCTTGTACTATCCGGTAGTGATTGCGATTTAGTTGTGACCGCTTCGTAGCTGGTTGCTAGTTATGTCACCGAGAATAATCATCGGCCATCTTCTGCCTGCAAAGGGTTGGCTACGAGCCTTACTCTTTGCTTATAAATCTACACAAGCAAACGATATTTTTTTTTTTTGAAGTTGCAAGCATCGATGTTACCAAAGATTACTGAAAAAGAATTTCTAAATTAAATGTTTCGGTTAGTTTGCATCTTTTTGTTAAACGACCTTCAAATTATGGATGGTCCAAGAGGCATTCACTTTTCTTGGACGAAAATCTCCTGGTTAAGCTGAACGGTTAATAGTCCTGGTCTAAGGAATGCTTAAATTTTACATTGATTGACGTAAGGACTTAGCTTTATCGCACGATCTTCAATGTTCTTAAGCACAACATTGACTTTAAATTCATTTGGCAAGCAATTCTTGAAATAAATGATTGGCTGTGGCTCTGTACAAAGCCTGATTGACAAAAATGAAGCAAGCTCGTCTCCAAGCTATTTTTTCGTATATAGCATACAGGATCACCTTGTATTTCATTTAACATATCCTGTACGTATGTAATATAAGAACTCAAATCTATACCAAGACTTTTTTGACCGATTCCATATGTTCCTTAGAAGAAATTTCTATTTCTCATAAAGCGATTAGTATCTTTAATGATTGTGTGAAAGACAGAACCGATGCTAAACGGGAGCACAGCGATATGGATGGAGTTCAAATTTGTTGTTTCTATCGAATTTTTGAGTTCAACTGTCTCCGTCCTCACGAAGTCTCGGTTGTCTTTTGCTAATCATCACTTAAAAGTATACAGATTTCGAAGGGTAGAGGTGTTTCATTAGTATTAATTATTTCATTTAAAAATTTTCAAAATTCATACCTTGAGACTTTACATTCGTTGACCCCTTAGAAAAAGTCAATTCGCAGTGATGAGAGGATCACTCGTGATGGCTTCAGTTGGAATCAAAAAATCAAATATTTTCTCTTAGCAGTTTAGTAGAGTATAGCATGTGATATAGCATGAACGAACGATTTAGAAAAATTCAAAATAGATTTTTTTTTTGCTGATTTGTATGCCAAGGAGTACAAATTCCGGTAAAATCTATATCATAGTTTGTAATATAAACTATGAAAATAAAGAAAAAAACTTTCAGTTAATCATTAATCAATCTTACCTAAAAGATGTTTTAAAGCTTAATAAGAGGGTTGCGTTCGTGTTTGAGAAATCGTGGACACAGATTTCAAAAAACTTAGTTTTGATAAGAAACAAACTATCTATGTGCGACGCTTTTAGCCGTTCATAATTAATGATTGGAATTTTTATAGCCTCTCGTTCTTAAAATTTTACTCCGATTGATTTGAAATCTAGGGAAAATATTTCTGATGAAAAATGTATATAAAAAAAAAAAATTCATTCAAAATTACGAAACTCATCTAACTCTTTGAATTTAAAACTAGCATGTGAGAAAATATCGTTTGGTATCTACAGACTATTTGTACTGCCATACGATATATATATATATATATATATATAAGATATATCCCATATATATATATATATATATAAGATATATCCCACAGCTACAGGGTAACTTATATCTATAATGCAAAGTAAATTTAACTTTGGTGAACATAGGAAATGTGAGCCTGAAATGAGGAGAGATTTTGTATCATCACTTTAAATATATGTTCGTGTTACCAACTATGAGTTAATAGATTGGAATAGATTCTAATGCATTCAATAAATTTATTAGAAAGTAGTTACAGATTACGAATGTGTTGGGAGTGATAACGTCGCTAAAGTAAAAACATCTCTCTCTCTCTCTCTCTCTTCAATGTTTGCTATAGGTAAAGTAACATTTACGTTTACTTTATTTATGATCTCATGTCATATTGCGTGTGCCTGTTGAAAATTTCAAAATATTACAAAAAAAGGGTTAGAGCCAGCAGCAGAAGACATCCTATACGAAAGTTTCTCATTACTGCAGTTATTTTACTTTACTAGTTATTGCTGTTGTTAAACGAAAAGCAATTTCTCACAAAAGCACTTCAACAGTTTTCATCCGACACTGGAACTTATAGTTACATCGACCGTATGTATAAATATATACACATATATACACATAGATATACATATACGTATGTATAAATGAATGAACGAAAATTATTATTATTGCTAGTCGATGACATTGTTGTTGTTGCTGCTGTTGCTGCTGCCGTTGCTGTTGCTGTTGTATATTTGTAAGTTTCTAATGCTGCTATTTTAAAGGATGTTAGCATTCGTTTGTGCAAATAACTAAAGTCTTTTTAACTTAAATATTTCAACAGCCAAACACTATACAACGAACTAACTAAAGGGAAGACTTGCAGTTATAATATGTGTATGTGCGTGTGTGCGTTGTTGGTATTTTTTATAAAATTTATTGATCCCAAAGGCTTTATGCCAGTACACAGGCTTAACGGTAACAAGAACAGAAACCGAACCGAATATCAAGGAAAAGCAACGAGAAAAGAAAGTTAACACACTTGAATATGTTGTGTTGTGTTGTGTTGTGCTGTTATAATCAGTTTGTTTTTTAATGCAGCTTTTTTCAACACACACATCCTTAAATACATATAAAATCTATTGCATGCACAGATAACAATTTTCACAAGCAAAACCATTACTTTACTATAGTAGTTATAGATCCGTATATGTACATTTCTATAAGTTCAGCTTGTGTTCATATGTGCTCTATATCCGTACTTAGTGTAGTGTTTTAGGTCTTTAGGCTATAGGTTGCGCTTGTTTAAGTGATTTTATTTACAAAACCACTTTTGCAACTCTATACAGTTATTTTTTGAAATATTTTTTTTTGTTTTCTTTTATCGAGTTATAAAACATATTTGTTTGTTTTCTGTGCCTTTATTAAAGAAATTTTTCACCATAACATTGCTAAGCGTCTACAGACATATTCAGACTTAGTTAAGTATCATAGAGAAAATTTGATTCGTACGTTTTTCATAGAAAAATAGTAAAAAGGAGAAGAAAAGAGATTCGGGTGTTTTGCGTTTGTATGCAATGATTTTAAAACGTTGGTTATATTAAAAGAAAAAAAAGAGGAAGAAAAATCCAAGAAATTCTTCATAGGAGTTACTTTAATACTAAGAAGTAAAAGAGAAAAAAGAAAATTATATTCGGTTGTGACGAATCTTTTATACCTTCCACCTTTATTTTAAAAACAGGTAAAAAAAAAATTTTTTTCTAATAGATGGACGTAGCAGACATTTTTCTATTTTTATAGAATACCGAGGAAATGTTTATTGTGTTTTATAGACTATAAGTAGTGAACACAACACTCAGAAGAAAGAGAAGCAGGACTTCTCTTTCACGAGTCGCAGTGCCTTCAGATTATGCAATCGCAGTC
This sequence comes from Glossina brevipalpis, assembly GCA_000671755.1. Classification (NCBI taxonomy): domain Eukaryota; kingdom Metazoa; phylum Arthropoda; class Insecta; order Diptera; family Glossinidae; genus Glossina; species Glossina brevipalpis. The sequence continues at coordinate 306,414 of KK351059.1, forward strand.
TATTTTGCTATTCCTGCTTACTCTTATACCGAATCAATCAATAACGAGAGAAAGTAATCCATACGGAAATCATCAATTTTGGCAAAACTAAATTTTATTTCTAAGCCCAACATACTATTAGGTCGATGTAGCCAGTTTGCTATTTTCAATTTTTTTGATGCGTCTGAATAATACGATTTGTCCATTTGCATCATCTTGACTTTGGTTGAATTATTATATGTTTTTAGACTTGAAACTAAGGAAAACTCTTATTAGAAACAATTTCAAGTATTTACATTTCAAATATATGATCAGATGTGTGGAAGGAATAACTATCTTCATGACTAAATCATAGCATTCATACTCATTTTCATTATACAGAATATGAATTACATCACCCTCATCTGTAAATATTATCCAATCAATTATACATTATATTATTGATAGTTGATGTTGGGTTTGACGCCACATCAAATAATGCGTCGAAATATTTCTCGTTTTTCGTCTATTGAAAGCTGATGAAATATTTTTATTACAGCAAAGACAGCTTTCGATTGGAAAGCTGTTGTAATTTTAACGACTGCTACGTTGTTTTTTCTTTATTCAATCTTCATTTTATTGGATGTATATGATTCAATTTATATTAAGTTTATATGAAATACAATATTATATTTAAACTTCTATGCTATAAGCATTATTTCGTTATACATTAGATCTCTACATGCTAGAGTTGCTTTCTGACTGTATTTCTACCGTAAACTATTACACGGTGGATTATGCAAACCAGTGAAAATGTCGCGACTGAAAAGTGGACTTCACTTTTCCAAAGCGTCTAAAGTGACAACAATTTATGAAGAAAAGCGGGGAAGCCGGGGAAGAGTATATTAATGCCCAGAGTAGCCCGAGATAGACGTATCTTTCATCCGACTAAACGGTTCAGAGAAATCCCTAAGTCGTTTTAACCCCTTTTGTATGCCACAATTTCGGAGATATTGCGCTTAAAATTAGAATGCTGACATCACTTGGGTGAAGGAAGAAGGTTTCTAACAAGGCATTCGATGGGATCACGTAACGTTTGAAAATTTTTATATTAGATGAAAAAAACCTCTCGGAAAATTTCTTTATCTATAATGGAACCCTTTTCAATGGGAATTGTTACTTAGCTTTAGGGACGCCGGCTATTGTTCGCTGGAAAATAGTTAAATACCTAGATGCATCATGGAGTTGAGCTCGAATAAGTAGTTATCCACGTAAAACCAAAGGCCGGACCTGTCTAAAATACACCCATTTGGCCCGAATTCAAAGTTTAAATTGCTTGAATTTTATTGTAGTGTTCGTTCGTTGGCAAGAGTTAGTTCCTCATGATTTTTTTTTTAAATGTTCTAATTTCGCTTACCACTCATGCGTGTGCATTTGAATCGCAATCCAAACACAATATGTATTATTATGAGCAAATTAAACATTTTTTATAAACAATGATATATTTAATGTAGTTTTTAATTTTTGTAACCAACTTTTCTGTTTTGGAATTTAGTGTATGGTGCACGATGCATACGCAAGTATGCAACGTGTTCAACTCTTCAATTTTTTTAGAATTTTAGCTCGTCTCTCATTAATAACGGATAATACTTGTCAGATAATTGCCATCAATCAGTCAGTCTTTGAAGTCAAATTCGTCTCGGTTAAGATTAATAAGTTATTTGAATACAGTTCGCCCTGGTAAAGATATTTTTTCATAGCTTCAGCTACATTTGTGCTTATTCAATATCAATATAGAGGGAGTGCTAGACAAGAATTTTTTTCTATTCTTATGCCATTAGATACAAATATTGCTGAACTTTTGCAATTTCTTAAAAAATTTCTTCGAATACTATAATCTAAAACTTATGCACTAACACTGTATTTTTATTTAATAAATATATTTGTACATACACACACACACGCACACACACACATTTATGTGAGTTCCTCTACAAAAAAGTGCTTATTGTTATCTGCTATTTTTTTAAGTTCTCTAAGACTTTCTTTCAATTTTTTGAAAATGTCATTTTCTATTTATGAGAAACCTTTTCAATGGTTGATTAAAAAAAAAAACGGTAAACTTAAGTCTTTATGCGGTTGGTAACATTAAAGCCGACGAAATTAGACGGTAGAAGGTGGAATCAAATGTTTTTTTGTCCTTTCGTAGATCTTGTGTCTTTAGGCCTATTTAAAATTCACATATCGTCACAGAGAGAGAGAGAGAGAGAGGGAGAGAGAGTGGCCTAATAATAATCTAATAATAATATTAAAATACGTTTTGTGTCTACGTTTGACCTTTCTTAAGTTTGAAAAGACTCTTTACACGAATGCTTAAAATATTCTTTAGAGAGGAGCACTTGGAAATCAATGTATTCCTCATATAATTTATCATCACTATCCGCAAGATATTTTTGCATAACATCAGGACACATATATACTAACAGAGACTTACTTATAACAAATATAATTTAGTTACTTTGTGTTTGTTGCTAATACAGCTAATATTGCTGTTGCTTCTCGAGTGCATACACAAAGATACAAAATCGCATTTTTATTCAACACAAACCCGAAACACTTGCTCACAACAAAGTTTCGAATATAAACTTAGTCTTATTATATAAATAGACAAGCGTTCATACATATATACACACACATACACACATTATATATATGTATATATACATATATATATATATATATATATATATGCGGTGTGCGTTTTCTGCATTTCTATATATAAAGCTTTGCCGTTATATGCATACGTTCTTATTTATATAGGCAAACATTCATTGTGGCATGACATTCAATTACTGTTTATGCAATTTAATGCCACAATTTTATGTTGTTTCCGTGTCATAGTTGCTTTTTTATTTAGACGTGTTTTCTTTTTTACTTACTTTTCCGTTAAGTTGCTTCGTTTGTATGCTAAGATTTTCTGTTGTGAAGCAGCAGCAGCAGCAGCAGCAGGCGCACACATAAGTTCACACAAAAGTACACTTTATGAAATTATTATTATGATCAAGTTAGAGGAATAAAAATAGGAATAAAAAGCAAAGAGAATAAGATTATCTTCAATTCGTTTCGTGTTTTTTAAAATAATTTATTTTATTATTATTATTTTTCTTCTTTTTTTGTTGGAAGATTTTTTCCCCATAATTTTTTTTTTTTTTTTTTCATTATATAATGTTATTAGCTGGGTGTTGAGCTCTCTTTTCGTTAATACATATCACTACTATTTATGGAAATGACAGAAATAAAAATTTTAATTTAATATTTTTATTTACTGGCGCATGTTGGTGCAGTAGAGACCTTGTTTTATATACAAACGTGAGTAAAATACATAAGTTTCTAATCAGCATAATTTTTTGAGTATTCTATTTGTGACCATTTGTCTGTTTGCTAATCTGTTTGGTTATTCGAGTGAATTTTCGGAAGCTTATGTACTTATGTATTTGTTTGCCTATCGATATGATGATTTATTTGTCTATCACTCATTATTTGTCTATCGCTCATCGGTCTTGGGTCATTTGTTTTCTCTCCCTTCTCTCCACACCGCGTTAGTAAAAAAATTTCATTACATTTTATTTTTAATTGTATTCTTTTTTTATAATAGCACATAATAAATTTTTTATTCTACTTGCAGAATGCCAACTGACTGCGTAAAGGAGAAGTGTCCTTCGACTTTATAATAAATTCTTAGTATGATTTGAACAATACTCTAATCAGAAAAGACTTAGGGGCTCGCATTGGTTTCGAAGAGAAAAAAAAAACAATTTTTTCATCTCTCTTTTAATATAAAAAAATAAAATATTTTGTTAAAAGTTTTTAAATACAAAAAATGGAACAATTTAAATAATATTTTATAAGATTTTCATTTAAAAATTTTGAAAATTCAGCTGCTGAGGCGTAGTTCTTGGAGAATGCTTAAGAAAAAGTAAACTAACGCGTCTGCCAGCATTCGAAAAATTTGTGGGTGTATGAATAAATCTCTGACGATATGTCTTTAAAATTTAACGGTTATTATAAAAAAATAAGACGAGATATTTCATTCAAATCACTCATTATGAGCCACCACTTATTAAATCTTTTGACAAAATGCGAATTTCGCAAAGGGAAGACAACTGGAGTCTTGGGAGTGTGCATAAAAAGGGTCACTTTTTGACCATCATTATAAGAATGCAAGGACCGCTCGACCAGCAACAAGTCATTGACTATAACCAGCGTTACACAGGAAGAGCAATATTTGCTAATAACATCGGGGAGGGAAACACATTTCAGGTTAGTGGATCCGGACCAGTGGGTTGAATGTTCAAAACTCACGATATCATTGACTACGGACATATTGCGCCGATTTGTCATTCCAACTTCATCAGTTATTGTCAATAACTTCCCATAATTACGGTTCAATTTGCTTGGAACAAATCACGATTTTTTTCCGAAAATAATGTATAAATATATATAGCGAAGGAATTAAAAACCTTTCTTACCCTGCATTCCTCTTTTCATTTTAAAAAATTTCTAAAATTTTTCAAATTTTGTTCTTTTTGTTCTCTTCACCTCTTTAGTATTTGTTCAGGTTTCTTTCTTCGTAAAGAAACGTTTGTGAAAAACTTTACTTTAATATAGAAAAGAGAATTTGTATAAATTCCTTCTCATAAATTTTTGCAATCAAAGGCTTCTCTGAAAGATAAGAAATATCTGAAGATTTTTCAAACTTTTTTATTTTATATAAATATCTCTTAGAAAAAAAATCTCATGTTTGTGTTTAAAGCCATACATGGAACAGCTTTAATATGTTTAGTGATTTGAAAATATTCTCACTTTTTTCGGCATAGATATATATATATATATATATATATATACATATAGACGAACAAAAGTAGTTTTGTGTAGCGGGCTGCATTGGTGTGCCTTTTATCAAATCGATAAACATACATATATTACATATCTAGGATTTTGTTAGCATTTGAAAAAATTATTTTGTATGATGACATTTTCATTGAAAGCAACATAAATTTTTCAATTGATTGGGTCAGCAAACCAACCATGTGATAGATGCATTTTACCTAGTTAAGTGAGTGACCATGAACAAGAATTTTACGTGCCAAACAGTTAAGCGATGTCTATGAAAGGAAAAGCGATACAATACAAAAGTAAAGATAGAAGAAGAGAAAATTGAAAAGTTTTTAGAGATATTAAAGAACTCAAAACGCGGCCAAGCGATTTATTAAATACCCTACATCAATAAGCTTAATACAATACTTTATTTATTTTCGTGAAAAATTACGAAAAATTGCACCTTATTTTCATGTGAAAGCATACTTTTCATGGGCACGTTTATAGGCAATGGGCCATGCACCGGAATTTAACAAATTTACTTCATCTCTCAAATATTTTATTATCTTGATACAACTTCTTCCGTAAATTATTAAAAATTAGATTATGTTGTATTTTACGGAGACTTACTTTTCAAGAGAACTCGTATATGTGGTGGGGTCTAATAAATACTAACACTAATACAAGTTTGTTGCAGTTAATTTTTATGTTTTTTCATATAAAGACATTTTTTGTTATGGGACAGTATATATGGGGAGTAGTTGTAAAATGATCTCATCGAATCCATATTGAATACCGTTCGTCCGGTACAAAATGCATTAGTTTTCCAAACTTCGTCAAAATATTTCAACAATTGCAGTTTGAATACAAGACGGACAGGCAGAGAAACTTAAATCTATTTAGAAAATGATTCTGTTACTTTTATTCTCAGAAATTTATTATACTCTGTACAAGAAGTGGTGCAGGGTATAATAAACACTTGAAAACAAGGGGGAAGAATGATCTCAAATTGAGCTTTAAAGATATTACCGAGATATGTAAACTGTTAAAATGTACTAAAGCATTGAAACATAGTCCAGAATAAAAAAAAAATTTTCAATTCGACAAAACTAAGCCAGTGAAAGATTTAAATATTGTTCGAGCGATTTTAGACACCAGTTTATGTCGAAAATTCTCCCCACTGCACTAAATTTTGTTGTTACACAAATAGCTAAGAAAATTGGAGAAGAAAACATGATAATAATTCTGTGTAATATATATAAGAAAGGACAAGAAAGTAGAGCTATACCGTCGAACTTGCATGCCCGACAAAATTGAAAAAGGACTCTCTGAACGGGGACGTTCGAGAAGAGTGAATAAATATTTGAAGAGTTCTCTTCACTTTGGCTTGTTAGTACGGAAAGCTTTGTTAATATGATAAGCCGAAATTATGTCAAAAAATTTAATAGAAACATTAGTATCAATTATCCTATATTGCTTTGGGATATGTTAGACATTAGTTAGAAACGGTTTCTTATTGAATTTTTCACTTCACTAGATTTTATTGCTCTTGCCATCAGATAGGCTCAGGATGAATAATAAAAGAGAGAGAGAAAGAACCGTCAATTAGCAGTAGGCAAAAAATATAAGGAGAATTCGTAAGTGGAGTGGCATGGGGAAGGGGGGCAACTTTTGTTAAACGGCGGAAACTTATTTGTACTCCTTTTAACGGAGTAACAGCATCATCGGTGCAATAAACACAAATGTAGTAGAATAGTATTTAAAATAAATTGGATCTCCGCGGCGAAAACGCTTTATACCGGAAACTAATGAATTTCAAAAACATTTCACGAGAACTGCGTCCGGAAACGCCTGAGTGTAAGAAACAGCTTCATACAATGTAAATTTCATAAGTCGGCTGATTTCAATAATAGCGTACTTTTAATGGTTACTTACCTGCCTTAGCAGAAAATAACCTGAAAATCAAGGTTACATTATTTGTTAAAACTTTATTCGCAATTAGATGTGTTCCAGAAATTCAGGAGTGTAAATATCAATAAGTTACTAGTAAACATGTGAACGATGAATATAAACCTACAAGAAGAACATAAAATATTTAGCAAATATCGATTCGATGTAAATAAATTAGATAAAAAAGTTTCCTATTGACAGATTGATACTTCACTAACTAATGAAAAATTGCGAGTTCTCTTTATTATCGTATATCTTCGGGAGTGTGTGTATACGGATTCGCGTTTCATATGAATTTGTGTAATAAGATATTCGATGCATCATAATATTTTAATGTATTTTAATATGTTTTCTTTTTAACCAAACATTATATTGTACCGCATTGCGAGCGATTTTTGTGGTGAAGAACTTTTTGAGAGTTATATAAACACGCACACACACACACACAAAAAAAAAGGAAAACAATAATGAAATTAATTACCTGCATAATGTAGAGACATGGCCATTAAATGAAAGTCATTATGTGGCTTGTCAACAGTGTATTATATTAATTTTTATGCCGTTCATATGTTATCTGATTGGGTCATGGTGTTATTATTATTCGTTGTTGCTATTGTTGTATTATTGTTGTTGTTGTATAAAATATTAATAGAGTTGAACGAGCTTAATCATTATATTAATCACTAAAGCAATTAAGTGCTTTTATTTTCCAAGTGGAAATTGCATGTATTTTAATGAAGATGCCGTTAGTAACGAGGAGAGAAGAAAGTTAAAATAAATATTAATTATGTCGCCGTTCGTATGACGAAATGCGAAATGAGATTAGCGAGAAGAGAGAAACATTTTTATAAAATTTTATTTCATTTTCTCATTATTATACTATCATTATATATGTTACTATAGGTGTGTGTGTGTATGTAAGCGTGAGAGTATATATATATATTTATGTTTTCAAATAATACCTAGAAAAACAAACTTCATCATGAATTCTTCCTTTCTTTATTCATCTAGTTAATTAGTTATGTTTATATAATTTTTGTTATGTTAGTCTATAAAATAAATAAATAATAAAAATTCGTTGGACGATTCATCTAATATTGATTGTTTTGTTGGGTTTCTTACTGCCTTCTTAAGATGAGTATTTTCAGAATGGATATAATGGGATCAACCTGTACCATCTATAACTTCGCCGATATCTTATGACATCGTAAAATTGGAGGTTAATTACTCTTTCGACCTGTTAGATCGTACTCTCTTTTTCAGCAATCGAAACACAAATGTAACGTCAGACACAAATTTGTTATTTTTTAATGAGTGCAGTAGTAAGTTTATCACTTCATTTGCCAATGCTTTTTTTTGCTTTTACCACCTTCTGTATCGGGGCTCAACATACTCTAATATTTACGTCGAATTAATATTAGGGATTTATTGGAATTATAAAACATTAAAATGCAGAACTATTCATCATATAAAGGCTCATTTTTCATAAGAAAGGTTATATGGGAAAATGGTGCCGTTCCATTTAAATTTGAGAGTTGTTAAGAAGCGACTCTAGCAAGTCTGTACACTTTGGTTCAAATCTAATTACGGTAGGGTTTTACATTACCAATACACTCTAATAAATACATCAACGAGTCGATAGCCTATGTTGCTAGTGCTCAATACGCTTCGATAGTCAAAGAATTAAATTCATTAGTCTAGAATATAATAATAATAAAAATAATATCCAAATTTTTCACATTTGTTTTATATACAAAAACATTGCTTTTTATCGATTTTTGTTATCCAAAGACTTCTGTAAATGCGGCGACAAGCTTAGATCGATTTAGAAAATGATTCTGAATAGATCGGTATACAAAAAGATGGGTCTACACTATAAATTTCTAATACCACTTTCCACAAGTGTTGTAAGGAGTACTAGCTTCCTTTATTTGAAAACTAAACTTACCAACTGATGGATTTATTCGATTTGAAATGCTCAATACGGTCAATTTCAATTTTAATCAAGAACAAAGTAGGCATAAACTTTCCAAAAATGATTTTGGTACACTCGAACCCGTTGTCGGCGTGTTTGCAAGCCGCCATTCTGATGTTCAATTTCGATTTTGGAATGTCTCATCGACTTATAACAGATTGTTGAATAAACTATCCATTCGGCACCATACTCGTTGAAAATCTTTCGAGCATAATCAAGTTTTTTTTGTTTTTACTCATAAGCCAGTAACTTGTCTAATCCTTTTTCCATTTCTTGATTTAATACAAGCGACTATTTGTTCTTCGAAGCCTGCCAGTTCGTTGAAAGCGCAGGACACGCACTTTTCGGTCAACTTATATATAAAATGTGGTTTAACCATCAAAGAGTCTTTGCGGAAATTTGCTTTGAACTCTGTTAACTGGCATATCTAGGCTCAGTTTTTAATGTTTTTGGACACAGTAAGATCATACGCAAAAAACATATATTTCCCATGATATCCAGAATTATTGTATGTCATGATACGTTATATCCAAGAACAGATCTTGAAGAAGTTACTTAATATAATAGTTTTTAGTGCCAGGTATACAGAGTTCTAGTGCTTCATTGTATACATTATATTCAAGCACATGTTTGGAAGGATTTGGTGTCTTTCGAAGTTTCATAGGTTAAAAAAGTCTCTAATTACTAGAACACGCATATTCTGGGATATTGATAATTTTTTTTGTAATGTCTCTTTTCTTATTTTCAATGTTAAATATACGTTTTCGGTATGCACGTTATAGCGCAACAATGCCTTGCATATGACGATACGGAAATGTCCAACCTATGTCGTATTATATTATACAATACAGCGATATATCACTACCGTATTTATCGAACATAATATTTGCTTTAAGAAGACTATGCCCAATCTGAATACATCTACTTTTTATTTTACTTTGTTTTATTTGTTGTTAATGTATAATATTTTGCTTTCAGATCAATTTTCCAAAGTTATTCTTTTATTACTATAGACACTCATTTATATATTTACATACAACAGGAACCTTTTGAAACTTTTTATTAATGCTTGCAACTCACTTCTTTTAGTTATGTTATTTGTACAATAACATTCATATTATATAAGTAGAATAATATTACATATGAATGTATATAAATAATTTTCTTATTAATATAATTGCATATCTGGTAATACACCTGAGCTTTATTACGTCTGGTATACATAAATATAGAGGATATGTATACGTACAGTATGTAAACCACCATATACGTTTGTACACATTAATCACAAGTATAATAGTAAACATAGTAACACATATACACACAAAAGAGTAAATACCGACAAATGCAATAAACAACGCAAATGTAGTCAGTATCTCGAGTTTTTAAGTTTCATATTTTTTGTGTAAATGACAACACAGAGAGTAGCCTCCATTTAAATACACAAGTGTGTAAATTCTCTCTATATAAATATATACACATATATATATATAAGTATATATGTACACAGTATGCAGATAGCAAAAGAAATGTTCATATATGCATACTTTAATTACATGCTTACGTTTATAAGCGTATGTTAATTACATACGCCAGTTAAAATGTTTTTTCATATATTTTTTAATGAAAATAAACACATAAAAAGAAAAACCAAAAAAAAAAGTAAATAAATAAATAACAAAAATATATGAAATAACATCAAAAGTATAAAGAAAAACAACAACTTCCTACAGGGACTTGTAATGAGCCATATGCATGAGTATTAGTGCAAGCGATCTTAAACAAAACCATATTTTCAGTAGTCTTACGGTATGTAGTTGTTACTAACCTTAAAAGGATTCCGAATACATATACATATACGTACATATATATATATGTATATATATATAAATATATGATATGAAATATGATATATATATACATGATATATATTTATAATTGATGCATCAAAGCAGCAGTAGGAGCAGCGGCAACAGTATGCGACGTACGTATGTTATGAAATGTTATCGCAAAGGCTTGCAAAAACAAAACAAAAAAAATTCAGAAGAGAGTGTAAGGAATATAAAGATAAACAAACCCCGAAATAACATAAGTCTGCGATGAAATATAAATTAAAAATTTTCATACATTTTTATAAAAAATTTATTCATATAACTGAGCAAAAAGAAATGCAAAACCTCGAAATGGGAAACGAAATTCCCTTAAGATATTCTTATTTAATATATGCATTCGTATACATTCGCATAATCATGCACACATGCGAATTAAAGCAAACTGGTGTAGAAGCCTCATATCCAAGGTGCTTCCTTTCATAGGGCAGAGCATGTTTTTAACTCAAGAAATACTACAAAACTAAATAATTTTTGTCACGACATCTTATGCAAAACTTCTGCCGATGTATCTGCATTTCTGTGTGCGTTTTTTTTTTTTTTTTTTTTTTTTTTAGCAAACAAACTATACTTGAGTTTCTTTAATGTATGTACCAGATGAGGGGGGAGAGGGCGTTTACAGTTTATGAGAATTGTTTGTTTGTTTTCCTACTTTTTTTTTTTTTACTTTCTTCTCCTTAATGTACTTTTTGGGTGTAAATTTCAGTGTTATTGCTACGCCCTACGGTTGCAACCCAAAAAATAATTTTTACTTGATGACTGACAATTGTACGAAATTAAAAAGAAAAAGATAATAAAAATAAATTCTGGAAAATAAGATCGAAATCGAATTTATATATTTATTTATTGAGTACATGGACACATGCGGAGGGGAAAGAAAGCCTAAGATAGGCCTTTTTTTAACAAATAAAAACAGTTAATAAACAGCACGATCCGTAACTCACTTCAAGAAGAAGATCTGTTATATGCTTAACATGGCCACATATATAGCTGGTTTTTCATTTTATATCCATAGAAGAATTTCTCGAAAGTTTATATGCTTCGTGATTATTGACTGATATGTAAATTGCATAATGCAAGTGTTTTTATAAATACAATACATATAAAGGTTTCTTTTTCTTTGCATTCCTGAAAACATAAAAGATTTCTGAAATATAAATATGTGTCAAATTCTCGATTTGTGAAAGCATCATCTACCATCGGCTTCGGTTAGAGTTAGAGGAGAAACGACTTTAGCGCTTCGATATTGAGAGATTAAGACTGATCTGCCTCCCTCATGCGAATAAAAGAGAAATGCTCCGTTACAACCCATTCATTATGAAAGAGATTTTTATAATTATATTGGAACGAATGTTGGTTGGGGTTGAGGATTATGTAAATTATCCACAACCTGAACATATAAGCCTTACATTTTGAAGGCGAATGTCCAGGCAAAGTCAGCGACCAAAAAAAAAGAAAGGAAATCATGCGAGAGAAAAAAAGCCGCGCTTTAAAGTCTATTCAGATCAACTATTAAGCATGGTATTAAGGTGGTTGCAATAGTGATTCTTGTCTAAACGCTTTACAATTTCATCTTCTAATCAATATGAAACTGACTTACGACCAATGGTTTTCTGGGAAAAAATCTCCTACTATTGTTAATCAATACGGATTAGTACTATTGCTTCTTTTAAGCAGACATTCTATCTTTAGGAGAATCTAAACTTAAGTGCGGCATCATCGGATTCATGGACTTATTTATTAGGAAAATCTCATCTTGACCTTATTCAGTTTCTCCGATTTGCAAGATCAGTATAAAATGTTCCTAAGACAATTTAAATACAAAATAAGAGTTTGAAATCGATCTTCGTATTACACCTAAGGTATAAACTCAAGTCGCTCGATCATCCCAGCGATTTTTATTTTTTCGATTGTAAATCATGCAATTATTTATGAAAAACATCTGTAAATCGAAACAAAAACTAATACTCCTCTTGATAGTGTTCTATTACAATATGCTGATGGCATAACAGAATTCCTATGCCACGTCGTAGAGATCAATTACAGTTTCGCTACTAATAATAGTCCTAAATATTGTCCTGCGAGCCCCAAAGAAATATACGAATAAAATTTTTACTACCTTGCAAGTCACTTCTTTCTTAACTTAACTACTTATTGGTACTTAAGTAGAAACATACTTTCTTGTTCAAATTTATTTCTTATATAATATTGGCAAATAAAGTTTTCCCTTAGATTCACTATATTCGTATATGAAATTCCTTTTCTTAATTCTTGATTGTGGACATGGTAAGCTTAACCCTACTAAATGGTTTCTTTATAACGATGACTTATGAAAAAATGGGGTCTGTTCATCAGTTACGTAGTATTCAATGAAATTATATCTGACTGTGTATGCTTCAAGGTGTGAAATCCAAAAATGAAATACAAAAAAAAATTTCCATTTACTTTGTCGAAAAATTTCAATTCATCTTTCTATATATATGTTTCGTCAAATTCTCACCCAAACAACCATTCTTTGGTTCTTTCCCTTTATTTAGTTTTTCTATGCAAAAATCTGCCAAAAAAATTTGCATATTTTTTCTTCTTTCTTTCAATATCTGGTTTTTTGTATTCCTTCTCTTGTTACCACTAAACCAGCGACATGTCTTTTGCTTGCCACAATTCTAACACATATACATTCAACAAAAAATGACATATGCAGAGCACAGTAACGGCAGAGAGGCAAAGATCGAGTGAAGTGAGTAAAGAGGAATATTTGATGACCCTTTACTTAACAGTTCTATCTATGTAAGTGGGTGCAAGTAGCAGCCATTTGGTTGTCTGCGGTAATGGGTTAGAACTTGAAATTTAAAAAAAAAAAAATTAAAAGTAAACATATATTCACACACCCACAAACATCGGCATATAGATGTGTGCGTTCTATATACATGCAAACCAACTAACAACTTGAGGCATGCTGTTACAGTTGTTTGGCAAGAGAATTTTTTTTTTGCTCATGCTATGCAAAAATTACAATTTAAGTTGTAACTCTTCAGCATACACTGCCACACATTGAAAGAGATAGAAATAGACAACGAAAAAGTAGGTGTACTTGTTATTATTCTTGGTATTGTTGTTTCTGTATATTATTCACTTAGCGCGGTTACACAGTACAAGATGCCTTCGAGTCGCAATACTAAAGAGCAAAGTTTGCTGCGAAGCAATCCAGAGTATAAAACATGTACTCCATACATATATATATACTCCATATATATATATGTGCTCTAAATATATACGTTTATATGTAATTTTATATACACATATACTTAGACGGACACATGCTTATACATCCATTTCACATAAATTTTAACTAAGCCTTCATTTTCCCCTTTTTTTTTTTATTCTTTTCTCAGGGCTCAAGTAGAAAATGTGTTGCAAATGGTCTTAAAGTGTTTTTGACAACAATTGTTTGCGTTACTGTTTCGGGTCTTTTTTACGCGTTTGCAAACTTTTTGTTTCATATGACCTCACACCCAGTGGTTTGTATAGATTCTCCACGCTGCGTACCCGGTATTTTCAAAAAGCCTTTCAATCTTTTTTTCTTTTCTTTCTTTTTGCAACCAAAAAAGTTCCTTCTTTTGCTGCTCTCTAGTTACATAGTTTTTGGTCATTAGTGATGTTTTATTTGGTAAATTTTGAGTTTAAAATAAAAGTTGTTGTTGTTGTTGTTGACGTTGTTATTATTATTGTTTCTTTTTCTGATATATAGAGTGTTTTTGATGTTTCATAGTTTACATAGCAATTAAAAGTTTGTCATAATTTCTCTTTTCTTTTTCCAGTATTATTATTATTATTTGAAAAAATTCAACAAATTGTTTGCTATCACTTGCTTTTTCATTACAAATATTTTGCTTGAAAAAAAAGTGTTTTTTTCTCATCTCTGCCCTAAATATAAAGTTGTGCTACCTTTTATAAGTGTCGGTTATTTAAAAGTCCATAATAATATTCTTTTTTTTTTCTTTTTTGCATCACATATGCTACAACTATAATGTTGATGTGGTTTTTTTTATTATAAATAATTCCGTTACGCGTATACCGACCATGCTGCCGCCGATGTATGTTATTCTATAATAGTTGTGGTAGATTCCCGTTTACCGCATTAACGTTTATGATTGCACACAAATGTGTGCAATGAGGGCTTCATTGCGATATTTGTTGTTTACTTATTTAAAAAAAAAGAAGTATATTGAAGCATTAGTTTTTATACGATATCCTTTTAAATCGCACAAATTATAGACACACGCGTTAATGATTGTTCACTATTATATTAGCTCCGTTAATGGAAAGCATGCAACCAGCTTTTAGTAATGCTCACATATGGGGTAACGGTCGATTCGAGGTTAATAGTAATCACCGCAATCGCCTATGACGGCATGAAGTGTATTAAAGTTATATAGATTTAGAAACATGAGCTGAGCATTGAAATGAAAAAAGGAAATTTTAAATTTCTCTTAGCAATCGTTACTGTAATGCTTAACTATTAAAGCTGCATTACTTTTGTTCTTATTATTTTCTTATTATAAAGTAGTACAGATGGTTGTAACGGGTGGATTTGAAAGCAACCCTTATGGATCTTAAAATCAGTCGTATAAGTATAGGAAGCTGAAACTCTTTCCTCATTTTAAACGCTTATGTGTGGTTTGATAGGAGAGAAAGTCACTTAATCGCTAAGCACATTCTTCGGATAATGAAAAAATAATTTCATTTCAACTAATCATCCAAAATACATGTCAAAGGAGTGTCGCGGATAAGACTCTTCACAGTTGACATTACTAGTATTAGTCTCCGCTTTTAAGAAAAGGAGATGCTGTTACATAAGTTACATAATCTTTTATTATACAATTAAATTTATGCAATTAGGATATTATATGAAGGATAAATGAAATGCTTGAGCTAACAACCTCCGTCAGTATATTGCGTTAAATGTTTATTACTTTTTATTAGTCTGTGCATCTGTTTGCTTTAAGGAATTCGAAACTTTTTGACTTTGCGGTCCTTATCCTAATTTAACTATCAGTTTGATCTCCGTCAATGCATAATAAGATTTTAACAGTCAAAATATCATTTTCCGAATTTGTGCAGATGCTGGCCACCCTTAGATGACAGAATTCGTAGATTGCCTTCCTTTCTATTTTATAAGCATATTTCTCTATATTAATAAACCAAATCAAAGAGCAGCATTTTTATATTGTAAATTATACACTTTTTACAGTAGATGTATCTCAACCGATCGCTATACAAAAGCTCTAACAGTCATTTTCGTTGATTTCAAAATTTCATATCCGTCGAAAAGTAAAATAAAATCTTAGACATGTTTATGATAAGAATTAACTCCACGATAGAAAGTCTGCGGGTCAAACCGGCTAATTTTGATTCCTTGGCTATATTAAGGAATAGGGGAAGAAGTTACGAAATCTATTGGCTAAAGGTATAATACTAATACTAATCAAGTTTTTCACTATTTTTTCTATTGTTTGAAATGATTTTGTAAAAATTCAAGAATTGTGTTGAAAACGGAAGTTCGAATTCCTCTTCATGCGACTCAAGAAATTGATTGTACGAACGAAGTTAGTACTTGAAACTGTTATTTGAAAATGTAGTCGCCATTTTCTTGGAATGATCTTTTCTTGCTAGAAGTTTCTTTAGCACTTTTGTTAGACGATTACGTTTAAATTTCAATTATAGTTTTGTACGAATTTTTACTAGGGCAACAAGTAAGAGTTTCTTGTTTAGCTTTCTTTAATCGATTTTTTAGGTGATGTTAGATCGATTTTTTTGAAAAGAAAAAAAATGTTTACCTAAAATCGAAGCAATTTTATTTTCCAAAATATTCTGCATCCTCTGTCAGACATTAAATAATATTTCAAAAATATTTTAACTTTTTTGATTTAAATACAAAGCTATCGTCTGCAGTAATACAGCCATGATGTCACATATGTGTCATATCAGAGAATGTTTCTTTTAGAAGAGTTCACGTACACTTGTTTTTTTTTTTAAACTACTAAAATAATTTGTTGAATTTCTTAGCAAACGTTTAAAAAGTTTGTTTCAGTAAATTGGTTGGTCTTTTGTGAGTGACTTGCAGTAATTAACCCATCATATTATGCGTTCAAATGCTTTGTGGAACGTAAAAAGTATATAATCACATTACCATCTTCTACTCATTTCCATATTGCAGGATTTGTCATACAATACGATATACAAATGCAGATGAATTTGCTTGAAATATTTTTATTTTTATAAGTTGAAATTTTAATATCCACAAAAAAAGTAATTAAATCATGAATACTTTTGTACGACAATTTCTACAACTTTTCGACAACGAATAGCTCGACATAAAGCAGATATTATTTGGGATTGTGGTGATCAAGAATCAAAAGGAATCATTAGTGTAATTAATGGCAAGCAGATACTGACTTGCAAAGATCGCTTCAAATGGTTAACAGAACATTCATGTTGAGGCATTATGTGTGACTAGTGTAATAAGGTCAAGGATAAAATCGATAAGATAAGAAAGCAGAAGTTTAAAGTGCATTACGATAAGAATAAAATTTGTCACCTGTAGACAGAATATGGCTTCCTCTAGCAAAGTATTTGAAGTTATCGGAATCGCATGGTATGTCTTTGTTATGGCACAAGCGTTCTCTCTAAAGTCTATTGCGATGATCCGAAAACCATCAATATTAATTCGGAAAATCGTGATGATCTATTCTGCAATGTTTTACAGACAGTCGGGTAACGTATTCTATCGTGTAGCGCTTCATGCTTCACTAACTGCTATCTGTCTTCGATCAATTTGTCGCAATTATTCTCCTATCAAATGATGATAGCGAAAAGGGTAAGCAATTAAAATCTTGTACTTTTATTAACAACTCAACTGAAGCAACTTAGAGAACTCAAGTAATTATTAGAACAAAGTAATATAGGAGTCAGTGAAGGTAAATTGTAATTGTTGTAAATTCTTATACAATTCGCATCTGCAATGAAATGTTAGCCACACAACCTTAACGTACGCTTGATTGACATGGATGTTCCTTTTGTTTCGTTTTATGGTGAAAGATGAGTGCTTGTATGTTTATTTAACTTTCACATAATACAGTAAATTAAAGGGAAGTCATGCACTAAGAGATGTTATGGTAATTTGTTCATTCATTTACCTGCATGTCTTAAGGCAAACCTCAGACTGTGGTCAACACAGTTCTGCGTTAACTCAAAGCCAGCTTTCATGTATTGCAAGAGGTGAGTTGTCTATAATGCTCTCTGTCATGATACGCATACTGAATAAATAAATGATTAAATGGAAAAGGTAACATAGCCGAGTATTATATAAAGAAACAAAAGCATTTTTGTAAATTAAATACATAAAAGACTTGCATCTGATTTTGCTTACGGGTTTGTAAACGGAGTGGATTTGATTCGTTTCCTCTTTTTCCGTATCTATGCTACACTGCTTGTGGTTTAGGATATATTAAGTTCTGTATTGATGTATGTACCACACAAAAGAGCTTTACATAGAGCGATCTTTTATTATATCATTATATATGTAGTAACAATTTCATATAAAAATCAACTGTACTAAGTTTGAGCCAGGTGGGTCTATTTCTTGAAAGTCAACACATGTAAAGGTTCTCCTGAAAAGTTTCCCTTTATATAAATGACGAATTTTTAATACTTCATGGCGAGAATTGATTCATAAAAGTAATTCGATATAAAAGTTACATGCACCAAACTCGGTCCCGGAAATCTATAATTAGAAACCCACCACGTGCTAGGATTCTCTTGAAACGCAGGTCTTTAATGTTCAATACTTTAACTGAAGAATAAGAAGATCTTTGACAAAATGATTTAATTTGTTAAATTTGGACCATGTCAGTTCACGTTTTAGACCCACTTCTTTGTAAGGGCTTACATGAAGACAAAGTGTAATATAAAATATTTTCCAACGAAAGTAAATGAAGAATTTTATCAGACAAAGTGGTCTAAAATATTTAATGGTTGACTTTATCCGGTTGCAATATTTCTACCGTTTTCCTGTTTTCTTTTACGAGTAAATGTAAAGCATTTTCGAGGATTACTCATGCCAATCCTTGTTTTTAATTTCAAATCTTATTCTTCACATGATCACTCAAGAATTTTGGATTGTCAGTTGGTTTATTCCCTTTGAAAATATGCAACAGATATCGTAAAAGAGTTTATAATGCAGTGGAGAATAGTTAGATAAAAAATTAAAATATGTTGGGCTTCAAACGAAGCCTAACGTGGCAAAACAACATTACGAATGACTTGGAAACTATGTATTAGGAAATCATCAATTGTTCCTTTTTGGCCAGTAATAGCCGTGAGTGGCCAGTAGTTAGTGTAAGATAGCCCATCATTGGCATATTTGATAGGTATCTACAACTTCGTTTCCAATTTCCTAAACTCGAATATTGGGTTAATGCTTTTCTCTTCTCTTTTATTCTTTCGGATGAAAACTGTTTGAAATGCCGTTCGTAGCATTGGCTGTAAAATTCTGTAAACATTATTTAGTTTTTTTTTTCGAACCCTTACAAAATTTCCACGTGTACTTATGGCTCTATGTAAGAGAGAGAATATGTGTATATATATGCGTGTACTAAATTAGTCAGGCTTATTAATTACGTTACAATAATAAATTTTGCTTTCAGCTATTAGGTTAGAGATAAAGAGAGGGAGTTAAAAGGGTGGAATGAAAAATATTCACAAACAAATAAAATCATTATTTGCTGAATTTGTAATTACGCGCAATTTTGTATTTGATTATACTCCTCCTTGCTTTTCCGTCATCTCACCTCATTTTCTTCTTTTATGTAAATGTAAAATTGAATGTTTTCAAAAAAAATTTCTGTTCAACTCATCTAACAGCGCGCTACTTCCAGTACTACTACTGCTTCTACTCCACTCTCTCGCTACCAAGGCATACTACTATTCCACGTTATTTTATAATGTTGTTGATGTTGATTCATTTTCACGTTTGTGGCTGTGTTTTCCTTTATTTCTTTTTTTTTTTTTGATGAAAATAGCAACAACAACCATCCAAAAAATAATAATAATTAGCATAATATTTAACAATAACTGCAGACATACTTAAAACTTATATATATATATCCCCTCACTTTTCCATATACAGTATGTATTTCTAATGGATGTGTGAGAGAGAGGGAGAGGGAGATGGAGAGAGAGAAAGAGAAAAAGAAAACAATAGAAAAAAGCAGTTGAACTTTGTGTTCTGTCTCTAACCCGCCTTTCTCACTCTGACAATTAGCTAATTTATATTCGAAGTACAACTAAAGCAGTAAAGTCATCTTTACGTAGCGTATACTTTTTCATTTTTGTGTACATAGAAGTAGTTGAACACTTTCGGAGAAATGAGGTTAAATTATGCAGTGATTGCATAAATTAACTATGATTTACTTGTTATTTCACTTTTTTTTACATTTTAGTGGTTTCATAAGCAATTTTGTGCAGTGTTTTCGTTTTAGATTTGTTGAAATTGAAAAACTTGGAAAATTTCAAAAAAAAGAAAAATAATACAACAAAAAAACATTTTTGTAATAATTTTTATATCATATAACCTTAAGATCATTTCCAAAATCGTTTAAGTACATTTCTTCATCTTTTATGTTTTGCTCTCTTTACGTTAAGCATAAAGTTTTCATCATCGCGGACAGAGGAAGTTACCTAGCACCTAACGCATCTAATGTAGCAAATTTTTTTTTTTATAAATGTTGTTCGTAAGATATGTACCTTAAGGCACTTGCTTCCTAGACGAAACATCTTCTATAAGATACGAGGTTTTTGTTTCTTTTTGTTTACTTTTAATTTAGATGAGTTCACTCTATTCACGGGTTGATTAATTACTCTCTACATAAGTATTCCATTAGAAATATTTGTTCTTAATATGAATTCAGTAATTTTTAAAAAAGTAACGATTATCACTCTTTTTGGCAGACCATTAAAATGTTCCTTTTTTAAATGAATTTTTGCTGCCGCTTTGCCTCTCTATAAAGATATATCTAATGCGATTCAGAACGTCAGATGGTTTCATAAGCCAAATATAATAGCAAAATGGCTTTCAATGGATTCTACAGTTTTCCAAAAATGTTCTCTTCCCCTAACTTACGACAAACACCGAACTTGATAGCTATTTTCTTTATTCCGTCCCATCTTAGCAATACTCATATTAACTGTTTTGTTTAAAGTAATCTTTAAGGAACGCGTTTGTATTTTTCTTATGAGATTAATTTTTATTAAAATAATAAAACTTTAAATATTAATCGTGCGACAGTAAGCTCTACAGCGTTTAAACTTGACATGTGCTTTATTCTCTGTTACTTAAGAATTAAAAAACAACCAACCAACCAAACAACCAGTATTGCGTATTGGATGTGCTATATGTATTCATTGCAAACAAACTACAAAGTACACCTCGGTACACACAAAGACAAGTAATATTAACAATAACATTTAAATATATGCGTGCGTATGTGTATGTAATATGCGTTTCGCTTGTCTTGTATTGAGATTAACTAACCCCCGCTGAGTAATATTTACACGCAATGCAGTTAAACTCAACATATTTACACTTGAACACATAACTCATACGCTAAGTATGTGACTGTTAGTTTGGACGTTAAGTTTGATGTAACTATATACACAAATACACGCGCACACACACGTTTATGCTGCAAACCCCCCGTTACACTGGTAATTTGATAAAGGAGCCCAGTACTCACGTATTTGTATTTAACACAAAATTTAATTATGATAAGCGTAAAGTTAAGCTTTGCCTGCATACACACACAGTCATTGTCGTTTAGTGGCAGCCTAAACTTACAGTACACACAGTACTCACACAAAATGTCGTTACAATAAAACTTGTACGCATTCATTTGCTTTGTGGTCCCGTTTAGTGTTACTCGTATTGTTGTTGTCACTATTGTTATTCTCATGACGTAGTAAATGTTAATCGTAGAATTTTATTAATATTGCTTTAATGCTAATCACTTTTTAAGGGGGAACAACAATTGCTAATAGGGATTTGCTTATAAAAATCTATAGAAAATCTTTTTTTTTTTTTATTAACGATAACAAAACGTTTAAAGCGGAATGTACGGAAAGTATCTGAAGCCGAATGTGTGAGACTCGCAGCCGCTAAAGTGATCTTTATGTCAGTTACTAACCGGGTGGACGACTGTTAAGCATTACTTCAAAGTGTGCTAAACTATATATTCAATCATTGATCTAAAAAAGCCCATAAATAGCCTTTGAATTTCTGTAATTATTTTTGAGTCCTTGTCTATCTCTAATGGATTTCTTCTTTATGATAGATTAATGTAATGGCATGAGTTTAAACATGAAACGATGTAAAATTGAATGAACTCTTAAAGTATGGTCATCAGCGCAGTACACGTACTCGTCGTCTGTGTTTTTTTATCTTTATTGCTTACAAGCCCTCTTTGTCATGCTTACTTCTCCTTGAACCCAATGAACTTTTCAATATTATAACAACGTTTCGTTTAACATCCGATGAAATAAAAGTTATGCAAAAATTCATTATTGTGTTGAGACCTTTTCGTGTATTCATTTAAATTTTTTCTCCTGTTAACATTATAAAATATGTGTCAAATCACTGTTAAACTTAAAAACAAACACATTCTCAGAATTCAGAGGAGTTCGACATGACTGCCAGGCAGTTAAAATCGAAAAAGTGAACGCTTCGCACAGCTCGCACCCATACCAAAGTAAACATCTGTATTTTGTGTTCGCCCAGTAACAACTACAACAATGTACGGCTTGTCAATGAATTTGACACAGCAATAATGTATTGCCTGGCATGAACGGTTTGGCATGATGTGTTTTCAAAAGTGTTAAAATGTTATTTGCATAAATTGAAATTCTTGTTTTTTTCTCTCCCGCTTTTTATTTTCCGTTCTGTTTTGTTCTGCTTTCTCTTTGTTTTTGCTTACAATTTTGTGTGTATGTATGCTGAATAAAAATTAAGTTAGTTTTTTTTTTCTTGTTTTTCATTTCAAATATATGCAGACAGAGACTTACACACATCGGTATATGCTAATATTTATTCTATAAACGCACAGGCAGACACATATCCAAGCGAAATCGTACAAATTATATTATATTATCGAACTATATGCCAAATTTTATTGTAAAATTCAGTGAAGTGTAAACAACACATCTATTCATTTATTCGCACATATACTTATAGAAACATTATTTGCTATTACATTAGTTACTTTGTATTTGTTTTAGTTAACGGTACTTTTCTTTTCTAGCAGTAGAAAACTACTCTTTGAGTGCGATTCGAATAAATAATATTTCGATTTTAATTAATAAACAGTCAGATTGAATCAGATGCTCACCTTTCGATATGTACCCATACACATACACACATACGTGTATGCATACATGTATCGTAGCAGATTTGTTCAAGTTATTTACTTAGTTAAGCCATTTTAAGTGTTTCTAGTCAATTGTAATTATAATTCATCGTCCATAAGTCAAATCTTGGAAAAATTGTAAAAATTTATTTTGAAAAATTTTTGAATTTGAGAAATATGAAAGAAAATTCCACATCATCTGTAAGAATTTAGTTTATAATAATACTTGCGTTATAAACGTATAACAAACTATCGAGCCATACAATACTTAAGAATACTTAAGATATATCGATTGATTCAGAATCAGTTTAACCATCACTCTGTCTGTCTGTCCATTATTATTTGAGTCCAATTGATAAGTTACAATTTTAGAAATACTTTGATGAAATTTCGTACGCTGGCATATTATCGTCTTAGTATGGGGTGAACAGTGAATTGGATTTGGACAATTTTTAGGGACACTGCATATGTGAAGTCCGTCACTAAAAGCTTATCATATGAAAAAATATTCCGGATTTCTATTATAATGTTTCTCCGCCAAACTTAATCAAAAAAATAAATTTTCTATGAAAAATTTGTATTACAAAAAAGTCAAATTTTAGGCTCTTCGCCATATATAGATTTTCATGATTTTCGCCATATATAGATTTTTATTCTTTTTACTTCAATGCGAAGATAGATGAAAAATTATTTAACTCCTATAGATTATTCAAGACAAGTTATTTAGCCAATATTCTAACTTCTTCTTCATTCCTTAAAAAGTTTCAAAAGTTGAGAATTTATATTCGCTTTCTAATGAATATTATATGTATTTGTATCGTATATATGTACTCTATATATAAGAATCTGTGAATAATAATATAATCGTTTCATTATTTTAGTAATCAGTTAGATTTTAATTTTATAAAATTATAAAATAAATAAAAATTATAAATAAAATAAAATTTACATTATGCCTTATATACAATCAGTATATTATAACTGCATATTAAATTTTTACAAAACATATTCTTTTACACTTATATATTGAATTTGAACTTGAATTTATGTACAATTTTTACTAAAAAAGATTATTTGCCCGTAGCGGAATGATGAAACTTGGCAATCTCATTTTCTTATGCGGATGACATTAAAATGTCTCTGAAAATTTTTTACTAAAGATATTTCTTTGTATATATTTAAAGCTTAAAAATTTTTTAAAAAAATATTTAATGTATTTCAGAGTAAAATGATACAAATGGAATGATGAATAAAGAAATTTGCCAATATATTGAGTTTTATTTTTTTACAGAAGAGAAAATTGCTCTTCAAGTAAACATTCCATGCATTCTCTGGGAGACAAATTTACAACAATGAATATAAAGTTGCAAAGATTTAAAATATAACACTAAAACAATTAATTTCAAAGGAAACTTTATTCGAATATAAGGGAGACAGGTGCGGTATTCATACTCATGCTTTGCTACCTTAATTCGTTTCCTACTTCTAGGTAGACAGTGCTTTGAGTGTAACACATGTTATGTAAACATACGCATTCTGTTGTAGCATTCTGCTTAAGAAATCATCACAAATCCATACTATCAAACGAATGTAGTTATATATATATAATACACTTGAAGGTTATAAATATTGTAACGAGCTGGCTTTTGTTTGGGGAATAACATAATTAAAGGAAAATATATCGAAAAATCATCGAAGCAACATATGCAGACGTACCAACGTACCTAGGAGAGTTGCATGGTTTAGCTGACAGAACATTTCGTCAATTTTTCTGTCCCTTTATCAAGTGTAAGTAAAACATATAAAGTGAAACTACAAGTATGTGATATGTCATGCATATATCTTAATAATAGAAAATATTTTATTAGGTTTGGGGATATAGTAACCCTAACGGATAGAGAACAAATCAAAAAGAGAAGGAAAAGGGTGAACTGATTCCTCCTTTGTATATAGTGGGTTGGCAACTAAATAAGTGCCGATTTCTTCAATAAAATAAAAGGTCTTTTTTCATCTTTAAGAGAAAAAACTCCAAAACAGAATTTTTCAAACCAATTCCTTTAAGGGCTTCATCACCAAACACATCACGTAACTTTTTGGCGGCTTGCACTCCGTTCTTTCCTTTAGGAAAATAATAAAGCAAAATATGGCGAAAATGTTTGCGCTTGCGCTCCTTATTAACGTAGAGGTAAAACAAAAAAACTTTAAGAAAATTTCTACGCAATAAACTTGTAAAGATATATAAGTATGACAGCTGGCATATATAAGAAGAAGAAGAAGATTTACCGATATCATAAAAATCTATAAGTGAAGTCGGCATTTATTTAGTTGCCAACCCATTACATTATATTTAAACAAATGTAGTACAAATAAATAAAAAATAATGCTTTCTTTTATTTCCAGTGCGTTTATAGTAACGAAACAAAGATTATCCCCGATATATCTGTAAGAGAAATGATTCACGGCCGAAGCGAAAGCATATTTTATAATGTATGGTCAAGGAAAAGTGAATACAACGCTGATACAATCACGAGTTTTCGAAGAATTTAGACCGTGACTTAAGCCAGCGCAACTTGTTTTTTAACATCACTGTCCGTGCACAGACCTTTCAAGCTCTCATTCCTTTTAAATCGTCCGAAGAGAAATGCTACTAATTATTTTCTCGCCCATATATCTATACATTAATTCTAATCGTCTTCATAATTACACATATAAGAGAACTTCCCTTGGTTAAATGAAAACATAAACTTTTATATAAAATTTAGAAATTAAATGCTTTTGAAAATGTAGAAATGAATTAGTGATCTTTGCACTCATATAATAATCCGGTAGTTTTACTTTAGTTAATAGTCTGGTTAGCTCTTAGTTTTCGATTTTTGTGATACTATGTTCACTCCGATATTTTTTCTACTTCCTTCTAAAGTCCTATAAAATAATTATTTGAAAATTACTTAAGTGAACACATTTTTTCAAACTTATTTTAATCAAAATCTAAGGTGCTCTCATAAAAAGTTTTTTATTATACAATAAATATTTCATATATAAATAAATACCTGAAGAGAAACTTTTAATTGACCCGCTCTGCTAAAAATACAGCTTTAAAGTTTTCTAAAAGTAAATATCTTACTTAAAAAAAAAAAAAAAAAAAGAAAACTACAGCTGTGCCTCATGTATCTTATAGATTTGTATGCACATATCGCCTTTTGCATGTGCAATATGTACGAAGTACTTAAAATTTTTTTTATATACAATATATATAAACAAAAAGATGAAACATTCTCTCTACTCGGTACATAATATTTTAAATATATCTAACCTAAGCATAATTACAAAATTTTTATTTTTATTTTTTTCTTTTTTTCTTATATTAGTATTTATTTTTTGAACAAGTTTATGTTATTAATATTTGAATAAAAGCATATGTTGTTTCTCAACTTTCTGTTTTAAACATTTGCGAGAGATAATTAATTCATGTTGCATTTACAAGTCCTAAAATGTTTTATATTTCTCTCGCTTTTCATTAAAAGCTTTTTTGATTATGTATCTAAATTAAATGTTTTTATTTAAAAATATATTTTAAATAAAATATATAATGCTTACTCTAGCAAATCCCCAAGCTATCTGTAATCAATTTTGTAAAACGTATGTTGGGTGCATCATACTTTTTGTAAGATTCAAGAGGTAAAATGCCAGCTTATGACTATTTATGGATTATTTTTGAATAAAAATATTAAATATAGACATTATTTATTAGCGGAAATTACTTAAACTATTGATTTTGGATATGAATTTATTAGAATTTGTTCTAAAACATTGACTCTTATCCAATGGTATTTTCCTTACAAACTTTAACTATCGTTAGTTAACTTGAAGGCAAACTTAGTCTGCTTTATTTAATATACGGATAACATTCATAAAATATTTAAGACGGCGAACGTTACGATTAATACAAGGTAATCTAGAAAATATTAGATCTAATGAAAAGCATATAATGTCCATAAGACTTCAATATTAATATATATATTTTTAAAATTAATTGAAACAGATGAATATATGTTATGAACGGTCAAAGCTTTTTAGAATAATTTGTACGGAATCCCTTTTAATTCCTTTAATGACTTTGCAAGCAAAAATTTCTAATGCTTTACCAACCATAAAGGAAAGACAAGGAAAACTCGTCATTCTTATGTTTGTTAACTCAAGAAAAAAAAAATAACTTTATTAAATTATATATATATTAGATTAATAGACACTTTGAACCTTGTAGAATATGGGGAAAAATTTGTTACGTAAAGTAAATCTTTGCGTCGAAATTTTGATCTCTTACCCTAGCTTACCAGTTGATTTCTAAACCAACCCTTTTAATACGGGTTGTCGTTAGAAAATATTTAGGTTTATTTAAAAGCGTTTCCAAACAAAAATACTTTAGTACAACTTCATCGAAACGACCATTGCATGGATATAGGGATGAAAGTAATACAAAAGGTGCCAAAACTTTTGAAAAAAATGTTAAAGTTTCGATGTTAACTAGTAATTCGGCTGTAGAATTGTACATTTTCCTGTTGTTTCCTCTGCCATTTCACTTCGCATAAAAAGTGCGATTTTATCTCTGAAAAAACCATAACGCTTTGAACTGCATAGACCCGTTAAAGTAAAGATAGCTAGAGGGAATGGTTCCAATGTTATTTTTTAGTATTTTTTTAAACAGAATTCGCTTTCGTACGTTCATATATATGCTTAACAATCTCCACGAATATCATCATAAAATTGTTGCAGTAGTTTTCGTTTGTAATAATAATATATTTGTTTTTTTTTTGTTAGCTTTATGTAGAGCTGATAGTTATATGTGGAATAAATTACAACTTACGCGTATCTATTTAAATGAAATACAAATATATGTTAAGTTTATATTCACCAGCAGAACTTGTGCCTGAATAAGTTCTATTGTAATTCGTTTGCATGGTGAATTGATTTAATAATTTCCGGATGTTCATTCAGATGCTTGTTACGACAACTTTCAAAGACGTACAGTTTGAAATAAGAAGCCGAAGTTTTTCACATATACCTCTTGTCGATTATCACAGATTCTTCGTCTATTCTCACCGGAAATAATGAAATATAATGAAAATCAAAATGAATTCAAAATATTGTTCCATTCCATCCAAATTTTCCATATTTATTTTGTGTGGAAAAATATTTTTTGGTTTATTTTTGCTATAACCGAATTTTTTTTATCCCGCCACCCTATTTTCGTCTTAGAAAACAAATCGAAAAAAATTCAATTTCCCTACTCTGTAATATTTGGTGGACGTGGCAGGTTTTTTCCA
Organism: Glossina brevipalpis; assembly: GCA_000671755.1. NCBI lineage: Eukaryota > Metazoa > Arthropoda > Insecta > Diptera > Glossinidae > Glossina > Glossina brevipalpis. The sequence continues at coordinate 334,843 of KK351059.1, forward strand.
TTTTATGGGACACAGTGGATATTTTTATTATGTATATGTTGCGGTTGCGAGCGATGTTCACGTTATATTGTAGGCGTGTGCTTTCACCAATTGGCCGATTTTCAATACCAGCGTATTTGTAGGAACTTGCAATGCGTTTGTCAACTTTGACTAGAAAAATATTTACCGGAGATATTACACAGACAAGCAGACAGTCGTATGGGCAAACGAACACGCTTAGGTGGTCTTCGAATTTGATATTTATCAAGTATATATACACTTTCTTGCATCTCTGAAATTTCTTTCTTGATGTTATAAACGAGCTCGTAAAAAAATGAAATTTTTATACTCCCTTGTATCGGATCGATTTTTCACGTTTCCATACAAATACTACACTATAGCCAACATGGTATACATAGAAAGTTTTGTAGTTCCATCAAGCTTAAAATTTCTTCGATTTCGGAAGCAGACGTTTTCTCAGCTTACGGTAAGCAAATCCTTTCTATTTTTGTATTTTCAATATCAACCAGTTTGCAAGAACTACAAATATTTCTGCAAAATCTGAAGACGATATCTTCATTTTTGCGGCCAACCGAATGTTTACCACAAACATTATGCAGAAAGACAAATAGGCAGACATGCTTAAATCGATTCTAAATTTGTTGCTCTAAAGCTTTTTCATAAATATGGCAAACAAAATGGGAAAATGAATATATTCCCTTCCTTCGGCGGTAGGAATAAAAACGGAAAATTTTCTCGATATAAAAAGTTTTTCAAAATTAATTTTTAATTAGAAGTGACAGTAAAAGTGGACCAGCCTAACAGATTTTTGATAATTTTCCAACTTTAGTGTGAACAAAAAAGCACGTGAACGGACGGGCGGACAGTCAGAGTTAAATTGATTCAAATAATTGTTCATCGATTGATGCAATAACGGGCGTTTTCAAGTCTTTTGTGGTGCTACATATGTCCACATAGATTGAATACCTCTTTGCCTCACATAGTGTAACCTTAAAATAGGTAAAGAAGGATCAATGTGATGACAAATCAAAAATAATTTATTTTCATATTCAGAAGATAAACAAAATGATATGAACAGAAACGAATTTATCTTGTCTCTGCCATCATATCTTTTTTAATATTTTGGCTTAAAAATCTTCTCATAAATTTTAATGAACACATTTCTATATAAGTAACTTTTCTTATGGACTCAGTTTACTACGATTATCGTGTATAAACTTTATGGAAATTCATAAATTTTGAATTTTTAAACTTTGCCTCGCTCTACCTTTGTGATAAGTGCGCATGTATGTGTGCGCGTTTTAATATAAAACTTGTGTCATACCTTTAAGCCACAAAATATGGCTTTCATTTCCTATTATCAGCGTTTTATTATTCCCAATCTTCATTTGCGCTCGCATTCATATTCGTGCTGATTTCAAACTCTCTGTAGTAAAGTATGCATATACTATTATACTATATGCCGCGATGATACTGTATGAGTTTGTCTTACGTTGGCCAAAATGTTGCTTACGTTACAAACACAAAGCACTTAAATCACTTTACCGCGTAAAATATATGTGTGTCATGAGTTAAGGGTTCTTTCTGTTGTGTTTTTGCGTTAAGTAGAAAACTGAGCTTGTTTTTTTTGTGTCCGCATGGATAGGGGAAGGGGGCGTATGAGACGTTCTACGTCTACCATAGCTACATGAAAATGTATGATATCCTGGCTATAAACGGTCAAAATAAAGTGTACGACATACACACTTCAATTTTGGCCGCAGTTGCCACAATATTTGACCACTCTATTCACAAAGCTCTGCATATATGTGTATGTGCGTGTTTTTGTGTACGTGTAAAATCTCAGTTAGAGAATATTTTTACGATTCCGTGTGTGTAAAAAAGACACACCTTTGCCAACCACTAAATACCTGTAAAAGCTTTTGCTGTTTTAAAACAAAACGAGCCACTTTTTATGGTGATTCCCTTATGAGACAAGCAGTGTAGTGATATAACAGATTCTACATATGTGTGTATGTACATATATCTGCATTTGCAGCATATGATGTTTTATGGGCAGTGATGATGTTGGCGGTAGCGACAACGTTGGCGGCGCAATTATATTTATATCTGCAAAAATATATGTAACAAGAAAGACAGTTTTGTTCGCCTTGAAATACATATATCATACTATACACCTATCAAAGCTAATCCCATATTGACAGTCGATCAGTTTACTTTTTCATTATGGTCGTATCATTAGATTTTTAAAATTGTAGGTCTTCTTAATAAATGTCATTTTGATTCGATTTTTATCAGCTCTTGTTTATTTCGAAATTATAGTTTCAGTTCCTTAACCTATACTGCATATACCTGTGGTTAGATTTACGACTTTTCGTGAAATAGATTTCTCTGTAGTAGAGCGAAATGCGTACAAGTCAAATGTAAGGGGAGGGGGGAAAACATAAACCTTTTTTAAATCTCCGGCTGATCTCATTTCTATATGTGTTACAAATAAAGCAACAAATTGAGTGTATTTCAAAACATCGATTCCGGATATAAAAATTAAAAAAAAAAAAGCAAACAACATACAGCAAATGTTTAAAGTCTGTATTGTCAACGTTATCGTTTACGTAATGTGTTTAACAGAGATATGTGTATATGGCAGTAACTAGAACAACAACATTTAGAACAAAAGGTTTTTGCAGCTAAGTGGGTATGTTTCTCCGGACGAGTGTCTACGTATAGGTATGTATGTATGCACGTGTGTGTGTGCGATTTCGTATTTGTTCTGTGTTATCTTTCATTTTTGAAAAGTTGTTCACTCTTGAGAGATTTCAGGTTTGCCGGTGTTGTTCCTTCAGTCTTTTTTCTTTTTTTTTTTTTGTGGCGGCAATTAATGTTTTTGTTTTTGCTATTTTGTTGTTACCAGTATTTTTTTTTATTTTTTTAGTTTTGTTAATAAATCTTTTGTCATACTTGTGTTTTTTATATTTGGTTTTATACGATTGCTTACACACAAGTATGGAGAAGACGTGGCTAGAGTGCATAGTTAAGGAAAACCAAGGTGTTGTTCAAAACGTTGTTATAGTGTCCGAGTATTAATAGTGTTGTAGTAGTTAAAGTTATATTTGACTATGTGTTGGTATGGCTTTGTTGTTTTCTTTTCATTTTTTTTTTCGTTTTGAAATTGTGTTTTAATCATTTATACCTCAAGTGGGTTTTTATCTACAATTCCATTATTTCTTCGTATGAATTATAGCCCATTCTTGCAAGCAATTTTCGCAATATTTGTTTTAATATTTTCTAAATATTTTTTCTTTAAGCTTAAAACATATGAGTTAAAAACGAGGAGTGAAAAGAAACTCAAAACATACAAATCATTACAATCTATAAAGATCTCTGAAATGAAGAGTTCAGATAAATCTTCTACATCACTACTATCCTAGTAAGGAGGTATTGTGTCTTCTACATCAAGTATCTTAGTGAGGAGGTATTGCCCTCCCTATTAAAGAAAGGTATTTTGCTAAAGTAGGAACTAGATTATAGCACTCCACACACAATCGATTAAATACAGAGTATTCTTAAGCATAAGCCCGAGACAAAGGCATTCAGAGAATACATATTTGAAGTACTAGCACTAGCGTGCTATGTTTACTAAAAATGGGCTTTGCCTACTCCAGACAATATATTTAATGGCTTTGAACGTTTTTGCGGGCTTGTTTCGATTGTCTCTTTTCAAATTATCTAAAACACTCAAAATATATGTAAAAAGATTCTACACTTATTGCAGTAGTTAAGCATTTCGTCTTCCTAAAATATCACGTTCTCATTTCCACAAAATTTGTTTCCGCCTTCACTCCCTTTGAAAGATGCAATCTAGCCCAATGTTAGAAATAAGACTACGATCCTAAGATCCATGGCTTATACGAGTTTTAATTATAATGTGTTGGCAACTAAGTAAGTGCCAATTTCACTTATAGATGTCTCTCACTCTCATTTTTATGATATTCGTAAATGTTATGATCTTCTTCTTCTTATAAATGTCAGCTGTCATCCTTATCTAGTTTTACAAGCTCATTGCGTAGATATTTTCTTAAAGTTTCTTTTTTATCTCATATTTAATATGCAGCGCAAGCGCGAACATTTTCGCCATATTTTGCTTTATTATTTTCGTAAGGGAAAGAACGGAGTGCAAGCCGCCAAAGAGTTACGTGATGTGTATGGTGATGAAGCCCTTTGGGAAAAGCAGTTGGTTTGAAAAATTCCATTCTGGAGATTTTTCTCTTAAAGATGACCAACGTTCAGGTCCACCAGTTGAGCTTAATGAGGATGAAATCAGAACCACCATCGAAGCGGATCGTCATGTAGCTACACGAGAAACTACATAGAAGTTAAATGTTTCACATACAGCTGTTGAGAAGCATTTGAAACGTGCCGGTCTGGTTAAGAAGCTGGATATTTGAGTTCCGCACGATTTGAAAGAAATTCATCTGACAAAGCGCATCAGCACTTACGAATTATTGCTTAAACGCAATGAATTCGATCCGTTTTTAAAACAAATCATCACTGGAGACGAAGAGTGGAGTGGATGGATCCTGATGCATGGCTAATGAGTCATTGCAAACAACTTGAAACGTACATATCCAATAAAAGAAGATTTTGCTCTCAATTTGGTGGGATTGGAAAGGTCCGGTGTATTTTGAGTTGCTTCCAAGGAACCGAATCATTAATTCGGAGGTTTACTGTTGGCAATTGGATAAATTGAATGCAGCGGTCAAGCAAAAACGACCAGAATTGGTGAACCGTAAAGGTGTCATTTTCCACCAGCACAATGCTAGAGTGCACGCTTCTTTGGCCACTCCGCGAAAGTTGAGGGAGCTTGGTTGGGAATTGATGGTACACCCACCATATAGTCCTGATCTTGCGCCATCGAATTACCACATACCACTATGAGGACGCTGTAAAATCTCACTTAACTCAGTTTTTGGTCGAAAAGGGACACAATTTCTCAAGTTGTCAGAGAGATGGCAAAAGGTCATCGAACAAAATGGAAAATACATTCTAATCTGAACCTCATTCCAAGTAAAAAAAAAATTCTTATTTTTTTAAGAAATCGGCAATTACTTAATTGCCAACCCACTATTATCGGTAAATTTCATTTAAAGGAATAAAAGAACCATATATGTACGGAAACTCCTATCTGAAAATATGCTTATTTTGTCCTTTATTTTTCATTTTCGACATACTTCGGCGTGTCTTTGGTGATGTACTCAAACCGCCTTTAGTAGCTACACGGATAGAATTAATTAATCAATTAATGTGAAATATTTCTCGGGTGGAATTTACACGACCTCTTTCTCTTAGTCGTTTATAGAGGCAATGCAAACTAGATTAGGATAAAGAAGAGATCACATGAGGTCGTCCAATTTTTTCTATATACCGTGACATTAGCTTTTGTGCCGTAGAGGCTAAAGTTCAACGCAAATCGAGCATAATTAATTTAACTTAGCTTCCTAAACGTTTTCAGTAATATGTAAATGAAAGTAGAAGTAACTCTGAATAATTATTTTCTTACAAAATCCTACTATTTGTGCATATTTTTTCGATCTAATCTAATGATACCATTGTCTTGATTTTCTCGGCAATCTTTTCTACTTTTTCAAAACGGAATATATATCTAATATAAAACGCTTTATTAGTTAAATTGTGTGAGTATTGAACGGAACATAAGAAAAAGAAAATAATTTTTTTATATACTCTTTCTATATGCATTCTGTCAGCTTTAAGTTTTATTCGGTTGTGCTAGTTATTCTTGAGATTTTGTGGAATAATTTTATTTTTACAATTTGTAACATTGTTACTCTGCTTTTCTTTTTTATCTTACAGTTTACATTGAAAAATAGTTTTTCTTTATCGAACTTCTATGAATAATATATTGTTGTTGTCACTATGTGTTCGTTTTAAGAAAAATAAAAGCACAAAAAATAATAATAAAAAAAAAAAATCTTTATTGACTTTTAACTGAAAACTTTATATATTTTGGTAAGAAAATATTGCTTCAAAACTTTTTTGAAACATATACACTCATACATGTGTACACATGGTAAACAAAACTTTTTACAAAGTAATATTTGTTTACTATCCGCGTGTTTTTATTACTGTAGTAATAAATATGTGATCAATGTGATGATATTTGTTAAAACAACATACAATCTCCGACCAAAGCAAACAAACATTAAAAAAAAAAAAAACATGAATTAAAAAGAAATTGGCAAAGAAACTACAAATTAAGGATTAGTAAAAATGTCTCTTAAATTACTTAATAAAAAGCACATAAGGATATAGAAGAACATCTCCTTTATTTTCTATATGTAGGGGCACGAGACATTTCTCTCTGCTAAGTTTATATCATAAGAATATCCCAAAAAAAAAAAATTTTTTTGTTGGTTAAATAGATGTCTTGAATACATGCAAAAAAAGGGTATGCGTTTACAAGGATTTAAGAACACATATCTATATACAGAGCAAGCATTTGTGAAAACTATAAAAAAAACTTTACTCCGCACTTAAAAGCAGCAGTCTATCTGTATTGCCAAAATATGTTTAACAATCAGCATTCATTTTGTAACAAGGTGTTTACATCGAGTACAGATAAGTCTTAAGTAGCCCTCTTGTTAATAGACAATCTAAATTTACTAGAGAGCGAATGGTGCCGCTCCATTCCTTATCTCCTTTCTCAATATTCTTTAGTTATCTAGCTGTAATCTGCGAGAACTAATGACCCATCCCTAATCTCTTCATTTCGCTTTGTGGTACAGCCTAACGTTCACTCGCCTCACTGTAGTAATGGGTTAGCAAGTAAATAATCAAATAAATTACACTACGTTGCCAAAGGTATAAAGCACACTTGCGACCTCTAACGCAATATTCTTTTTGCTAATTCATCCTAATAAGATAGTGATTTGGCAGTGAATAGCCATGATATTCCAGAAGAATGTATTAACGTAAGGCGTGATAAAACTATTAATTCTCACTACTCACTGTCCAGCAGTAGTGAGTTAAGAATGTTGCATACTGCATATACGTAGACCAAAGCTGTCTCCTCTGATGATGCTATAAACTATTTAGCAGAGGGATACACTGCTTTTCAATTGAAGCGTTAAACACGATAACTACAACAGCAGTATGTAGTACTGCTAATATAATTTGAATGCATCTATTGACATGAAGTTGAATACAGTAACAGCAACTGCAGCATACCATCCTGCATAGGATTGGCAACATTTTAATTTTACTGTATGGCATCGCAGAGTTTACACTGATTCCAATGTTCAATTACATATTATTAATTAATTATACTTAAATTTATTATTATTAACATTTTTTTAAAAGTATTTCATTTTATGTTTAGCAAGGACTTAAATTTTGTATTATTAATATTTTTCTAATAGTATTTTTTTTTATGTCTAGCAAATACCAATTATTAGAATTCTCTTCGTTAAATAAAATGAGATTGTTCAGCCTTATGGACTCCTGACAATATTGTAATGCAATGACCTGATTCTGCAGACAATACAGGTAGACAATACAAGTAGAGAATGCAGGTAAACAATACAGCTAAACAAGACAGGTTGACAATGCAGGTAGACATAATCTCTATTTGTATGACAAGCAAATAGTTGTAATATTATTTCCGTACTCTGCACTGAATTCGACAAGAACGATGTATAATGCATACAGAATTAGTATTTCTAGCCTGACATCTCTTCCACAAGACATATGATTTCTTTAAATTAAATAAGGGTAATGCAAAGAAAAATCTCAAAAAAAAAAGAAAAAAAACTAAAGTCGCTAAAAAGATTTCTAATATATAATTTATTGTTGTCTTTTCATTTAATTATCTTGCAATAAGTCAAAGTTTCTTTTTTTTCAGCCTAAATCCCGTTCTATGCATGTTTCTTGTATCTTTTATAAATTTCCTTTTCGCTTTCGCCCTTTCTTTTATAGTGACACTCCCTTGGTATGATTGTTTCTTTCTCGTAAAGCAAAAAGTTGGCATCATTTACACAGCTATACAGAGTGCAACAAAAATACCATTTATATATTTAACTAATACAGACAGTATATAGACAGATGCATATATATATTTATACGTTTATGTACATTAAGCATAGGTCATGTAAAGAACGTAAAAATAATATTTACAATTACGTAGACAATTAGATTATAGGATACATAAATATATACAAATATTTGTCTACAAGGAAAATTAGGTTAACACATATTTATATATTCTCTACATCTCACATATGATAATGGAGAAATGTGTTCGGAATCTCTGTCACATTATGCTTTGAACGAAAAAGAATAATTAGACGATTGTATAAGAAATACGACTTTGGACTTAGCCCGTCGAAATTGGTTATTTCTTTTCAAGCCTACATTCGCTATTTTTGTAATATTTGATTTGATTTACGCCCTCCCTTGACGGCATGACTACTAACTGGTTATTGTTAGAAACCATTAATGCATTTCAGTGAAGCGAATCTCCAAACTAAACGGCTACCTTCCCATTGCAGGATCATTTAGTGGATATTGTACTTTACAATGTGATTCGATTATGGCCCATCATCTAAGTTTTCAATTCGTAGCGCCTGTAAAAAATATTATCGATATATGATAAATATATTATATGAGATAAGTGAGACTGCTAGTTTTTCCTTACGTATGTTGCTTTTTTCTATTTCGATATATATTTATATCAAGTGTTTGCATTTTTTGTTTTTTCTTCATTAATAATAACTATCATTGCGTTATTAATTTTATTGAAGTACTCTGTAGTAGTTGTTTTACATTTTATTAATTATTACTTTTATTTATGCCATAAGCATTTTTAATATAATTCAAAAACCTATTGAGAATATATAAAAACAATTATCAATTTCGTAAAACAAATTTTGCAAAATACGTTTTCAGTGTTTTACTTCATTTACATTCCCTCTCTTTTTTGTGTATATATAAAAATTCAATATAAATTTAAATTATGTGAAATTTAATTTTTCAATTTTTATTATTAACATTTTCTGTATATCGGCAATGGCCGCGCGGAGAGAGAAAAGTCCACTATAAATGAAATAAAGTGCAATTTTATTGTATACAAATATTTTAAAAACATTTTTAAGCCACTTAGTACCCATGTCGCCATTGAGATGATGATGTTGATACTAATGGTGATGATGATGGTAATGGTGATGGCGATAATGATGATGATGATGATGATGACTATACATGATCAACATCACCATCAATGTTATTATATCAACAATATATGTTATATGTTAGCACATGAAAAACGACAACAATAATAACAAAAAGAATACTCGACAAAGTCATCAAACGTTTTCAATTTGATTTCCCTTAAACGGTCATACAATCAATTACATTTTATGACTGAATGCTTGAATTCAATTATGTGTTCGTTTAGAATTTTTCTAATTACTCTAAATGCATTAAAGCATGACAAACTCATACAAAAAGTACATAACATGTTTCAAGGCACAGGAGAAAATGTATTCACGTATGCACGTATATATATGCAAACATAAAACTAAACGCTATACCGTCGCGCCTTCACATGTCATAACGTGTTAAACATTTTAATACATTGTATTAGGTTATTAAGTCACAAAAGATTTCAAAATTGATAATCGTTGAAAATCGCTTTGATATATTGCGTTTAAATCAAATTCTGAGATTTTTAAGAAAAACGAAAACAAACGTGATTTCCAAAACTGTGTAATATTAGAATTTTTCTTTGATGATCCACCACCACACCGGTTTAATTGACATCTTTTATGGCATATACGAACGCCACCTTTTGTTTATCTATACGCAGTTTACATTGTAAACTAAGCAAAAAAAAATATCTACATACATATCTACATACATAGAACTGCACTTCAGTGATGTATTGAGAATATCACATGACCTTCTTGAAATTAAATTTCAATATTTTATTATATCGAGTGGAGGGGATCGATCGTTTCCCTTTTTGCATAAAGACTACGGGATAGGTAGTGCAACATATCTCGAAATTCTTATAGATCATTTGCTATGGCTTGTGAGTAATGAGCAAAAAAAACAATTTTTTTTTTACCTTAGAGGTGTTCTCAGTCTACGTTGTACTGTGGACGTGTCATTTGACCGATTTGTCCCATTTTCAATACTGATTTGCGTGCAAGAACTTCGAATGTTTCTTCCAAATTATTAGATATCTACAATTTTGCGGGCGGGAGACTGATTACCACAGACGGGCAGATGGGCAGACGGACAGAGGGACAGAGAGACACAGGGACAGACGGACAGAGGGGGAGAGGGACAGACGGACAGAGGGATAGACGGACAGAGGGACAGACGGATATGCTTAAATCGATTCTAAATTTGATTTCGATCTAGAATTTGTATACTCTGTGAGGTATCTGAAGTTATCTGCCGGGCGTTACAAACACGCCCTCTTTCGGAGTTGAGTGTAAAAATTAACATACAATTGTCTTCAGCAAGAAGAATTCGTCTTGCGCGGAATCTCTTCACTATCACAAGTATCTTCCGTCATCTTATTTTAGTTTTAAGATCGAGCGAATTTCCACATAACGGTAACGGTCATACATCCCAAGAGGTTCATATAAGTCAAAAGGGTTTTCACAAGTAAGCGACATCTCATTACAATCTAAAAATTACATTCACATATTTTGCTTCACTTATGTAGTTTGGTGTGTTTGTCAAACATATATATTTACACGGTGTCAAACATATATATTTGACGGCGAGACTTTATTCATGAAAAAATTTTTTTTTTTTTAAATTTATTCTAAAAATCATAATTTAGGGAAAATAGAACTATCATTTTTTTTTTTTTTTTTTGTTATTATGAGCGACCCAATAAGTTGGTTTAGTTGATTTGAAAACTTAACATAACGGAAATATTAAAAACAAAACAATTTTTCTCCTTTTCAAGGTTGTCAGATCGTAATAGAGATTTCAGAAAATGAGCACAAGACAGCGAAATACGATTAAATCAATTCTGCTAGTCAGCCTCATCGGGAATATGAGGTTTACAATACATATTTCTATGTGTTCCAAAGGGTACGAAAATGATTACGGTTAGAGTTAATCAATAAGGTCAAGTAAACCTAAATATTATCGATATTATGATCGAGTAAAATTTACACGTTTCTAAATAAAAATAGAGAAAGCCCCCGCCTATAGTACGCATTAATTCAAAATATATTTTTCTTCCCACTTAGTATTCTGATAAGTTTCTATTCAAATTACAAGAGTCTTTTTGTAAAGCTTAAGATCGCTCGGCATCTTAAGGGCAATGAAGAGGCAGTCTAGTGTTTGCTTTATTGTTTGATTGTCCTGATTGTTTCCGAAATTTGGGAATATTGCTAAAGTCTTGTTGTTTTAAACCGTCTGTTCGGAGATTCACATTTATATAATTTGTTTTTAATGAACTGCATTTATTTTTCTCTTGCATTCTTTACTTTCTTTTTACTTTCCCTTAATATCGTCTTTTATGTAACGTCATTAAAAGGGGAATAAAATGGAACAATATGATTAAGGCATGTTATCCCTGCTTTTGTGCTTTGATTTGCGTTAAATATATTCCGCGAGAGATAAACAGAAGTAAAACTATAATACTACACGATGTACATATTACAGATAAACAATACATATATGTGTATGCACACAAACACACACACACATCGTTATACGAAAACCCCTTTAACACAAAATACGCTCTTTGTGTTGTATTTAACTTGCAATTATGCCAAAGGCAACATACTGCTACCATTACTATTTCGTGCACATATGTCTATGCACGCACACACACACACACACATATGTATATATGTATGATAAAAGGAAACAAAGACTTATTCTTGATAACAACAGACACTCATATTGAATGTTTTTTTTCTTATGCTTAACAACAAACATTCATTTAATTTCTTTTCAAGTTTGCAGGCAAGTTTTCGCATAAACACAAACACCAGCAATACCAGTAGCAACAGCAGCTGCATAGAAAATTAAAAAAAAAAAAAAGAAAACAAAAAAACTTACAAACAATAAAAACTACAATTTCAGATGTTTCCGTCATCGCCGTCATCGTCATCGTCATCGTCATCATCATCGTTATCATTATCATCGTTATCAACATCATCATCATTATCAACATAAGTAACGCAACTATGTATGTATATATATATATGTGCGTGTATCGGTATGCGCTTTCGCATTCGTTTCACACATATCAACATCTAGATATGGGTGTGGGCGGTATTTATGCTTGCGTTAAAGCTTTTCTTTCATTTCGGTCAAATAGGATGGGATTCGCTGAAGAGTTCTTAAACTTGTTGTTGTTTTGTTCAAAATTCCCTATGAAAAATGCTTTGAAAATTTTCTCGTTAAAATTCTCCTTTTCCTTATGTGCTTTCTCTAGGCGAACTCGTTGATATCAGAAAGAAAACACATTACATACAAATAAATGAAGAAGAGAAACAAAAAAGAAACAAAAATCGTTTATAAATTTCGCTAATAATTTGAGTTAAATTGATTATTTGAGAGAATTCTTTGTTTTCTTCTTTCAGATGTTTAGCTACAAAAAGGGATAAGATTTAATAATAAAAATTAAAAAAAATGATTTAAAAACCAAACCTCTTGTGAGTATACTTGCTGTATACGAAAGTTTCGAATGAAAATCCACTAAAATCTAAATCTGTGTTATATAAAGCACTTTCCCTACTTTATCCCTGTTAAGATATAAATTGAAAAGATCGTACGAATACACTGACTTGAAACGTTAATTACGTTTCAATCTTGCTTTTGTACAAGTGACCTTTCGTCACCTGTCAACGTTTTAACCGTTGTAGCTCAAGTGTGTTTAACACCACGATTTCGCTGCATGTGAATAGAAGACTTGGTTGAAGGGACGTATTTAGAAATCAGCACACACATCGTTAATTTGATTGAAGTGAGAAGCAGCGTGAGGTAAAAAATTTGGAGTTAACCAAGCTGAGCTACTAACATTTATAAAGCTTACAATTGAAACGAGGGAAAAGTAAATTAAATGACTGAACGTGTTAGTCAATTCCTGTGAACACTCATATCATCCTAAATTAAGACTAACCCTTTCAGTTACATCTCAAAGGACACTTGTGCGAATCCTGCTTTTCAATAAAGATGAATATCTATGTTAATTAACTTTGTGAGGGGTTTATAGACGGATGTCGTTTCCTATTGTTTGTTCCAAAGCAATGGAAGCATCATTAAGGATGCTACCAACGGTAATTGATGAAGTTCGGAAATAAAACCGGCATAGTTTGTGAAAAGCCAGGATATCGTTAGAAAATTCGACTCCATATAGGAAAACTCGTCCACGAAACCTTAGCAACACTAATCTGGAATGTGTTATCCTTCCCGTTGTTATGAGTAGACATTAACCCCTCCGATTAACGCTTATTATAATCGATTATTTATGGTCTGGTTGAGTGGGTCTTTCCATTCTTATAACGCAATAGCCAAAAAGTACAAGGAATTCATATTTCATCTACAACTGGAACAAAGTAATGGACATCGGTAGATAACATTCTAAATCGTAAATATATAATCAGTTTTTTTACAATAAAGCCTCGAATGTCGAAAAAAGGGCTGAGACTAATGTGTACATGTAATGTTTATAAAAAGCGCGTGTTTTTCCGAATTATAAGATTTGTTTTCTTCCTAAATTTTCAACAGTTTAACTGACAGCTGTATCAAATCTCGTATCATATGTTCAGTTAGTTGACGAAGTAAGTTTGTTTAATTTGTTGAAAACAAAAAAAAACAAATTCGATTTTTCCTTATGCTTTATCTGTCTGTTCAATCGAGTTAAAAGAATGTCTCCAAGGTTTTTTTGTTTTTAGAACTTCAGGAATAGAAAGAAGTCAAATGTAGCAGATTCAGGCAGTTAGAATAATTTCGAAAAGGTACGAATAGAATTTCTCTTAAGAAGATCTTGGCAGACCGACAGCAGAAGATGCGTGACATCGTGAGACTCGTTTGAGACCTTACTGGTTTTTCAAAATTGATTGTACTGAATTAAGCCTTGTTTGAGAGATGTCGACGAACTTCTTTAAACACCTATATACTTGAATTTTTTTACATAATATCTACCGGTAGGCGACAGGCAGAACGATCTTTGTCTTCACTGCATTGTTATGAAAAGTTTCTTTCAACATTTTCGAAACAGATTTTCCATATATGAAGCAAAAGTTAATGCAATTTCTGCACTGAATTTTTTTCACTCCTCCGAATAACCCAAAAATGAATTTTATAGATGTAAATAATCAAATGTATCTGATTAATTGGTAATGTTGCTAATTGTAATAAAATTTGACAAAAATGTTAACTAAATTGCAAGTAGCCTACGAAAAGAACATTTAGAAAACCGTCTGCCTGATTTAAAAGAAAAAGTCCTACCAATTTTTTAATCACACCTACCAGTTCCTGGTACATCTCTTAATATAAAGAAAGTGCTGTAAATCCCATTGAAAAGATTTGACTACAAATTGAATGCCATCAATAACCAGATTCACTATTACACAGCCGGATTTTCATATGAAGATATTTGCTTTCTGAATGCGCACATACACACACACACACACATGCGCAAGGACACACATGCATATAAATCATTGTGCATTGCTGGAAGCACAAGCTCTCATAAACATAAAGTATAATCGTAAGGGGTTTATGTACCCGCTTTATGATGTTTATTATAGTCTTTTGAGATTATGTTAGATTTGCATGCATTATTTACTATTTTGGTCACTTTGCTTTCTCTGTCTTCTTTGGTCATACGGTCGTATGATTATTTTACAATTCAAATCTTTCTCTGCAAAAAGTGAGCCATCAATTAAACCGTAAATTAAATCAAAATAAATTAATTAATTAAGAAACAAGTGTTTGTTAATTAAATTTTTTTTTCTTTTTATTTATTATTCAGTATAATTAGTCTCACTCCCTTCCAAATATAAGTTTTACCACAGCCTAAAGTCATTCTTACAATAATTGTACCTATATTTGCAGATTCCTTTTCAATATGATTTCTTAAGCTTATTAACGCACATATGCCGGATGCCGTTACTTCTGCTACAAAACCTAACATTACATGACATTTTACTCATATCACATATATACACGCACACATGGATGCATAGATGTGTGTATAAGTGTACATTCGAGAGTCTGGAAAACTTCTTCGCATATAATTTATTGTCAACTGCAGCATTGTGTTATAAAACAAAAAGTTTTAGATTTTGTGTGTGAGTTCGTTCGTATGTATTCGAGAACATGTTTTTGCACAAGTAAACAACATCACAAAGAAAATGAAAAGTTTCTCATAAGATTTTCTTGTGAAAAGTTTTCTCAACGCAAAGATTCTTGTTACTATTGTCGTTTATAATTGTGTATGTGGAATGATACTTCCATACGTTAACTGTTATTTTGGGTATTTTGTGACTTTTGCATTTAAGATATTGGGTGTGTAGGTGTATTTGCGCTTTTTCCTTTTTTCTTTTTTTTTTTGTTTTTCGTTTTTATTTTTATTCTCATTATTACACAATTTTATGTGGCTTCTGCGTTACATGTTTGCGGATATAAACGTTAAAAGCCTAACTAACAGCTGGTTAATGTTTTTTTTTTTTTTTTTTTTTCTTAAAGTACATCGTGTACGTGATTGTTGTCATTAATTCGCCATTTTATTTAATAAAGTTTCATATAAATATTTTTCATATTTTTCTTATATTTACTCGGTGGAAAGGAATAGAAGATTTGTCAAGTACTCGATGGAGATTTAAGAGCGTATAATTAAAATTGTCTCTGCAAAATGGCACAGTCCGTAAATTTAGTTTTATAGTTTTGACGGTCTATTGAAATTATAAACTAGGGCTTGAAATATTTATTTCAGAAAAGCTTTCTTTTTAATTTCTTCATTTTTCTGACCTTAGTTATATTAAGTTTGATTACGGGAATTGCTGGAGAATGTCGAGCATTTGTTTCTTTTTCTCGAATTACTATCAGACTTTAGTACTTTGCCTAGAACGTTACCGTTCTTTCAAAGTTTACCGCATTAAAGTCTGCAGCTAATAGTTCAGAAGCAAAATAAGTTGACATTATTTAAGGAATCGTCCGCCATTATTCGAAAGTAAAGATATTAGGATTCTAGATCGTACTTTGCTTTACGCATTGACTTGAACTCTTCTGCATCGAAAACAACAACTCACCAGTAGAGTGCTGAACTCGAACAAAGAGGTCACGAAATTTCACCGCATAGATGCCTTTGAAACAGTTCAGGTTATACGAGAATTAGCCTGAGTTGAACACATAGTTCTCCTGAACTAACAAAGCATTCGCTCTGGATGGGCAGTGGAAAAAGTCTGCCTTTCTTTCGACGAGCAAAACACCGGAGAATTGCAAGCATGTGGCGTCAGCTAGACCTGTCCGACTATATATCATATAACATGTTGTCAGTCACGAGAAGCTTCCAATCCGTGAGGAGCGACCTCGCATGCTCGATAATAGTGTGGTTTTCTTTCCATTCAAGAGTCTAGCGGCGTACTAAGTCACCTAAAATTTGTAATTCGCGAAAGAAAAAAAAAGCTGGTAAAACATTATATAGGATTGTAGTGACTTCGAGACTATGTCCTGTTAGAGTAATAGACGTGGCACGTTTAGAAAAGATTTTCCAAGTTCTTTGAAGATTTCTAACTTGCAAGGATTATCCAACTTTCTAAGTTGGTCATCGACTAAACAATTCTTCGGTTCACTTCAGCTGATTATTTGCACAACTTAGCACAATAATTATATTTAACTTAATTATGTTATTATAGCCAGAGCATGGTCAGCATGGTATTTATAGAATATTTTCATTCTTCTACGAAGGTTAAGACTTCGGTGGTCACAGCCTTCTTCCAACTACTTGCAATTTAGGTGTTGTAAGTTTTAGGTGTTGTAAGTTACAATAGCGAATGCGCAATTATACGTTAAAAGAAATGGGCGTGCGCATCAGCTTTAGCCGCAAAAATGTACACTTAGCAACGATTTTCCCAACAAGATATGTTTACTTATTTCACATTTTTGTGCTTACAATCAAAAACCCAATGTATCGAGTGTTAATCTAGACAAAGTGAATGCCGAGATTGTTATCGAACGAGAAAAAGAAGAAAAAAAGTTGATGATGATCCATCTTTATTTAACGAATAAACCACGGAATGGAACGACTTATTAGACAATCTGCAAACTGCCGAGGAAGCTTGAATCAGAGTCGAAATTAAAAAATAAAATTATGCTTACTTGTGCATTAAATAAACATTTAAACCTAAGAGGCAAAATCCGTCAATTGTGAAGGACACAGGATTTGCAAGAAATTAAAAAACATTTTCCCTCGCTTTGGTGGGTTTCACTTCGAATCTACACAATGTATGCCTTAATTTACATATTTTAAATAATGTTGATAGAGGGTGGAGTCTGATTTCTTTGTGAATTTCTGTACCATTTCATGTTCGCTTGGCATTTAACGTTATCATTGTAAATATGAAAGCGTGAATCAAAGTCGATAGAAAGATGGGACCATAATAGTTAGTTTTTAATTTAAAGTTTTTCTTAGTTTCTCTTTGCTTTTCATTTTCCTATTTAATTGATTTTCTTTTTATATACTTTTCAATTATCTATAACGATATGCTCTAAAAAGCAAATACAAAATGTAAATAAAGATTAAGCAAAGAAAAAAAAGAAGAAAAAAAACAATAAATAAACAAAAAGCCAATCACAGCATTCATTGCGTCAATCTGTTAGTTGTTAAGCAAATTTACACCTTTTTAGATTCTTCTCTTTTTATCTAGTGTGTCGTTTTGTATTTGTTTTGAGTTGTGGCAGTTAATTTGAAAAAACTAAACGAAGAAATAAATTCAATTTAATCACTTCCAATATTTATTTACCTCTGCCACAGTAAAGTATGCAAATTGTGCGAAAATAGAAGAAACTAAAGAGGAGATGATAATGAAATTTCATTTTAATTTCGTTTACAATTTAATTATTGCAATTTAATTACTTTATCTATTATTTTACTTAAATGTCTCTAAATGTTTCCTTTCTTTTTTGTGGTTAAAGTTCTTTTTTATTTTTCTAATTTTACATAAATTAAATTTTATATCAAAACTTTTTTAGTGGCAATCAAATCTATTCTAGCGAATGTTTATTATAAAAATAAATACAAAATTCAAATAAACCCATACTTACATTTAATATTTAATTTAAACACACACACAAATGCATTTAAAATAAAATAATTTTAAAAAGAATATTTATACGACTTTGTTTGTCTTTTTTAAAACCATAAATGGAAAATTGATTTTTTCTTTCATTTGCAAGAAGTAGACGTAGTAAAGTAGTAGGTCTATAGGTTTTTGAATGGTGTGAGAGAGAGATTAGTCGACTAATCGTACTTAGGTGGTTTTGTTTCTATTAGAGAATATTTTTCCGATTGTTCCCAATCGCAAAATTGGTATAATAAGCGGCAATTGCGGCAAATATTTTTACTTAAATGCCTCAGGATACATTTGACTTTAGGCAAAAGACTTTAATTTGTCATCCAATAAAGGTGTAATAAATAGAATTACTGAACGATATGAGACGATACAATTCTGAGTTGAAACGAAATCATTTGTATTTATTTACATATCTGAAGAATAAACTCAACAGACAATTATTTCTAAATAGTTGGCCATAGAAATAGGTTTCGAGCACTTGGCCAAAGAGGACAGTATTCAATAAATGTGTTACTCCAACACCGTATCGACCAGTTATTTGGGAATTCCTTAAATTTTTCCTTAAAATTTATTCATTTGTTTTGTTTTCATTTAATTTTTAGAGATTTAATAATCATATAAACATTTTACTTTTGATAAATACGTGTTTCAATATAAATATATGTTCGTTCATTCCGTGCGCTATAAGTTATGTAGATTTTTTAATGTTTTTTTTTCTGTTTAGTTTGCTTATTACCCTGTTGGAAAGAAGCCGGTTGCTGTTACGCTATTTCACAACTAAAGTTATTTTTTTAATATTGCCTGAATATAGGATTTGTTGTATGTACGTTATGTGAGCCTTCATATTATGTAAACTAATTAAATATCTTGGTATTCACTCAGAACATAATGTGTGCGCATTCACTCAGTGTATTCTTTATTCAGTACTCGGTACACATTTTGCCGCTTTCATATTGTAGTTGATGCTGATGCTGATGTTGATGTTGATGTTAATGTTCATTTGTTTGTTTTCCTCGAACATTGAATAAGATAAAAAAAAAAAAAAAATTTATGTAATTACTGCTACGTGTTAACGTACACAACCTCGCACATCCACATAAAGTTCACTTAGCCAGATATACAAAAGAGTTATTCACACATGAGTTCTGAGCTAAGTTTGTTGTTGTTGTTGCCTATGAGTAAAAATGCATAAAAATATATATGAATTTTATTTATTTTTTTTTTTTTTGAGTTAAAAAGTGAATTAAAAAAATAATATACACAAACAACAGCAGTAGTTTTAATACAAAATTCCGCCTTAATAGAAAATATACATTGAAATATGTTTATACATACACATACATACTAGCATATCCATTGACATCACACAAATGTATATGCAAAACTCGCTTTAGCGTTTGCCATCATCTGTAACGAACGATGTCAACATTTTGCAATTTACAACATCATAAATTATTTGTATGTTACAACATATGTAAGTGTGTGTCACTTACATAGGCTTGTACAAGTAACACTAACAAAAAAAAGAAAAAAAAGTAACAGCAACCATTGAATACAAAACAGCAAACAAACCAAGGTTTTCTCATTGCAGCTGCACGAACGATAGTTAGTAGTGGTTGGGTGAGCTATAGAAAATCTATCTATCTCGTATATGAATATGTGTGTATGTGTGTGTTTGTTAATATATTTTAATTTTAGTGTTACAATTCTTTTGCTTTTCACATCTCTCTACTCTTTTATATAAATTTCTCTCTATTGCCGACTCGACTCCTATACACACATAAACATGTGTCACATTCTCGCTCTGTTGCTATTCATTAAAAACTCTGAAAAGCGAAATTTATCCTTTATTTTTTTTATTTTATGTATACATTTTAGCATTAGTATTACACTGGGATGAGAGAGAATAATGTCGTGTCGCATACATTTTGGGGGCAAATTGTTAATTATAATTATTATTAAAGAGATTTTGCCCGCATAGTGTGTGTTCGTTCTATTCTTTGCTCGTGCTGTCCTTCACAATTTGTTCCATTTGTTGTTTTCTTGATTTCTAATGAGTTGTATATTCCTTTATTCTCTCTTTCGCTATAAACTTTTATACAATAAATTACACGTTATATGACTTGTAGCAGTTTTCAATTTTAATGAGATTCTTACAATCCTCATCACACGATGAAAGAATATTTAGTTTATTATTATTTTCTTAATAGGCAGAAATCAACTTTAAAATGTTAACATCGGTTATGCGTTTTTTTGACATAATTTTGTCTAAACATTTGGCTCGTGGAAATATATTTTAATGGAGATGCTAACTGCCAGAGCGCCAGGTCCCATGTTCGATAATAGTACGATGAGATAAAATCGTAATACAATAGATTATGATTCTTTCGCATTAAAAAACCTAGAAAGAAAACTTTCCTCTTTCTTATGAAAAAGGCATTTCTCACTACGATCTCCTCCTACAATCTTCGAGAACTTGTTGTGCAGGCATCGAAAGCTAAACCTTAATTCCTCTTAGCCGATATCTGTTTCGGGCCGTAACAGTGACGCCGTAAAACTAGGCTATAACCCAGCATAAACTCATCTGAAAACCAATGGGACCTAAGCCGCAGTCACGTTGCCTAGTGTCATCACGCAAAGGTCAGGGTGTCGAAAGCGGTAGTATAGAACGGATCGTCATTTATTAAACTAGGTGAACAATTAATATCGGCGATGATTGGGAATACGACGACTTGGCCCAAGAAAAAGAAACTACCGCTAGCGAATGTTGCTGACTACAACTCATGCAATTCGAATTTGAAACCTTAAATTTCCGTTCAACACCTCAATTATCATCTTATTCGTTTTTCATATAATACACCGGTTACACGCAGCTTTCTCAAGCCGTAGATAATATCGATATCAAACTACCATCACATGTTGCGAGGCCATTAGGGAGTTATTTAAATATTCCATCGAATTTTTTCGTTTTCCTTTCAATCTTATCAAAATTTTTATTATTTTATTTTAATATTTTAAAAATATTAATCTCTTTTCAAGCATTTAAAGAATGTACACAAAAAAATAAAAATAAATTCTTAATTAATTTCCTTTGGTTGTTTTGTTAAAATATAAATTATTTCACTATGTTTATTGGATTTAAGCATTAATTCGATGATTTAATTTGTTCGATCACGTTTCTTAATTAGTAATATAAACAAATCTGGCAGTAACTGTAATTTGCAGACAACACATGTAACACTTGCTACTTAAGCTGTTAAAGTAAAACTCTATCATTATATTATGACATCAATTTCGAATTGTGCTAAACAATTACGAATAAATTAGCATAAAATAAGCAGCTAATGAATAAGCAGAAGAATGGAATTTTGCTAATTTCCACATTAAAATTCACTAGTAATTTACCTATAATTTAATTGGAATATATAACCAAAAATTAATTCATTTTTTTTGTTTTTTACTTATTGTTCGCGTGCGTGTACGAGAAACAATCTCTAAAAAACTTTCTTATATAACTTAACTTATATACATACTTGTATTCGCAAAACCTAAACCTATGCATGGACTTATGTGTATAATTAAATTAAATCTGCACAACAAATTAAAACTTACTCGAGTCGTAGTTATTAGGCGTTTGGCATTACCGACTGAAGCAGTGAGGAAAATATGCTACTTCTTAACTTGAAGGTAATTTTGCGTTAAACCATATAAACCGTTTAGTAAATGACTTTAGAGATTTAATTAAATTTTATGTCAAAATGTTGAAGGGAGTACATATGTTTATCTACGTGGAAGAGTTAAGAGCCATGTGCGTGTCGCGTAAATTTAATTGTTATTAATTATGTGACTAAAATCGATTTTATGTACAAACTTTAAATTGCATAAATTAATAACATTGTTATTATGAATAGGATATCAATAGAAGCTGATGAAAAATGAAATTGATGAGAAGGAAACGGTAATGGAAACGGAAAAGGGAAGGAAAGGATTGATTTAAGGAAGGAAGAAATTAACAAACTATGCGTTTCAGCTTTAAGCGGTAATATTAATTTGCATATATAATTAATTGATATTAAATTGATGAGGTGTATTAATCTAATTGATACTAATTACGGAGTTTTAAAATAATTCCACATTAACTAAACTTCAATATGTTTCGTTTGGTTAATTTTTTCTTTAATTAATAACTCCTTTTTTTGGTTTTTGATATTCTTATACCCACAACGCAACGAAGAATGAGGCACATTGATTTTGTCATTTTGTTTACAGGTCCCGGAAGGATGCTTCAACGGCTTATACATATTCTCAAGCAGTATAAAGTTTAGAATCGAATCGAGTTATGTCCATCTATCCGTCCTTTTACTACCTGTGGTAAACGTTCTTTATTAAGAAATCCTCTTAAAATCTGATAAAAACATTGGAAGTTCTTGCATGTGAATTAGTATTCAAAATGAGCCAGATCGGTCAAAAAAACGCCTATAGTGCAACGTAAACTAAAGTAGATACAATTATAAAAATTTTCACGTATATTCTTCGAACTATACATGGAAAGATGTAAAGAATTGACCAAGTAATGAAACTTAATTTCTCTAGAAAACGGCATAAAACGAAAAAACTTCAGAGGCTCCTTCTTGATTAGTACCAAATTCGGAGTCCATTTAAGTGTGTCTATTCGGACGTTTGTCCATCTATCTGTCTACTTATCTACGTAATGTCTATGGTAATCATTTTCTCGAGCGCAAAATTTAAGATATCTGGTTCTAATGGGGCCGAAACTGGAAGAGCTCATATACATCAAAACCAGCTCTGCTTTCTGGATGGTTTTCCCGCTACTCATACCTTGGAATAGATACACCATAAGCAAATCCGCGGTATTCCATAAAAATGAGAAATCTATCGAACCCGTGCAATATTATAGAACATACAAATTTATGAAGGTGACGGGTATAAAATATTCGGTCGCAGCTAAATATAAATTTCTTATTTGTTAGTTTTTATATCCGCCGCCGACGGTGAAGGATATATTTCATTTTGTCGTTTGGTTTGTAACTACCAAAAGGAAACTTCATAGGCCCCACAAAGTATATATATTCTTGATCAGCACCAAATTTAGAATCGATGTAACCAAGTCCGGCTGTCCGTCTATCCGTCTGTCCGTCTTTGTAATAGCTGTTGTAAACATTCTCTTGGCCGCAAAAATGAAATCATCGGTTTCAAATTTGGCAGAAGGTTCTTTCACATACGTTGCTATTACAAATTGGCCAAATCGATCACAAGCCACGCCCACAGTATAACCTAAAAGCAAGTCTGTTTTGTTCTGTCTATTTTCCGCGGTATTCCATGGCTGGCCGTATTCCACGTTATTCCATAAAAAAAGAAAAAACTACCACGCCTACCTATTAAAATTTTGTTTTTGTTTCAAGATTGTGGATATAAAAGATTCGGCACAGCCGATTATAATTTTCTTACTTGTTTTATTATGTCGACGTTCGTGCACAATTCTTGGACTGTATGTCATTATATCCTATTTATGGTACAGGCTATATTAAGTTTGTTCGAATGTTTATAACACTCAGAATGATTGAAAATAAATCGACTTTTTTATAGGGATTTATTCACGGCCATTTCCTTGATCTCTTTAAACTTGTCTGTTCATCGATGTGTCTGGATGTCAGTCCATGTATATTTGTTTGCAACCTGCAGATAACATTTTTTGAGTTATTTTGATATGTTATCTTTGCGTTTGGCTGAACGGCTAACCCAATTAAAAATTAATTAGATCAAAGCATGTTGACGATCTCTGTCCATGCAAACCTCTGTCTTGAAAAATTCGTTACTTGAGAAATATTGCAATTTGTTAAATTTACTTAGAAATAATATTTTAACATATTGAATTGTTGCGAAAGGATTAAATTGGATAGGTCTCCTGAATTGACACTCCATATGAGATAAATTTGTTACAAAAATTTGATAAATACAGTGCTCACATTTAGAATTACCCCCGAAAAAAAGAACATGTTATGGTTTGTACTTCTTCGGGAAGCTTAATTTTGAACATATCGGCTTATAGTGAAACAAAGGTCGAAGCAATTGACGGAAAGAATTTGCTTTGAATTCTAATGTTTGTTCCACGTGTCTTTCTCCTATTTGTTAACTTTCAATAGTATCAGTGTTTGCATAATTAACTAATAATTCCTTAGTGTTATTGTTTAAAATAAATCTTAGGATTCTTTTCTTATATTATAATCTTGTTTTCAGTTTTTTTTTTCTCAAATCTACTTTCCTATTTCCCTCCATTCTTGTCCCTTCGTCTTATGAAAAGTATTAAAATTTATTTCTCATGACATCTTCGAAGAAAATAATTTTCTTATTTTTACTTTTTTTTTCACTTTGCCATCTTTTATTCAAAATCTACACGCGTAGCTACTTCTCATTACATTTGTTAGCGTTTCTCTTTCTTTCAAATCCTCCCACTGATTGTGTTGATTAAAAGCATTCGAAGAATTTCTAATATTAGCGAAATTTTATTACAATTGATTTTGCTTTTCTTTTTTCTTTTTTTCATATACGATAAATGAATAGCATTGTGAGTGGAATTTCTTCTGCCTGTTCTTCTGTCGCATACTGACATTTCTTATAATTGGATAGAGATGAAGGAAGAAGAAATTGGGCTTGTCATTGGAAAATTTCAAACAAACAAATCGTTATTGAAATGATTTCAAGGCAAAGAAAGTTTAAAGTTAAAGTTTGAAAGAAGCAAATTGGCAGACATTAATTTTTCATAGATACACCCTGAAGGATGCTTTGTAAAATGTTCTTTACTTATTTGATTTTGTCTTCTAGTAGGTTAATGAAAGAGAGAAAAAAAAGATTATTTAATGGTTAGTTAAATTTAATTCGTTACCTTTTAAGGGGAATGAGACGAAAGGATAGAGATTTAGGATGAAATATTAAACACAAGAATTGTATTAGGAAAGATTGCCTCAGGACTGCTCTGCTGGTCTTTATAAAAAAAATATTAACATTTACTTGAAGTTTCGAACGCACAAATTATTACAAAAGTTTATATTATTTTGATCAACATAAAAAGTGAAATTAACTTAGTCATCATTGTTGCCAAACGCACAAAATGCATCATTAAATTCTAAACATTTTTTTTATTAAGGACGTTCTGTAATGAATTTTAGTTGCAATAATTTCATTCCTTCGGAGTTTCACCGTGTCATTGCAAGCAAATATCATACAAATGAAATTGACATGATTTTTTTTCAAATTTCGTTATAAGGCTACATGGTATGGTCTCGTTCATACAGATGTTAGCGGTATGGCTTTCGCTTACATATCCCATAAAGGTGGCTTTTTATATCAACAAAAGTGACGATCTGCTTCGTTAGTGAAAGAATTTGCCGGAAAATCGATTTAATAGCTAAGGACATGGGGCTTTCATTTGTTACTTAAGTCAGTCCGATTCTATATGCAGAGATAATCAATCCTTGCAGAAAATGTGCTATGAATTGGTCGCATAATTGTTCTCTTCCTGATTACCTGTAATTCGGAAATATTACACTTCCGCAAGTAGACGTATTATTCATGCTGTTGCTACTAGCACAAGTGGATCTTAATGAGACGTTCAGATCATTTTGGAATGGTGAAATCACAGTTAAAATTAAAAATAATAAATAAAACAAAATTGTCATAAATAAATGCAAATATCACTATCCAAAGAAAAGTGTTTAGATAACTCACATTAATAGTTTTTGTGTCGTCTATGATTGAATGATAAACTTTCAGAAACACAAGTACCAAAAAGTTTAAACCTGTCCATCCTAACTGAATGGTCACACAACAAAATAAGACGATCTCATGAAAAGACTTTTTATCGATTATTTGTACTAAAACGATATTGTTTATGATATATTAATTGTATTTAAAACAAAATATTCTTTTTTTAACTTAAGCTTACTCTCAACGCAAAGAAATTAGATCAATGCCCGATACTAATTCTCTCTCCCTTATTACTCAAGATATATTTTATTTCAATTATAGTAAAATTTTTAATTAGATTTTCTAAATATTTTAAAACTAAAGGTTCTTCTTTTATGTAAATAAATATTAAAAGAATAAAAAATTTCTACGATTCCCTCATTTAATTTAATTCTTCTTTTAGAAGCAAGCATGTTCTTAATAAAATACAACACGTTATTATAAGCAATCCATACGAAACTATTCTCATAGGCACAAACTGAATATATTGTTTACTTCGCAGTTAGGAAAGTTGAACGGAACCCCAGTAAGTAAGTAGAATTTCGCAAATTCAAAACGAATATGCTCTACCCTATCTTTGAAGAGATAATGTGCTGCAAAATTTCCCATCAGAGTCTCAATGCCAGGTATTTCCTATCGTTTCTCTAAATATTTATGATTTTATATAACAAAAATGTTAACAAACTTAGTAGACTTTTGTTTCCTTATTACTGCGGGTACAGAGTTCAAGAAAGAAAAATTCCTTCTTCAACCACTTTGAAAAAAAAAAAAAAACGTGAATATCAGGGGAATTTCAACAATTTATTTACAAACTCTAGCGCATAGTTATCTAAAACTGTTTATGCAAAATATAATGTAACCATTATACGTATGCTTATATTATCATAAAACCAACACCAACACAACAAGAGAGAGGAAGAGTAGAAAAACAAGAGAAATATATACATAAGGGGGTATATATGTATATACATTTCTTTTTTATAAACAATACATTTAAACAAATGTATGAATAACATTATAAACAGCATCAGCTATATAAGCATCTCTCCTCAGATTTAGAAAAACAAACAAGCCTACAAACGAGCATGCTTGCAAAGTTCCGAAAAGAGCAATAGCAGGATGAGAGAGAAGATTATCTGAAAACATTTCATTCAATAATAACAACAACAAAAGTAGGTTACTTAAGCTTAGTCAGTATGTTGTGGCTGGAGTTTTTACTCTCGTTAAAGAGATGCACTTTTTGGATAATATTCACAAGTTTATTGCATGTTCCTTGATCCCTGAAACCATAAATGCTCTAGAATGCTGTAAATAGTAATGTTAAACACGATATCTTTTACGTGGCGCGTACGTTTTCAAAATGCAAAATTTACATCGATATTTATTTCTTGTGATTAAATTGAGCAAATTTTTAAATTAACGTAAGTGTATAAGTAGCACTTAAGAGGTAACATTTACCTTGAGATAAACTTGTCAAAACTAGTGATATATAGACCAAATCTCAGCGGAATCTCATTGCTACATACAAATTTGGAAGGAAGTAGTATTGAAAGTAAATGTTTTAAAATTTTTTTTGGATTTTACGAGATCTAGGCCAAACCTATCCGTTACTTGAGGCAACTCTATACCCTGTTTATTGCGACTATACAAGTTTCAATATAAATAATGAATGAATAGAGAAAAGTCATTGTTGCTAAACTGATTTGCAACTCCAAGATGCACATCTTTCGAAGTTACAATAGAAAAAAACAAAAACGAACACCGTTACGGTATGGAGCCATTCTTCTATGACACATATAGTAAGAAACTAATAATATTCTGTTGAGAATCTATTGGGACGTGGAATAAATTGTCGCTCTTTGTGTTTCTGTATCTGAAAGTATCTGAAAATATCTTAAAGTATCTGAATCTATTATCTTTAAGCTTTATGTAATATTTTGAGTTCTGAATAACCAGCTTAAATGTGTGGTGTGGTGTGCCAGACAAAACGGAACCATCATTATAAAATATTACCAATATAAACGTATTCCATTAGGCATAAAACGATCGGTGTATTCCAAATATCGTAATTTTTTAAGTGCGATGATATTCGCTCCCCTGTAACGCAACTCACTCAAATAATGTTAAGAGTACTTTTTTTCTCTTACCAAAGTGAAGTCACCTATACATGCACGAAACATGAAACTCAGAATAAAAGAAGCGGAAAAACAAGCCTAAAGTTTTGGCTGCATTCTAGAAGATGTATGCCCAGTCGGTAAGTGTTACACCTTTACCGATCGAGAATTCGATGTATCCTATGGCCACCCATAAGTCGCAATTGAAGTATGATCTATTGTACTGGGAAATGAACCCAAGGCATGGCGACTTAATAGTCGCGTTGTTTATGTACTAGGCTAAGATAGGTAGCAATGTTCATCCATCTTCTCGTTGCGTTTACCGGACATTATTCCTCATTAATACCGTTTTTAATTGAGGATTTATTGAAATATTAGCGGTAACGAGTTGTCATATGATACTCTCCTCGCCCTATTCACTATTCCTGATTAGTAAAAGACCAGAATTTTAAAATCATTTCTTATGTTATAGAGAAAGCTTTAAGGCCAAATTCGTAAAAGGCAGGTAAATCTCGCTAAAATGATGCGAACGCTCACGATGATCGTTTACATAAATAGTTTACGTGGCTTCCAACGAATATCTTGGCAAATTTATTACATTCTTCATAGGAGATGCGGCAAGTATAGGAGATTCTTGAAATTTTTCATTGAAATCCATTTTAGTTGTGAATTCTAAAGGTTAAAAAAATATTTTATTATTAAATAAACTAATGAAATTAAAGACACTTTTAACTCAATCTAGACGTTTAGTTTGTCCTTAGCTTGGGGAATAATAGTTGCTTTTATATAAATCTTATTTTTGTACCATTTTACTTATATTGAAATAGCTTGTGATTAGCTCAGTTTAAATATGAGAATGGATATATCGCTCTAAACTTTTTCTCTGCCTTCATTCCATTTGCTTTTCGTTTCGTTTCGAACAAACAAAAGCTCTACGACACTAGATTCGGTGACGGTATCTTCTTCTTTTTCTTTGTAGGCATTAAAGTGATTACGCCAAAGGATTAGCCTACTGACCAAAATGTGAATACAGAGAGTTTCAAATCCGAAATCGGATCAGCATTTTATTAAATATTTTTCTCCTTTTCCTACACACTGGCAGGAAAAGGTTTGGTGCGCACACAGTTTTCATAAACGTTATGATTAGAATCAATCTTGCTTTGTTATTGCTTCGATTATAAAAATTCTGCAAATAGGCGAGCATTCCTGCAAAGGTAGGTACGACGTTTCAAACATCTCCTCGCAAAATTTGTATAAATTGGTTTCTGAGGAATCTCTATTTTTCAGGTGATACTTGAGAAAGTTGTGTTTCACGTGGAAGCCAATAAACAAACGTAGGTCGCACCTTACTTTCACGCATTTATGCGTTGTACTGGAGTATCTTACAAATCGTTTCACTTGTCTGAAATTTATATGGCAGATATCGGAATTGCCTTTATATTCCTTTCAGACATAGCCTTAATAGATCAGTTGAATAGCGTACAATTGAAAAACTCATGGAGTTTTCATCTGATTTTGTAAAATATGAAGTATTCAGTATTAAGATTCTAAATTGCTAAGAAAAAACATATATCAAGGAAATAGTACGAGAAATCTGAGACACTTAGGTTTAAGTATATTTGCGCTTGTGCAATTATTCTGAGCCGTTATTTAAGGTCTTAAGGTGAAAGTATTATACATAATTATACCCTTCGGCGATAACTTAATAGTTTAAGAAAAAGTGAAAATAGCAAACTTAAGAACAAATGATTTATATTCATGGTAGCGTATTATCACGGTTAGTACTTTACTCTTTACTCTTCAATTAATAATAAGAATAATCGTAATCATATTAAATTAACTTTGGCAGAATTCATCACTAATGAATTCTTGGTGTACAATTTTATCACTTTTTCCTTTAGAAACTTTTAAAAATAAAATTCCGCGTGTTGAAAGGCTTTTTCTTATATTTCCACGAATATATGTATGGGGGATAATAAATGAATATCTATGAGAAATTTGCATTTTTTCGTTAGATGTTAAATGCATTTAAAACTTAAACTTATCGGCAGCATGAAAAACTCTACCAGTTCTAAGGGATATGAAACACAAGATATATCAGCATACCTTGACATATGATTGCAGATGTACTCAGCTTCAAAAAAAAAAAAAAAAAGAAATCTTTCAAACACCCACCCAAAAAAAAGAAGCATAAGTTCTCTATATTAGATATTGCAGCATTGCTTGCAATCATCTGAATATGCATGGATGGGTGGTAGCTGTCCGTTATCTCATGTGTCATCTCTTTCAAAAATCAACAGTACACAAATTTTTATAAAAACTCAAAACGTCGTGTGTGGTAGTGCAGCTCTGGCATTGTATTGCGGGTATTGTGTGTTAGATGTTATTATTCGTGTATGTGTGCGCTTATGGTTGGTGGATATTTTTTTGGCAAATAAATTTATGCGTTTATATGCGTTTTTGTAATGGATGCACAATAACATGCTTATAGCAACAACAACAACAATGCATCATACATCAGCGATATGCTGAAGGCGAGTGATGGTGATGGTGATGAATCTGTTACAAATCTTTCCCTTCTTCCAATGCTTAGACAAATATACACACATACAAATGTGTATGGGTAAGCGGGTTTGAATGTGTGTGTGTGTGTGTGTAGTAAATCTAACAATACATCAACAGAGCCGGTGGTTACAAATGCAACGAGAACATCAGAAATAACAACAACAATATACTCACCACACTTTTTTGCACAGATAAACGCACACAGGATGTGTAAAGGGATGCGTGTTAAATGTTCCGTGTATTTGTTGTTAGGTTGTTGCCGTTTGTTGTTATCGCTGTTGTTGTCATCACATCTACATCATAGAGATCGTTAACGTCATCGCTTGTCGCATCAAAAAGCGACTTATATTCAGTCATACAGAAAATGCATAGACAAACATCCGTCATGACATGGTTTATTGTTAAAACTCATTTTTCTACGTTGTTACTGTTGCTGTTGTTGCTGTTGTTGCATTTGTATTGCGGATGCATGCGGTTGTTCCTGGGCCTAGCAGTAGCAAAATTGTGTTATATTTCCTGTGTGTTTAATTTTCTGTTTTACTTTTGATCGCACACCGAGAGGTAAAGAGTAGTAAAGCAAAGGCAAAATTTAATGGTCAGAGAATTTCTTTTTTATTTTTTGATTTAGAATTCAGTTTGAATTTGTTATTGTTTCACAAAATAAGAAAAAAGAAAAGTCTTCCGTTTATTCTCAAATTTTATTTTCAATAGTTGATTTATTGTGGTTTTTAACAGCGATTTCATTTAATTTCCATCATTAATTATGTCATAACAAGCAAAATCAAAATCAAAATTGCAAACAACTGCAGCTGCAGCAAAAATGTAACGAGCAAGACCTAATAATAACAGTAATTAAAAACGAATCATGCATTGACGGAATCAAAAACAGGTTAAAAACGCAGTTAAAGTTATTAAGAGCTTGTTCACTGCGTTTACATTGCTTCATATAAAAAGTCACCGCGGTTTTTGGACTAGATAGTGTTGATGCTTACATATCTAGCAGCACACACCTGATTATCTCAAAGGAACATGTGATTAAAATGTGACATTTTAACTTACATTTCATGTAAAGATAATTTCCTAGTTCTTTACTTTTGTGGAAAGTTATAATGATTTGAAAATTAATGAAATATCTGAAGAAATACGCTATGTGATGCTTTTTTACTGTAAAAGACCTGAAAAATCGGCTAAACTTGTAAAAAAAATTGTGAAATGTACCGTGAGAATGCTGTGAGTACAATTCCGTACTGGAAATTTTGATATCACAGATGCACTTCGCTTTGATCGGCCGGCCACAGAAAAAGCCGATGAAATCTTGCAAGTGGTGAACCAAGACTGGCAACCTGTCAGGAAATAGGGAAGGTATCAACCATATCACAGTTTGGAATCATTTGAAAAGACCAGGTCACAAAAACAAAATCAAAAATGTATTTAAAAATCGCGAATAAATAACATATCACCCAATCACCCATGTCATGAATGTTGAAAATTGCAAGGCAATAGTTCAAGAAAGCGTAATAGTTCAAGTAAGCGTAATAGCTCAAGAATGTAATTCAAAATGCGAATATCAAGCAAAAAAGATACACAATTGCTTAGAACCATAATGCTTACATCAGAAGTAGGTGCAAAAAATGTGTCTTATATTACGCCAAGAAAAAAATTCGAGGTGTTTTTTTGCCAAAATCCACGCTTTGTACTTGAACTTAAATTTTGGACAGATTGAGTTCGAAAATTGCGCTAATTTCGATATCTATTGAGAAACTAGAAACTTCTCAATTACTTTTATACTGTAGCGATACGTACTGCCAGCTTACGTTGAGATGCTTACCTGCAAACAAAAACTTAAGTTACAATGCAAAAATTTTTAGTTCCGTTCGAGTTTTAGTAGCCCTAGTCACTTCGTAACCAATTGAATTTCAACATGGCAAACTACCAAATAAATCTATATACGCTAAGAAGAAGGCGAGCAATAAGTTGTAGATTCTAGATAGAAGTGGAGAAAATTGTATGAATGATGTATATGAAGCTCTTATTGCCGACTTTTCACTACACTCAAGCCACTTGGAAGTATAGTGGTTAATCATCATCGCGAATTTTCTCTGCAGGAAAGATGAGAATCGAAGGCCTAATCTATAATAGATGGAAGATACAGTTTAATTACCAATTCTAGTAGGGAAAAAATGTAGATTCCATAGATACATACTAAGTCTAAGCTGATCTGAAGCGAATATGAGAAGATCCGTTATTCGATTCCAACGCTCACAATTTCTAAAGATATAACCATTAATTCTTTGGCATAATTTTTGCAAATGGAGAAAACAGTCAACTCGCCTGGCTTTATGGGAATTCAAATATCTTTCCAGAAAATCAATGATGCTTTCCTCCTTCGAGGTATATGTTTCAATTTTTATTTTCTTACAATTAAAAAAAAGAAATTTCCGGTTCGGTTTATTTTTCTTTTACTTTATTTTTAGTAATATTTTCTATTTTAATTTAATAGATTGCCTTCGTCATATCTATACAGCAATTAGAAACTTTTTGTAAAAGTTGACGCATATAGAGATATATGCGTATGGAGGACGTCTTCACGTTTATATGTACGTTTTTCCCATTTTCGTCAGTTTAGTCGCCACACCACATTCTGGTTTAACCGCAGAATGTCATTTACGCTGCTGTTACTCTCCGACACCGCTGCTACGGCTGCTACTGCTTCTGCAATGTGATTAGTTTTGTTTGTCATTTAAACAGAAAGTTGTCGATTATGTTTCCGTCAATTTTGGCGCCACTGATGTTGCTGTTATTGTTATTTTGCCTGCTGTTGTCGTCAGTGTCAAGAATGACATGACCGCTAACGTTTGTTTTTCGCTTTTCTCTTAAGAATTTTATTTGAAAATTTCTAACGAAAACTTATCAACCATAAAATTTGCGCGACTGCTGAGGTTAGATAAGCATATTTACTTATATACTACATGTCTATTATTTTATGCTTCTGCCAGAAAATGATTATAAAGTATATTTTAGCTTATATATATCCTAACAACAATTTACCAAAGATCAAGAATGACATGAAAGTTCGCTAGATGATTTAAATGAAATAATATTTTTAACGGAAATTCGAAAATCTAATATGTTAACTTTGTAGGTTATAGAAAGAAAAACAAAATACAAGAAAATATTGCTCCATTTAGCCATTGTCTGGCATTCTATTTGAATGTGGTGTAAAGTATTATCAATGAATAATTCAGCTTAACCTAGATTTTCTCTATGCAATAAACAATTCGATGGTGACATTTTATTAGAAATAAAGGTGAGTACTAGAGCAGAATAAGAACGACTTTGTTACTGTACATTTAAAAAAAAAAAATCGAATTCTTCACTGCGTACATCTCCAAGTTAAATTGCTTACGGTTAGATGCACAAAATTAATAATAAAACGAAAGACTTTCGAGTCAGCACATCTAAGTCGGTTCGTGAATACTACGATTACTATACGATACTAAGGTCGACGACTGTGAAACATTAGATGGAGTTCAGTTTTATTTAGCAGTAGCAGGTAGCAGTCGGTGATTTTCGTTCAGTAGATGTTCGTTTATTTCATAAAATCATTTCCCGAACGAAACAAAGCAAAACAAACTGCTTGAAAATCAAATAACCAAGCTTCAGCCTGAAGGGCAGCCATATTTTATAATGAATCTAGTATACCGTTCTATTTGGTAAACGTAAATTAATGGCAATTAAACCCTCAAACAGAGCAATTCATGATTGCAAGAATGAATTCCGTAACTATAGCAAATAGGAGGATTATTGACAAATAGTGGCAAATAGTCTCTGACAGAAAAACCACAAAACTATTTCGATGAATAAGTTGAATACTGGATATATGTGCTATCACAATGCAGGAATTCTAGATTTTATTTTTAAGTGCCAACCTATAAAGAAAGCACGCTGCCTAGAAGATATGTGATTGATTATAAAATGATTGATTGTCTATACATAACCAAAGCGCGTTATTTGATTTTTGAGAGAAAAGAACTAATTTTAATTGACAGTTAAGAATGGAGGAAATGCATAAAATTTTATATATT
This sequence comes from Glossina brevipalpis, assembly GCA_000671755.1. Lineage (NCBI taxonomy): Eukaryota > Metazoa > Arthropoda > Insecta > Diptera > Glossinidae > Glossina > Glossina brevipalpis. Next base: position 369,721 of record KK351059.1, read on the forward strand.
CGTAATGGATAGAAATTCTGCTGAAAAATATGCAGATTGAACGACAAGTGCTTGCATAGAAAAGAAACAATTTTGTTTTTTTACAAATTTTTTTATACCAAACTTTTATTAATAATAGCTTGACTTGTTTAACAGAACGTTGGTCAACTGTGCTTTCAACACGTCCACCTTTTCCTAGACCATGGCGATCGTAATATTTTTAAATGTCATTTTGGAATGCTTAATTTCCAGCAACGACTGACCAAGGGATTCCCATTCGCAAGTTGTATTTCAAATTGGAGTTTTTTCGCACTACAACCAAGACTTATCGAGAGTTAGCAGATTGTCCAATAAATGCCCAAATCGCAGGAAGAGTCAGCTTGCTAGTTTGAATGTGGAGTAGCGTTGCAACCGGATGCTGGACCCATAGAAAGGCAGAGGTTTTAGATGGACCCCGCTCCCACCAGGGTGTGGGACATGTCCCGTAGCTTATCTCCATCTGGAAAGCGATGATCAAATACAGCTGAGGCGCTGAGTTTGCGTTTTCACACTCCGTATAGCGTCAGGCTCCGTTGAGTTAAGCTTTCAAGGCAGAAGCTTACGTTAAACCACTAGAGATATCTGTCCAATAAATACGGTGGGTGAGTGATGTTTAAGCTTAATGGTACCGCGTTAAAAAATGTACTAAATCCTTACCGCTACGTGGTCCCAATAGACAACGTGGCTATGGTTATACAGCCAATCTCGTCAAATGTCTGGTGTTTGAGGGAAACGACCGAAGCATTTATCAGGTAAAAAGAATTAAGATTTAACTGTCAATGTCCGACGACGTGTTTCCGAGAATTATAGGTGCAAGGCGTTGAAGATAAGTGTCTTTTTGGTGTTACGAAAGTAAGAGTGTCTCCCCTTTAAGCTCTTTAGTGCAAAGGAATCATGTATCTACTGTAGCAATACTGTAACCATTTTGTAGTTTATTGACGCAGTATTGAATATGAGAGCATGGCTATTAATAGCGTTATGTTAATCAGTTTACAGATACGCATATTCCAAGAGATAAGATGCTAGGATTAGATCTAATCAAATTTAGAAGACCTGGAGTGCCTGTAGAGAGACTGCTCCTTGTAAGTATTGCTTGCCTAACACTGCCTGACGAATGTCTCTTGGTTCATTGCTGGCCCCTCATAGATTACCGTGGTGGTCTTAGAGGAAACCAGAGGAAAAAACTGGTACCTCGAGACAGTAGAGGCCACGTTAATGTGGATTGTTGCACACTTTTGGGTACATCGTTTATCGTTTTCTGAAATAATCCAATGCTTACATACATCGCGTGATCATATTTTCACACTAGGTGCTCACCTTAAGCCCTAAACAGGAATCTATCCAATCTTCTCTTCATTTGTTCATTCGATAGCAACTTAAGCAGGTTTCGATAAACTCCTATTCGAATGAGGTAAACACAACTGATCGAGGAAACGATTCTTAAGTTAAAAATGTTTTCCGGTATTGGTGCTATAAACTTACATCTCATTCAATTCATATACGCTGTTCGCAGCAGCAACATTTCTATGTGAATAAATGGTTCGTTTGACTTGTATTTGTAAAATCGAACTCTCATACTTTTTCTCTCTCCTCTCGAAAGTATTTATAATTTGAATAATTTACTCTTATTTTATTTGATTAAATTACTCAATCTACTTAAACACTGTTGTAAGTATTCGTTATCGAAATTTTCATTTACCATTAAGTTCTTCGTAAACCGTTGATGGCCATCTAACAAGCAATAGAACAGAATAAAGACAATTTTTATAGTAAAACTTTTCACTCTTTATTTAAATTCCATTTTGTGCACTAGTTTGTAAAAACTGTTACAATAAATCCCCTTATAACACGGTGAAGTCATTCGTATTGAAATATATAAAAATTTTTTTTAACAATTTAAAAAAAAAACAAATTGGTATTTTAAAGCCGCTCTTTTTATAGCCATCACTGAAGATGAAGAGTATATTTCATTTTGTCATTTGGTTTGTGACTACCAAAAGGAAACTTCGGAGACCGCACAAGGTATATTCGTGATCAACATCAAATTTAGAATCGACTTAAGCATGTCCATCGGTCCGTCTATCTGTCGGTCCGTCTATTCATCTGTCCGTCTGTGTAATGTCTGTGGTAAACATTCTCCTGGCCGCAAAAATGAAGACATCGACTTCAAATTTGGCATAAATATTCGAAGCTGTTTCATATTCGTTGTTATTTGGAAACTGGGCCAAATTGATCACAGGCCACGCCTACAGTGTAAGTTGAAAGCACATCTGTTTTCTGGCTGTTTTCCGTATTATTCCTCGGCTGGTTGTGTTCCACGCTGGTATTCCAGAAAAATATTTTAAAAAAATGCCATGCCCACCTGTTAAAATCTAGTTTCTCCTCCCCCCCCCCTTCCCCCTCCCCCTTCTTTTTAAGATAGAGATAGTGGTTATAAAAGATTCGACACACCCGAATGTAATTTTCTTACTTATTTTGTTTAGGAAAGTTTTCAGCCGTGTTCGTCCATTTTTTAAAAATATTAATCTAAATAAAGTTGCGTCGAATTTAGTTACAGATTTCAAGATTTTTGAAAAAATATCCCCAGAGACTGGCCGTAAAATAAAGCACAACAAAAAATAGTTTGAATTGATTTTAAACTTTGAAATATGAGTGAAATTTTCAATTCATCTGCAATCTACAATACATACGCGTTACACAACCAGTTGGACATTCGAGTAGTGGAGACAAACGTTAGCTATACGTTTCAAAGTCGATAAGTTGATGCATTTTATTGTAAAAAGCCGAATAAGAGAACATTCAATTTATCCACAAAATGGTGCCGTCACTTCGCTATGAAAATAAACCTTTTGAGCCAGATAAGCCAACGATTTCAACGCTTTCTCCCATAGAATCTCTTGAATATAATTCTTCAATCTATTAAGGATCTTTTAGCTCAAGTTATAAAAAAACATTTAAAAAAAACAATTTGCTTAGTATCACAATTTAAACAAAAAAGAAACACGATAAATTAATTAAATTTTTAATTTATATTTTTCTTATAAATTTTTATTCTAATTTATTTTAGATCTCTTATGGAAAGTTTCTTGGAAAAAATAAAGAAAAAAAAAAAGTTGAACGTTTAACTAAATGTAGTCCTTTAAACTTTAAATCATTTTTTTTTTCTCTACAACAGATTATAAAATGTAATAAGCGTGTAAACAATTCGTGAATTTTTTGCTGCATTTATAATAATTAATTATATCATAACATACATAACAAACTGCCGTTATATTTGTAAAAAATTTATAGTTCCGTTTATATCGTCATACATCGTTATACATATGAGCGTATAACTTAAGCAATCATCATAAATTTTTTTTACTGATGATTATCAGTAATGTATAATAATATAATATGCACAACGTAAAACACACACCCACAGATACGTCGCATAACCGCACATTACAACACATTTGAAATGACAAGCGATTATGAATTTCATTCTGACAGAAAAAAAAAAAAAGAAAAAGAAAAACAAATTCGTAATCATTAAAAGCAATTGAAAAATTGACAAATAGGCAGTTGGAGAGATGGACGCAAATTTATGTATAAACTTGTATGTGTATGCACCTATTTATCGCACACAATGTAATATTAAATTTAATGACGCTTACACACATTCATAATAAAGTGTCAAATATCAACAATATTATGTTAAAAATCATGATAATCGTAATGTGATGATGATGACGTTTGTTGTTTGGCGGTAATCGTCATAATGATTTTTTCGTCATACTGGTGTTGACAATAATGATGATATCAATGTACCGTTAGTTGCTATACTTCTAGCGATAATGATATTAATTTTAACTGCTTCAGTTCAATACACATTATATATACAGTAAAATGCAATACAAGGATTGCCATTAACATTGACATGCCGCCACATTGTCAGACGGTTGTTGATTGGGTCGAAACGTACTTAATAATTTTATGTATATATGTTGATTGTTAGAGTGCAGCGACAAGCTGACAGAAATTTTTATATTTTATTATAATTTTATATAAACAATACTGCTTGTCTGTCTATAAGAGATCATATTTCATTTATTAAAATTAATTCTCGTATCGTTTTGTATCTTGTTGTACTTACAATTAAAACACAATACACACATCTGGTTCTTACCAAATCATTGTTCCGGCCATCATGTTAATGAAGGATATTTTTTTGAATAGAAAAAAATTGTGCTCTAATTGGATTGGAACTTAAACACTTTAATCAAGTATTTAAAGTGATGAACTTTTCGGCGATTAAATATTTGAAAACGTTTACAACACTCAGCAAGAAACTTCAAAGCTCCTCAAGGTATAAAAATATTCTTGATCAACATCAATTTTTGAATCGATCTAACCAAGTCAGTCTGCCAAGCTGTGTGGAAATCTATGATAAATACTTTATCGCTCGCAAATATTAAAATGTAAGTTTGAAATTTGATAGAAACGTTCAATGTTCGGGCAAGCAGGTAAGTAATAAATATGAGACAAATCGGTTAAGAGAGACATGTACCATACAGCCGCATATACTGAGAATAGCTTTGTTTTTTGTGGCTCCGGCTGATTACTCATAACTTACTCATATTTCTACTTGTGTTCTACGGAAATGGAAAAATCTGCCACGCCCACCTTATAATATAAAGTATTGAGATTTAGCGCCTTTTCTGGTTCTTTTCAGCTTGTTTTTGTAAGAAAAGTTTGATGAGATACAATATATGAGATAAAATAATATGAGATATATAATAGATTCACAAGTCAGTGCCGAATATAATTTTCTTTCTATTTTATCTATTTGTTTTTTTTTTTGTTGGTGTGATCAACTTTCTAAGCAAATCACATTTACTTTCAAATTAAGTCATATTTTTCATATTATTCCTAAATTAAAAAAAAAACACCTTAAGAGGATAAATAACTTTCTTATATATAAATACGGTGTTTAAGCCCTTACTTGATGCTCTTTAACATTAAGTTGAAATAAAAACAAGTACAACTAATTGCAACAATAATGACAGCAATCATAAAACTAATTAAAACATACTTTCCAGGCATATGTGCACACACATGCTTTTCTGTGTATGATAAGTATTCTAGCCTTTTCATCCTCTTCAAAGAGCATTAAAACAATTGCATCATGTACGATGTACCAAGCGACTTCAAGCGGCTACTATTACATCCAAGAGGTCAATGTTGTGCAAATTGCTCGTTATTTTTATTTTTTTAAGACTTATGCCTATTAAAAATTGTTTCTTTTTTTTTTTCTAGAGATGAAAGGCACGGCACATAAGCCCATGAAAGGACGTGTGTTTATAAGAGTGTGTACACGAATACAATTACGCGTATGGTGTTTAGTTGAATTTTTGACAGCTTTGCAAATACTGTTGTAGTAGCGAGAAATCTCACAGCGAGTACTTTCGAGTAACGTTTCATTTGGTTTTTTGTTGCTGTCTTTTTTTTTTTTTTAAACAAAGTTTTTGTTTTTCTATTATCCTTTTGTTATGTATATATGTGAGTGTTTTTTCCTTTTTGTATGTTTCTCTCTTTTTTTTTGTGTGTGACTCTTTCATGCTCTACGTGTTAAGCGCTCTTAAGCTCAAGCATCATTGCACTTAACACTCTACACATTCAGTTGAAATTGTTGCAACTGCTGTTATTGTTATAAAGCGCTTTTACTGCGCTCTTCCTATTTGCTTATTCTGTCTTTCTTTTTTTCTCTTTTTTTTCACAACAATATTTGAATTTCGTTGCTTGATTTTTTTTTATTTTCGTGAGATTTTTATATCAGTGCCTGCTTTATACATCTATCTCTCCATCCGTATTAAAAGGATAAAAGATACGAGTTTTGATATTTAAGTGTCAAAGGTTTTTCCTGAACCGTTTTCATATAGAAATTTTTCTTAGCTATATAATATTTCTAATGAACAATAAATTGAAGAACTTTAAGAAAATTATATTTCAGAAAGATTTTTATTTATGAAAACTACGTAGAAATTTGTCTAAAAATGGATTCATCGTTTTTTTAAAGCTCTAAAGTTTATTGTAGAAAAAAATGGGATCATATTGTACTTTAACTCAAGGGCACACTGAAATCGCAATATTCTGGTATGAACAGAAATATTAATAATTGCTACGACGACAGGTTGAACGACAAGTGCATATGGGATCAAATGCTTTTATTATCTCGCTTTTTTTTATACAAAAATGGATGAATTTACAGGAATAAGTGGAAAGCCATCTTGAAGCTAAAATCCGATTTATGAAAACTCTTAGTAGGCCCAAGTCTGAACGATTGTTAGCAAATGCAGAAACCATAAGTTATCGTCAGCTGCGAATAAATTTTTCCCAAATGAGGTAAACATATCTAAACGAGGAATTCATTGTAAAGACGAAATTTTTTCCGTTGGGGGCAATTTACACATACATGCCACAAGATTAGAAAATTAGTACAAAAAATTATAGTTCATCTTTAATGCTATTTATATACTTTTCTAAGCGTTTTTGCCTAAAGCACATCACGCTTCTTTCTACCAAGTTTTATCCTTAGCTAACACTTTTCTACAATAAAACTAAACACAGTTGCATAGGACAACACTGTTACCGTGGTTTTTATTTTGTTACCTCGAGATAATAGAGTCCCGACGCCGATTACCGTTCGCTGAAATAGCCCAATGTTTTAGGTAACGTAGTTATATCAGCTGAAAATCTCAGTGCTATCAGGAACGTTTATGAATTCAAGTATCTCGCAGAAGTTCGATTGAAGGCTTATTTTACTTGAACTTTCAGATGATTATGGTACATTTGAAGCAAAGCTTTGCAACTTTTTCACCGATGTGATTGTACTTTGTTGATTGCAATCTTTAAATCGTCATCTAGAGATATCAGTTTCAAATTTCGGCTTTCTATTCGCATATTTCCGACTTTGTGCGATTGCAAACAGACGGATGAAACAAAAAGATAGATCGATGAATTGGATAACAATACAAAATCTGTTCAATGCCCCTTGATGTTGTAGAGAAATAAATATTATTTTGATTTTGTGTCAAAGAAGAGTTGCACACAATGCTGCCAACAGGTCCTAGACCCCTCCACTAGAAAAGAATATTTTGAAATTCAAAAAAATATATGCTTTTTTTCAAACTTCCAGTCACAAACATAGGAATAAGGAAGGAATAAAAAGCTCTATTGACCGCGATTAAAATATAATCCAGTGCTAATATCTAACGACAATCATGTAAATGCACAAAATCGAATGCATGATAAGTGCAAAGTGAAAGCATTTGTTTGTGCGTTTACACGGATATGCAAACCAAAACCACAGTAAAAAGTTTGAATTTAAAATATAATGATAACGAGATGTTATTGTTATTGTTGTTGTTTTTATTGTTCAACCACCACCAGCAACCACCATCATTAAAATCGTATGAAGCACGATAGCATTCATATAAAACTTTTGGTTAAAGGTATTTGTTTGCTATTTGCTTTTTCGTTTTGTCATTATTGTTGTTATTGTTGTTGTTGCTGTTGTAGTTGTATAGTATGTTAATTAAAATTGAAAATCAACAAAACAATTCAGAAATTAAACAAACTGTAAAGTGGTCTCTAGTCAACATTTAAACAAACTAACCCCTTCGCACACTGATACACGTGCATAACATACATAATTATCAGTTACAGTAGAAATTAAACTCTACTAAGCGGGTGGTATATGCATAGAACGGACCATGTGTTTGTAAACTAAAATCTGCATAATAAACATTTCGAAATGAAAAAAGGAAAAGTTTAGAAAAAAAAGAAAAATATACGGCAACAACAAATAAATAAATTGTATAGCAAACAATAAAATCTCTAATAATTTTGTAATTAAAGTTTCACTGAAACAATAGATATGTAGTATGTCGGTCATTAATTTCCGGCACTAAGTAAAAAAAAAAATCTTTTTTCGTTTTTTTTTTGCAAAGTAAGACTTTATTCGTTAACAGAGTCTCTAATAATTTTGTAGCCAAACTTTCACTGAAACAATGGCTATGTAGCACGTCGATCATTAATTCTCGGCACTAGGGTAAGTAAATATCTTTTACTTATTAACATTGGCTAATTCAAGAACGATATTCAATCCGCTTAAAACTTTTCTAACCTCTCGATGCCTTATTTTTACAGAAAATGTTGCCAAGTCTCTTACAATTTGCTTCAATTTCCATAATCACCTTGACCCAAATCGTATTTTTTAAAGCATTTTTAAAGATTTACAAACAGATAACAGTCGTGAAGGGATCACATCCGAAGAATACAATAGATGGACCAACATTTTTTAATGGTCGCCAATATTGCATTGCAGCCATCCACTAATGACAGCATTTCTTTAATTGTAACTAAACGTTATATACACTTGCAAAACAGATTCCTCGCGCCCAAATCTTCATGAAAAGGTAAGGAATACTTTGCTATTTGATATCTTGAAATTTCACTTTAAATTTATCGAAACTTTCCGGAACATTCCTTCGGGCCCATTTAGACCCTTTTGGCGCCATCTAGTACGGCCAACATAATCAGTATCTGTTCGACTTCAGCAAACCACAGAAAAATTGTTGTTTTCGATGTATTTCCACAATTCGTCATAACACTTTTCAAGCCAGCTCTCAGTTTGAACGATACATTTTTACATTAATGAGAAATCTTTAGTCAACATACGAAATACGATACAAAGATTTTCCTATGATTTTGCAAATAATAGAAATAACATCACTAAAACTATTATAACTCGTAGATGATATGAATTTTTGTCAGACGTCTCTTTTAAGGCTTATAAACTTTCTTAAAATAATATTAAATTCATTGTTTATATATAAGTCCCGCGAATTATCGAGCATTCTATTAGTAGCGGCATTACCACTAATGCCTATAACATGCACAAACAATTCAAGCATGTGTTCGACTTTATGTTTTATGTGCCTACAATTCATCTGCACATGAGTGTAATTTACGTTTGCATATGTATGTATGCCTGTACAACTGAAATGTTCTTTTAAGCGTTTAAAATATCTACCTGCATGTTTGTCCGTTTATTCCGTTTGTTCATGTTGGTTTGTCGCACATTGTCAAAGTTATTAAGTGGATACTCAACATATTTTTCAACAAACATAAACATAAATAAATTTATTTACGCTACGCATGTACTTAATATCGATTGTATTGTATTTGTTTAATTTTATACGCAGGTGTGTGTATGTTGTATAACATTTGCAAACATTCCGCATGTGTGGTTTTCAATGAACCGCTTGAATTATCATACCTATACGCTATCAAATGATACAGGTACCGGGCGTATGTGAGTTTCAAATTAGTTCGTGCTTTTAATGAAGTATTTTCTTTTTTTTTTTGTTTAAGAGGACAGAAGAATGGATACATTTCATGTTACGTATTTTATAAACAATTTTGCTGTAATTTTTTTATAGAAAAATGTTGACATACATAACATCCTAAAGTAGGCTGTTTAGTGAATGTAGCGTTAGCACCCCTGAAGTATTCTATTACTTCTTAATCAATTTGAACACTTCTAAGACTTTTAATTCAATTTAATTGGGAAACTCCCAAAATTATAATAAGGAAGAAAGTATACCTTTCTGCGGTCGCGTAAGCTATTTAACCCCTCTTTCTTTTTTTAAGAGTCGTTTGTAAGGCCCAAAATCGTGCCCTCGTTTTGCTTCGCATTGTCCTTCCCTATGTTCTTTAGGTGTTATTAGGTTTACTGCCTTAAGCGGAAATCATAAAATCTGTTATAGGTACTGCGATAAGCACTAATTCGCAGTATTGAGTTGAATATTGCTAAGAGGAAACTCTACTGAAAAGAGTTAAGAGTGTGGCAACGCCAAACTGTAGAAGGAAATCGGAATGGGAGGCAACAAAAACGACCTCTTCCTCTTTTGATTTTTGACTAGCGACAAGAATGATCGCGCTTAGAAAATTTGTCCATAAACATTCGATTTTGTGACGATCTTGAAGGGCTGACATTTGTGTTACTTTATCTAGATTTTCTGACACTAACGGAAGGACATATGATATTAAAGACTTGAATTGTATCTTAGTTTAAAAAAATGTGCGAATAAAATTATATTTGAATACTGACTAAAAGAGATGGTCTAACTTCGGATAGAATTAGGTAAAAGATAGATGGGACGACTCCTGGATCCGACGAGCCGACCCAGAAACTTGAATTAGACAACGCATTAATATTTCCGAAAAAAAAATTTAATTGGTCATGACAATTTTTTTTAATGCGTTTCATACCTTGCACTCTTTGGGGAGCTAAAAACTCTCACTGATTACTAACTATAATTTACTTTTCTAATTTTATGATCATAATAATGGAATTAGTTTCTTTTAAATTTGCACATTTTCTAATGTTATTTAATTTTTATAATCATTTTTTTGATTGTTCTTTACTTCGCGGTTATAATCACGATTTAGCAAACATGCAACCCTCAAAGCAAGTATAGTATCTCCACTACGCACAATCTTTATTACACATTTGTCGATTCTTTTTCTTCGAAGTGATGTATAATATTTCACCAACCATAGGATTCGAAACCGCGTTTCGCATTTTTTGTACACGAGCAAATACAGAAATTTCTAAAATGTTCATAATTATTCGAACTCACGAGTAGAAATAAATTTAATGATAAATGAATAGAGTTATCAAAGAAGTAAACATATTAAAAAAATTTTAACACTAAAATAATTAATGTAAGTCAGCGTAAATATTGAAGTTGTTTTAATATATAATTTAAAAAAAATAATTCATTTAAATAGTAATTAAACAATAAGGCAAACTTTTTAAAATGTAGTATAAATAAATGTACATGAAGTAAATATAGTAAATATTGTATTATCATAAAAATTCTGCCATCCAATCCATTTTCAATAAAGTTCATCCTTCGGCAAAGATAGGTCAGTGCAACAGTAATTTCGATAAAAGTCTCAATAGTTACGATCTGAAGATTGAACACAACTTCACATGGACGGGTAGACAGACAGAATGACATACACACAGGCATACTTAACATTATTTTCTGAATCGATATATATAATAAACGATGGATCTACCTAAGGTCCTTCTGGACATTACATACATACACCTCTATAGTATATAACTGGTGTAGAACATAAACAGACATTCAAATAGAATTTGAAGGATATATTATTAATGAGGAAAGCAAAAATATCTGTTAAAAGTGATTTTTTTTTTACATTTCCAATAATGCAATAAAAAATTTAATCATTAAATATTTCATTTTTCATTTTATATCGCATTAGAAATTTATGAGCATCTCATAGATAAGTAAAGGTAAAGATAATAAAAAAATTAAAACTAAGTGAAAAAAAAACACCTGGCACAGTCGCACACGCGGGAAATATTATAAAAAGTAATTATTTTTTTTAAGGATTATATTATTACTTTCACCGCAATAGTGATAAACAGAGAAAAATAATGAAAATTTTGTATTTTCACCTGAATAGAGCGAAAAGTACTCGAAGCTAATTTGCAAACTATAATAGACGCCTCTACAAATGCGCTTGCCTGTAAGCAGCCCCCCATTCAAGTATGTGTGCTGAGACATCCTCGCCCAGTAACAATATCTCATTACCTTGTATGAATGTATGTGAGTATCATTACATTTAAATATCTTTCTTTGTAAAAACATTTGTTTATGTATTCGTTGGTGTAAGTGAAAATTATATTAGCTGAGTATGTATTACAAGTGTATACGCTAGGATGTGTTTCCGCAAAATAAACAAAGAAAAAAAAACGGAAAAAAAAGAAGAAAACATCAAGAATAAAAACAGAAAGCAACAACATATAAAGTTAATAATCGAATTCATGTACGTACACACACTGTGTGCTAACGTAAAATTATGCACAACTCTACGGGAGCACCATACACACGTGTGCTGCAGTTCGTAAAATAAAATACACTTATTTGAATGTACGTTGTATTCATTGGTAAAGTAGAGCCTGAGAACACTCTCATTCATATTTTCGTTTCCGCATAAGTACGCTCTTACTCTTGTTTTTTTTTTTTATTACATTAGAAGATACCTTCGTAAACAATTGTTGGATAAAACTTCATGTACAGGATATACGATACATAAGCATAAATATATTTGTGTAGGGCTGTGTGTGATTGTATCATTGCTAAGTTGCAGTGTTATATTTTCCTATATAGACAGACACAGACACACATTCGAAACCATTAAACAGTTTTTAACAATGCAAGTTGCTATAAAAGAGTCATGTGATTGTAATGCCGTTGTTTGTGTTAGTGTGGTTGACGGTATCATTTTGTGCTGTTTTATGTTTTTCACATGTTAATGATAACGAAAAAATAAAGGGTTACAGAAACTCCTCTTAAAAAGTGCTTGAAAATATACATATATATTTTTACGTACTTTTGCCTTGAAGGTAGTAATATCTGAAGCACATCTGAACACAAAAAGTTATTATTATTATTGTTATTGTTATTATTATTATTATGGTCACGTTTGAATATATATTCTTTCTATTTTTACGACTTCAATAAGATTTCAATTTAGTCTGCGTTTGAAAATTTAATTAATATTTATGTTGAATCTTGGGGAATAGTTAAATTTAAATATTGAAAAAGATAAAATAATAACTTCATAAACAAGTTATACATGCTGTTATATTGTGTTCACATATTTATGAAACAGTGCTATCGAATGTCTAATGCAGTGCATTTTATGAAAATAGTAACATCAGTTGCATATCTCAAAATCCTTGGCCGCTTTAGCTGGGTATCCAATTAAACCAATAGAACTTGACAGCAACGTGGATTAGCATTATACCAAGTACCATTAGGATTTTATATATTTTTTATTACACATATTATTTTTATCGTGTAAATATGCCGTTATATAATCACCATATATCAAGAAAAAATTCGAGGCATTTAAATTCAATTTTTAATAAATTTTATTGAAGTGGCACTCTACATTTGGGAGAAGGCACTCTACATTTTTCAGAAAGAAATAAAATTGATTTTTTGTTGGCTTAATCGATACTTCAAATCTTTGAGGATATAGGGAAAAAGACTATTACTTGAAAAAAATGTTACTGGAAATTTCGTGTTTTTTCTCCATGAGTCTTGAAAACACTGCATGTGTTAAATGAACCCTTACTGCTGGAAAGTTTTGCGTGCTGATTTCAAACTCTTCTAACTTATTCCTAAGAGATATCTTTAAAAAGTATTCATTACCCTTTCGAAGTAGTTCCAAACAAAAATATTCTATTATAGCTTAATCGAAAAAACCGCTAAATAGTTACAAGATTGAATTGGCTTCATGCAGATACGAGTGCTTTTGCCAAGAAATTAAAACTTTGATTTGAAGTTTCTGACGCTAATTATCATCTATATCAAAAAATAATTTCACATACTTCGGGCTTTTTCATTTCTCATTTCGCAACACATAAAATGTGAGACGTGCAATTCTGTGTATGGCAGATAGAGCAAAAATCGTTTTTTAAGAACCAATAATTTTCGTAAAAGAAAGGAAGAAATATTTGAACATAAAAGGCTAGTTATGTCATATGATGCTCCGGCGTCATCATTTTTTAATACTTTTCATATTTCATATTTTTAGTACTTAATCATAAGCGTAATAATATTTCCTCTATTATTGTTATCCTAGTATTTTTGGTTCTACGCAAATCAAACCGCGAAAAGAACGCTTTGCTTAGGCTGCTACCACGACGTTCATCAGTAAACCAAATACGTGTCATTTTCATCAGGAATATTTGGTCATTTTTCTAATAAAAAACGTATTGGGCGGAAAAGTGAATCACATTTCTCACAGGGCTCTTTAAAAGCTTTACTCTATAAAAAAAAATTCTACAGAGAGCGATATAAACGATTGTCGAACTGTGTAAGGCCCAGGCATCAAAATTTCTCAGCTAATGTTCTTATTCTTTGTGAATTATTATAGTGTGTCATTGGTGGGATGGAGATGACACTTTTTTATTGATCAATTCTGAACGCTTTACTTTGAATGAGCGTGTTAAACCTATCGGTTTTTGACGGTAAAAGTATCATTCACATATCTGGTCTAGGTGGAGCAGTTTATAATGCACGAGTCTCTTCCGGTACTAGCAGTAACCAAACAAAAAACATAACATCAATCTAATCTTTGGTAGCATTTTTGTAGACTCATCCATTTTAGAACACGGTCGTTTTCATACGATATTATCGCATGTATAATTCACTTGTCAATGCCTGTTGATTATCTTTTCGAAATTCCCTTGATTTCCTTTTTTTTTCAATAGCGAGTCCTCGATGAATATTTAGTCCATTAAACTATTCACACTACATAAATATCAAGCTTCTTGTTGTTCTATTTGCCCTCATGTAAATATAGTTCAAAGTTATTTTTTTGATTGATATTTAATATCACAACTGTGTGATAAGATGAAATTCTGTGATTTTTCGCAATTTTTTCGTCGATGTTTGACGCAGGCTATAGTCATGTATTCTATTGTAATTCCTATAACAGGAAGGAAATAGTATGAATTATTCCCTTTTCTATAGCTAAAATTCAACGGTTAGCGTTGCCATTCCGGCTGCTTCCCCTTTCGAAATTACGATTTCGGAAGAGATTGTCCCTCCGCATCGTCCGTCTGCCACCCTGTACAATAATGTAAAACCTTATTGCTATACTGTCTATATACGTATAAAAACATACTTAATCTTAAGCCTGAGATGAAAATGAGGAACGAGTAATACTAATAAGTTTATATATCAACTAGACCTGTTAGTTTTAATTTTAAACTTCATTTCCATTTCAAGCCCTTAACTTTAATCATAATTTTATTTTCTTGTATGCACAATACACCGTCTCTCTCATTCTCTCTTTCTCTCTTCATAATCTTCATTTTCAACCCAATTTTAAATTTAGTCTTTTTTAAAATGACACAGTACATAACATGCTTTACGACAAACTTGGTAATCGATTAAAAAGTTATTCTCATTGTTTTCTTATTTTGGTCATTATGATGCTAAAACATTGTTAAATGCGACCTAGCTTCGCTATAATTGCATTAATCTGGATGGATGGATTCAGATGTTGATATGTGACGTTAGTGTTTTTCCGTCTCTTCATGTATGAACCGCAAGAAACGTTGCGTTTATAAACAAAAATTCCAATGAACTACGAATATCTGATGCGTTGTATTATTGCCCTGGAAGGAAAATTTAAGTTACTTGTCAACAAGTCATTCTAAAATTAAAACTGATGACTTTGTCATCATTAATGACTGTGGTTCGCATGTTTGTGTTGAAGCCTCAACAATGCGTTTACGTCGCGATCTTTTTTCTGTTTATTAGACATGAGAAAAGTTTTTATGTTCGTTACCGTAACTCTTGATGATAATATGAGCACAATTAATGAATAATATAGACTTGTATGCGGTGTAAAAGTTGGTCTTTATCGTTTTTTCCTAGAAATTGATTTGTGATTGTTTGTAATAACATTTATAGCGCTTATTTGGTCAAACTTTAACATCGTGTAGAAAAACAATAGCGATGGATAACTATTGAGTATAATATTTCAGTTTTCATATTTAATATTCTTTTGAATCGATTGTCCTTCATTAAGAAACATATGTAAAAGAGCAACTTATATTCCTAATTGGGCCTTCAATTTTCTCATTGGGCCATTAAAATATTAATAAATTCCTCAGTGGGCTATTCAAGTATTAATATATTCCTCATTGGGCCATTCAAATATTAATAAATTTTCATTTCATATTTTATTTTTATTTTTTGATATAAATTTACAAAATTATTTGTGGTTACACATCTCCAATTCCGACTTCGAATTTTCGTATTTTTGCAATAAATTAAACTTAAAATGGTGATTCAAATAAAAATGCTTTCAGACTGATCAACTTTCATGTGCTGAACGTTGTCCGGTGACCATTTTCTCGGTCGTAAAAATTAAGATGATTTCAAAATTGACAAAAATATTGAAAGTTCTCGCGTGTGGTGGTATTGAAAATGAGTCAAATCGTTCAAAGGAAACGCCTACAGTGTAACATAAACGGGAAGCAGCTCTACCTTCTGGTTGTTTCCCTCACTACTCATAAACTACAAGAGATGCACAATAAAAAAATTTCCACGTTATAAAAATGGAAAAATTCTGCCACACTTGTTAAATATTATAAAAAATCAAAATTTATTTGTTTTCGAAGTTTTTTTTTCTAAGATAAATAGAATTGTCTTATTTGTCCTTTTTTTACACTTTCGAATTTTTTTTCATATAAAGTGAAGAGCTAAGAGAATAAAATCTAATATTTAGTTGAGTCAAAACTCATTTCTTGCATCTGAAGAGTATACAATTTCCAAACTTTTTCAGGGACGTAAACTTTTCTTCTTCTTCTTATTCAAACGTAAACTAAATTATTAATTTCCCTTTTCTCGTATGTGTTTGGATTCACGCTCCTTGAATCAACAGTAATAGTAGAATCATTTAAAATGTAGAAGCTTTTCATGCATCTCTGCAGATTAATGTCATTTTGCTGCATATTTATATGCATAAGGGCGTACAAGGTCACATATGCTTATGCCATTTTAAGATGTCTAACTGAGTCTTGAATAATGTGCGTACGCCTGCATCAGTTTTTTTTCTTATTATCTTTTTTATTACGAGCACTTCAGATTGAAAATCTTCTGCTTGCAAACGTGACGCTCTTCATCATTTTATGTAATTCTTTTGAAAAGTGGTTTTGAAAACAAAAATATAAATATTTTTTAATGCAATCCAGTTGAGGTTTGTTTAAAGAAAAATAATTTATTTTTTTAATTTTACTAATCTTTTGTGTAGATTTTTAAATTGCCTAAAGGCCTTAATAGGCCTTAACGGTCAAACATTCGAACCTTTATAAAAAGAAAAGGTTTAATTATTTTTTGTCATATTATTGTATTCTGTGCAGTTCTCAAAGAGTTTATGCTAATCTTTGTAAGGCATTCAATCAGAATAAAAACCTACGCATTGTTATACATACTTCATCACTTCGACCAATAAGCGAAGTGTTGAGGGTCTTTTGGAGAAAGTCATATTGCTATTTACATTTTCTGATTTTCCCATAACAGCAGCAAGCAAACGATTTAGGAATGAAGTAAATATTATGGCTCAATGTGGGAGTAAAATAGATGCTGGGAATCACAAAGAGTTCTCAAAGGCGAGGACTTTCCATAGCAAGTGCACAGCATTGTACTTTAAGCACACCTGAATATATGCATACAATGTCGTTTTGGGTGCAACATTTAAATTAGACGACCCTACTTGAAAATGCTGGCTCTAATATCACATCAAGGGATGTGATCTTTTTTTATAAAACCATTCTTAACCTGCCTTTGAGTTTTTTTTAATAAAGAGAACTTTTGCACATGATCTTAGCATAATAAAAAATATGATTAGTACCTGTTGGCAATGTTGTAGAGGAAAAGAAAAAAGAAGCTAGATCGTAAGTGTCAATCGCAGCGTCTACGAGACTATGCTTATCGGCGTCTTATGGTATAAAATGAAAATTATAAGCAAGAGGTATAATATGTCATATAGTTGGCGAATTACAGGATGAGCTCTAAGATAAAGAGGATTCCTTCAAAGTAGGTCATTCTAGTAGCTCCAACTATTGGTCGTACCATATCAAATATGCAAGAGAATCGGCCGTGAAATTTATTTTTAACTTCTTACATCGATGCATGTCTTTTGACGACCTATACGTCGACATAACGCTCGCCTTTTATTAGCAAAAACATTTTTTTTTTTGAAGAAATCGACTTGAGCTAAATGAATCGAATACTGCAAATGTTTACTAATTACAAGACTCTTTCGCGGTTAAAGAATCAGTTACAATGTGACGTTTTCGAAATTGTTTCGAATTATTGAGAACTAATCCTAATGAAGCGGATTTTTCTGTTCTATTTGATACTAAAGTACTTTTTACGTTTCTCGTCGGTCTACTTCTGTAAAGGTTTTCTGAGCCCTAGTCATCAATTTACACATTTATATTACAAAAAAATTTTCAATTTTGGCTACCAAATGGCAAGTGAGTTTCTTCTTTTTTCCTATTATCTACGTCGTCCTAACACTGTACTTGGTTCGATTCATTTCAATTTGCAATTCCATTTGGTTTTCTTCCGCTTTTTTTTTTTAAATCGAATTTTTAACTATTCCTACACCTCTTCCATTTTCAAAAATAATTAATTTTTTATTTTTCTTTCCCATTTCTGCGTACCAGTTGTACCTATAGGCCTGTACTGTAGCTGGACTTTTCCATTCATGTCTATGCGAATACACATCTTACAATGGATTTCATTGCAGTTCATTTCATTCGTTTCAGTTCAATTCGCTTCATTTCATTCGTTTAGATTTCTTCTTTTATTTTCTGTTTTAATTTACTCCGCGCCATCCTTCATAAAATTCACTTTATCTGTTCTCCATATCTACATGTCAATGTCGTTCTAAATCTTCTACAGAAACAATTTTCCATCTTCGTTATTAAAATTCAAATTACGTTCAATTATTCTGGGTTAACACGACATTTGTCACATTTAATATAAAGTTTGAATATGACATACAAACTTAGCAATGTAGCTGGTAGTCATTGAAACTGATAGCCATTGAAACTGATAATTAAAATAATTTTTTGAAGAGGAAAAAAATGTGTGTGAATAAGCAGAAAACAGACACAGAAATATTATGATGCAGAAGAAATATTGTACTAACAATGTTAACTCAAAAGATTTCAAGAAATTACGAAAGAACATGAAGTGAAAAAAGCAGAAAAGAAAAACACAAAAGTAAAAAATAGCAAAGAAAAGAGAAAAGAAAGAAGATCAAGAAAAATGTTTAAAAAAAAAAATTAATTTGAAATCAATTCAAACTGACATCAATTAGAAATCTTTTGACAGCTCAATGAAATGAATAAAAGATTGAAAAAAGACCAGATAGTTGTTATTTTTTTTACTGTCATTTTATGCCTAAAGAAGAAGATTCGTATAAAAGCATTATGCTCTAACACTATTATTTAAATATTTGGTCCTGCGAATGCGAGAATAAGAAAATATTATAAATTATTAAATCGGATTTCTTTGTTGGAAGATCTGTTAACTTCACCATTTAAAAATCAAGAAAAGAGTTTAAAACATAGTTTTTAGTTGACAAAAAGAAAGCATTTGTTCCAAGATGTGTTAATGACCGGTTTGGTGTGTTTGCCTATCCAGACAAAGTAGTAATCAAGACGGTAGAAGACGATGAATAGAAGTGGAAGCTTTTGGAGCGGTAGGAAAGGCTGTATCGGTATCGGCTACTGGACTTCATAGTTCTCTGCAGTTTTCGTTATACAAAAACAGTCACTTTTATGCCATTTTTGATAAGTTGCACTCTCACGCAGTTGCGAGTGGCAAAATTAAGCTGTTTGGCTCCACTGAAACTTTTTCCAATACAATACCTTTGGCATGAAACGCATCGTCAAAGGGATTGATTTGCCATCTTGTGCAAAAAGTGGCTTTTTTGTAATTATTATCAGCTCAACGTTGATCGCGAGGATAACTAAGGTGCTTGGTAGCAGTGCACTAATCTCGAAACATAGAAATATTTCTCGGTATTTTTGAAGCAATACCCGAACTACAAGATGTCGCTTGAGTTACATAGTGTTTCTCATATGGTATTATCCTATAAACCAAATCGTTAATTTTGAGGAATGATTGCTATAAACCAGAAACCGTGTGTACCTGTTTTCACAGAATTTAAATTGAAATAAATTCATATGAGGGTGGCCGACTTTTGCAATTTCATAAAATAGAAATTTCCAGCTATCCTTTCATCCTTTTCATCCCTTCCATCATCTATTAATAGTGAGTAAAAAATTAACAATTTTTTGCTCGGCTAAACAGTGAAGCTTTCAGCTTACTCTTTACTGTGGTCGCAGCATTTTGACCCGTTTGGTCCATTTTCAATAGCGTACCAGAACTTCTAATGATTCCCACAATCTTGAAGCCGATGTCTTCATTTTTACGGGAAGGAGTATGTTTAAAGCAGGCACTACATAGACGAACAGACAGACAGACACGCGGGCACCTTTAAATCAATTCTAAACTTAATGTTGATCAAGAATACGTGCACTTTATCGGATCTCTGACGATTCCTTCACGATGCTGTAAGCAGCATGAGAAAGCGAATACACTCTCATCCCTCGGTGTGTATAAACTTCCCATAATGTGGTAGAGCAACAATATATGATCCGTATGTATACCACCAAACACTAAGCTAACATTCACTAACGATATGGTTTTCAAAATTTCAAGAGATTCCAACTACTTTTCGTGTGGGCGAAAATCATTTTACTTTTGTTATACAACTGTTTTCACACAATTTTTTCTAAATTTGTGAAACAAAAAATATGTAACAAAAAGAAAAAAAAAAGTACGTTTATGTATTCACACATTTAATCAAATCAGATGAATCTAGGTAAACCTATAGAAGCGTTAAGTAAAACGAAACTTCAATTTATTTGACTCATTGTGAATTGAAGCAGGAACACTAGCTCTAGGTGAATAGAAACTTGTGAAGGGTGTGAGATTAAATGAAGTATGCATGCATGCATTAAAATACAAAATGAAACTCACTCGTTCAGTTTTGCTGTCTAAAATATTTTTCATTTCATTTATGCTTTATGACAATTAAAGTCACTTTTGTTCGCTTTGATAATAACGTCGTGTCTTTTTCTTGCCTACCACGCATCATCATTTCAAGCATATAAGCTTACAGTGCTTTGAAATTTTGACTTTTTGTTACTTATGTTTTCCTGTAAACGATTCTATAATTTTTTTTTCTGCTTGTAAAAGTAGTGATAACTATTATAAAGACCTTTCCGTTCTCTACACTGTTTGAGTGAGGGAATATATATACAGACATAAATATATATAATGTTGCAGTGTTCCTCTCCGCTATTGTCATCATTTTGTTACAAATTGAAAGAATATTTAATATCTCTTCATGGAGTTCTAACAGTTTTTGTCGAGTTCCTTTCCTGGTATTTTTTTTTCTTACTGTTCACTTGAAAGATTATTTTGCTTTAACAATTTTATTACAATAGATGTAAGTGAAATTCTCGTTTCGAATGAAATGTAAGTTGTAAAAATTAAAAAAAACTATTTAAAAAATTGTCAAGAAATTAAATTTGCTTTTCTTCTACGTGCGCTGCACCGTCAGAAGCCCAGAACTTTTGCGTACGCATTCATTTATTTGCCGGCTCCCCAAAATGGCGCCAATAATTCCCCTTTTATTTGATTGTCTCAGCCATTGTACAGAAAGCAAATATTCAAAATAGGGAAACTTATACATGTGCGAATATAATTAGAAGGGAAATAGAAAATTTGTCGACATTTCGAAATGGTCTCTTTCTTACTTTTTTCGTAGATTATCTAATTTTACTGCGTAAATAAATAAATGAAAGACACGCTTTTCATCGTTTATTTATAAAATATCACGAGTTGCGTATATGGATTGAACTTTGATCGTTCAAGAGAAGTCTAGATTCAAACATTTATTTTATTCATTTCATACCCATTTGTATCGCGGGAACTGATCATTAATTTCAGAAGAGAAAATTCAAGATCGGCCATTTTAACTAAACCAAAGGTTTTTGCTTGAACATTTTGTCTAGTTTTACGATTAAAAAAAATCTGCTGATATCGGTGAGGTTGATTTATAAATTCTAGAAAACGGATACTCGAGACAGGAAGCGAAACAACTAAAGTTTTCTCAGCATTTTAAGTAAAAATGATTTCAATCAATTCGTCGATAGAAAGAAAGAAAGGAAGACACCTGGGATTGGCGGTATGCGATTGAGTTTGTACGGATGTGTGCATAAGGTAGACCCACTTTTCGTTACAAATTGACTGCCTCAAATTTGGACCATTTACCCCAATCCTTTTTTTTTGGATTCCGCACAATGTAAGGGATAAGCCTTTATACGCTACCAGGATGTAATTTTTGATTTTTGTCACCAAAATAAATGAAGACTTGTATTGGGCGAAACAGGTAGGGTACTTTGTGGTCGACCTCGCCCGACTGTAATAGTTTTATTTGTTCTTCTTTTCATATTCAAACTTGGGCCACTTGCACTGTATGTTGTAGAGACCGTCAGGTTTAAAAATGCCTTTTGGGCATGGTTTCAGTATTGCCATTTTGGAATATTTTTCAAAAGTAGTTTATTTTTTTTTAAATACGGCTTCGTCGTGTACTTATTATTCTATTACTTTTTCTTCCATCCCCCAAAAAAAGTGAAAAGGTTCTTCGTTAAGCTTTTACGTTGGTTTTTTCCATTTCCATGAGAAAGGGCAGGGTACTGAATAGTAGTCAGTCTGCCTTGACCATATCGTTTTAATTTGTTTTGCTTGAAACGATATTTAAGAAAAAAAAACAAAACGGCTTCAATAGATTTACCGGCGGTAGCGGGTACCATTTATTCATTTCAAAAAGCGGTGGTTAACCAAGACTCTCTTTAAGACTACTAAACTTAACATATTTTTCTATGTGTGTATATGAAAGTTTTTCTATATTTTTTGCAGTATTCTTTCTCATGATATTACAATTTCGTAAGCACAATAGCGTAAAAATGGTAATTTGCCATGTTACTGACAATTTAATTTGAACTATGGAGGACGTAGGAAAGAAAAATTGCAACAAATAAAAAACAAAACAAAACAAAAAAAAAATGACAAAAAACATCTGAGTATATGTTGTACCTACATACAAGCAACTAAAATAGCCAAAAAAAAAAAAAAA
Source organism: Glossina brevipalpis (assembly GCA_000671755.1). NCBI lineage: Eukaryota > Metazoa > Arthropoda > Insecta > Diptera > Glossinidae > Glossina > Glossina brevipalpis. The sequence continues at coordinate 392,635 of KK351059.1, forward strand.
AACAAAAAAAAATGAAAATAAAAGCTGACATTATCAAAAAATGCAAAACGGAAGAAAAAAAATTGAAGAAGAACTAGAGAAAGAAACTGTACAAATAATGCAAACAACAAAATGCAATAATAATGTTCAAAAAGCGAGAAGAAAAGAAGACAGACAGACAACTATTGCTGCCTTACACAGAAAATAGCGCAATTTTTGGTTTCCGGTTTCCGGCCAGTGCAACAAGCATTTATAAGTGTACGAACGAGCATAATGGTGGGAACAACACTAGCACTAATATTTTTCATTGAGAGGCACTAGTAGTAGTAGTAGCAGCAGCAGTAGTAGTAGTAGTAGTAGTCGCAATAGCAAGAGCGTTGAAGTAGTGAATAGCGTTGGTGTGACGGTCGATAGCAACAATGGAAACAATGCCAAGATAAGTGAAAGAATTCGTTTATTTGTTTCTTAGTGGATTTTTTTTCTTCATTTTGCAAGTCTGTAAAGAAATATTAAAAAAATTTCTTTTTTTTTTTTTTTGCTTATATTAAGATGCAATTATGTGTGCGTGTGTACATGTGTACGTGTATGAGTGTGCATATTTAAAACATGCTAATACAACCGCAAATTCTCTTTTCAACGTCAGTTGATATAACAGAAACAGGATGTTCTACGCTACTATGGCAAATGTCTTGTTTGATTTCAGTGGCATTAGATTGGATATAAAGTGGGGGAGAGAGAGAGATATGAAAAGAAAAGCCAAAAAAAAAAAATTAAAAAAGTAGACGAAATGCTAAGAAACATTTGCAATAAAAAATAAACTGCAATGTTACTGAAATTAGAATTTTATGGTTTTTACAATTTCCACAAGTTTTAGTAAGAAAACTCACTAGGAAGCTATTAAATTAACGTTTCGGTTGGACGGCACAGCACTAAAGGCAAAAAAAAGGCATAAAAGAATTGAGAAAAAAGAAACTCGAAAGCAATAAATGTGCGAATTAAACTAATTTTTCATAGACACAATAGAAACATAAAAGAGAAATTAGGCGACATTAAGGTTTTTAAGTTTGCATGTGCACCGGTGTAAGAGTTAATCATGTTATCTCTATATATATACATATAGGCGTCAAATATATATATATATATATATATATATATATATATATGTATATATTTTATTCATTTTTTTATATATCCATTTGAAATAAATAACTTGAAGAGAAATTCTCACCATCAATTTTGCTAAACTTTACCAATGCAACTAAACTCATCACTTTTCCTTTGTCGGCTGGACGTACTGTCTAAACTCTGTTTGTTCTTCAATGAATAAATCACAAAAAATAAACTCTCACAAAATTTCCACACTGTCAGTTATCTGTAAGCTTACAAGGACTGAGAGAGGTAGGAATACCGACTTAAAAGCCAAAAATGTATAATAAAGCAATGAATAGAATGGTATGGAATGAAATGATAGCTTGGCAGGAAAAAGTAAAAAAAAAAAGCAAAAAAAAAAAATAAAAGTTTACATGATGTGCAACAAGCGGGAAACACTAAAGTTAACATGCTGGTATAACATTTTATAGCGGCTGTTTCCGTTTCCGTTTGACTTAAACAAAATGCATACACACGCACCTAAAACTTGTGTTATACGAGCCAGACCACCTTACCAAAGAAAGAAAAAAAAACAAAAACAAAAAAGCAACTCAAAAAATGAATTTTTGCTGCTCTTGCATTTTCGTATAAAAGGTTTCTTTTCAATTTCCTCTCCTCTACTTCACCTTAATTCTTGTTGCAACTTTTTATCTTGATTGAAAAATTTTTCATTGTTGGATTACAGAAAAAAAAAAAAAAAGCAAGAAAAGTAAAAGTCAGTAAAGTATTCAACTTTTCTTACCTTTTTGTCTGTGTATGTGTTGACATGTTAACATTTTTCTGGTTCCTAAAAACCGGCTACCAGCTGGGCTAGTTGGCTGAGATTTTTCATCTTTCTTTCCCCGCCTCATAGACAGTAAGAAAAACGAAAAATTTTTAGGAAATGAAATGTGATTCTTTACTGCTTTCCTCGGTTAACTTGTTGTACATCACCACTCATGTGCAGGAATGTGCGTTGCTTGCATGAATATATATATATGTATACATACAAAAGCATCAGAACTCAGCTCAGAGGACACTACGGAATTCTGTTGAAATTTATTACATAATTATGATGGCCTTTTTCTTCCCTTATCTTTTTGTTTGTGTATGTATATAATTATGTAATATACACGCAAACGCACACGAACATATACATAAATAGACAGCCTTCGTATACATGTATTATTACTTTGGTAAAGCAAGGGGCGCTTGATGCAACGAAAAAGATAAAAAAAAAAAGTAAAAACGATCTCTATGAAGAATTGTGATTTTATTACATAGTGTCATGAAGTTTATTGTAAGAGATTTATGTGAAAAGGATGAGTGGCTTCATTGTCACAGACAAAGAAAAGTGCAGTAAGACTTAGCGCGGCGTCATTACTTGCGAGATAAAATTGTACAAAGTGATATACTAAAGTTTTTCATAATATTCATATTAACGGGAAATTGCGGAAGTGTTATTATTTGCCCTGTGTACGGTTGTTAAACAGATATAATCTCTAAAAAAAAATGAATTTGTAAATATTACTTTGAACTAAGGATACTTATTACGAGTTTTTGTGTCTATATCTAGGTCCGCAGTGAAAATTTACACAATCACAGCTTAAACGTCAACCGGAAACGATCAAAGCTTTATTTTCGTTAAATCAGGCTTTGCAAAGATTAATTTTATTAACTTAGTTCTTAATATTTCCATATTGGTATTTCACAAATTATTTCCATAGGCAAATTCGATGTACCGCGTATGAGACAAATATACTCTTTTTTTTTATATACTTTTTTTATATACCGAAGATCAGGTTCATTTTGTCATTTTGTTTGCAATGCCCAGAAGAACAATTTCAGAAATCCGAAAAGTGTATATATTCTCGATCAGCATCAAATTTAGAATCGAATTAAGCATGTCTATCTATCTGTCCGACTGTGTAATGTCTGTGGTTAAACTTTTTTTGGTCACAAGAATGAAAATATCGGTTTGAAATTTGGCAGAAACATTGGAAGTTCTTTCACATACGTCGCTATTGAAAATGGGTCAAATCGATCACAAGCCAAGTCTACAGTATAAAATAAGCTGAAAATATGTCTGTTTTATGTCTATTTTGCTCAGTGCTCGTAGACTGCAGAATAGAAATTTCCACAATTTACCAATTCCTAAAAAAAAGCAAAATATCTGCCACACCCACCTATTAATATTTACTTTTTACAATTAAGTTTGATAGGTATAAAAAATTCGGCCGAATATTATTATTATTATTTTTACAATACTTACTAAAGAAATTAATTCTTAGACTACAGAGATGAGAGCACTAGCAGCATAGGCTATCGGCTCTCGGCCGAATATAGTTTTGTTACTTGTTTATAATTGAAACATGTCTTTAATTTTTAAAAATAACACAAAAGAGAGAGAAAGGAGAACATAAAAATCTTTTTAAAAATATCATTAAAGTTCGCATACTTCATGAATATTTTAAAGTTAAGTCGCAAATACTTGTCCTCATACGATGTTTGATGCCACTTTATTTGAAAACCATTTTTCATATTCTCAACTGAGAGCAATGTTAATAATATCGGAATATATTAGATAGTCTAATAAATTTTATGCCTTCACGAGAGCGAATTTCGCACCTAAGTTGCTTAAGGAGTAATACAACTGCAACAGCCTAATAAAAAACGTATTTTTGAGAGGAACGCATGCTTTTTACCCTTTAAATGTACTGAAATGACGGAGAAAACGATAAGTGAACATATATTTCTTTAAAGCAATTTAATAATTAACTTCAAAAACTCTATCCTTTGCACATTTCTTTATCTCTTCTGCATAAACACTGCAAGCTGTCGAATCGCTCTCAGCTCTAGGCTAACTTATAGCGGTCGTCTCGATGAAGTTACATTCACGTTTACTTGTTCGACAGTACTCAAAATACTATCTATTAGAAAAGTTGGAAATCGACAGATAAGGCATTGAGCTGCAGCTTCCCTGTAATAAGACATTTGATCCAGACTTTCGTTCCGAAACGCTTAAAAAAAAGGTCAAAATTTCAAGGGAAATTTGAAAGACTCTATTAAGGCAATAAGAAAGTTCTGAATAACTAATACAGATATAGGCTACTATACGCGATGAAAGCCTCAACTGTGGCTGAACTGTTAAGAAGCGCTTCTAGAAACTCAGTACACGTAGATTCAAATCTCATTGCAATAGAGTTTTTCATAAAATGAAAAAAACCAACGAGCCGATAGCCTAAGCTGCTAGTGCTCTCAATTCTCTAGTCTAAGAATTAATTTCATTAGTCTAGAGTATATTAATAATAATAATATATTTGAGATTAATTCAGATTATTGTCGTTAGTCTAAAAATTGATTCAATTACTTAATAAATAACTAGAGGTTGATAAAAGAAGAACAAAAAAAAAATCTTGCTTAATCTAAATATATTAATTAAGGTATTAGTCTAAGAGGAAAGCGAACATTTTTATCTTTTATAACAGACATTCTTACACAGACTCTTTTCAATAAACGAAGACTCTGTGTTTAATCTCTTAATAATTCTTTCTTTCTGGTTGTTTTTTTTTCAAATAGTTTTGTAAAGGAATTTTGTGAAATAGTTTGTTATCTTGCATACATTTTCATTCAAAAATCCTTCGAATTGACTATAATCTCTGTAATCGATAGATTTAATTTGTAATTTTTAATAAGAAATTTGCCGCATATACCAAGCGAAGTTCTTGTCTTGCATCAATGAACAAATTTATTGAATATAATCTGACAATTATTAAACTTAATAAAATCAATACCGTCACCTGCACAGAGTACAGCATAGGAGCATGAATTGAATGAATGGTAAGAAAAGTTATCGAAAAAAAAACAATGAAAAACTTCAACATCTGCTTTAGACGTAAAAATTATTTTTATATGAAAATCTTACGCATCATGATATTCAAGATTTTTGAAAAATTGTTCAAAACTGTGCATTTGAAATGCAACGAATTTGATAGATGAAGATAGGGAGAAATTGGAAAAAGACTGTTTCTCTTTCGAAATCTTTCAAAAGAGATTGCGTTAGAAGTTCCTTTTAAGGAAGTAGAAGAAAAATTTTTCGAAATTATTAGATAATCCAAACGAGTGGCAATGGATCGATGCGAATATTGCAATCCATTTAACCAATTCATCCATACCATTAAAACTAAATTTCTGGCTTCAAAATCTTTTCTTCAAATTTTTTATTGGTTATTGGGTGAGTTCAAAATTTACAAAAAACAGCATATTAATTTTTTTACATATAGTCCCGCCTTATCTACTTTCGAGAGTCCATATTCTTGAACAAAAAATTGAATTCGAAAATTTCGACTTGTAGTTTGAACACAGAACTACATGGAAAACCATCAAGCAAACAAATGGCGTGATTTAAGTCGATTCAGAAAATGATTATCAATTGATTAATAAAATAAAATTTCAAGTATTTCTGGATGGTTCACACGTTCGCACATATTTGATGCACGATTGCCGTAGATGGTGCAGGATATAAACAAAAAAATAATTTTAATAAATTATTATAAAATTATTTATAAAAAGCAATTAAAAAATTACAGCCATGCAAGGCGCACCATTAAATACCTCACACTACTTTAGCTAATACAATTCTTTATGTACCTCAGTAATAAAATTTCAAAAATTTCAAATTTCAAAAAATATACTTTTTTCCATGTTAAAATGAGCTTTCCATCGGAACTCCAAAAAGTAAACTGAGCCACAAGTAAAAATTCGACATATTTTTAAGTTAAATAGATTGAAATCGCATACCTTTTTAAAGAACCAATAAAAGAGCAACTTTAACAATTTTGAAATTGAGGGAAGGATTTTCAAAGTTAGCCTATGTGAAAACCGAATACATTGCAATTTTTAACTTTTTACGTGAGCTTTTATAATTTGGAGGATTCTTCCATCAAATTGATGAAGGAATGTAACGACACAAGACCATGCGAGCAGAGAACTGTTCGACAAAATATATATATATTTATTATGCTTAATTAGACCCGTAAGCGATATTTTTAGATCTTGGAATTAGTAAACCATAAACATGTCGGTTGTTCTGCTTGCATACTATGCAAGTTATTAATGTCTTCACAGAACGGAAGAGAAAGCAAGTCTTAAAGTCAATAACCCCGTCATTTTGATCGTAATTGCGCTTCGTTCGCAATTTAAAGACATCAAGCCGTATATGTATATATTTTCGCACATTATTTATAATAATTTCTGAATTTAATTTATTGAATTGATTTAATTGAATATAAAATTTATTGTGTAGCAATAATAAGCTCACAATAAAATCTTTTGCATATATATATATATTTCTTTGAAATATCAATATTTCTCATCACGTAATCGTTAACTATGTATTGAAGACAACAAAAACTATAAAAGAAAAATAAAGAGAAAAAAAACAAACAACATCGGCTTTTTATACAATAACGTTGCTATTGAAATTATAGCCTGTTGTGTGTATTGATGGTTTTATGTAAATCTACAACAACACAATACCTAAAGCATGCTTTTAACCTCGTATCATCATCATGTTTATAAGAGACGAGGCCGCACTTATGTAACGACTAGAGCCAGCTAATACAATTATTGTTCTCTTATTTTTTTCCTTTTTTTTTGCATTATAAAAGATGATTGTTATTATTGTTATAGGGTCTCTCATTTCTCACTGACTCTCCTGTCGATTTCAATAGAGATTTTAAGGAGCTCATATAGAACACAAGTGATAACACTTGTCTGCTTTGTATAGGCTCAATACAAATGCGGAAGGTAGCTGATTCCATCCATCTATTCTGTTAAGTATGTTATCTCATCGACATCATGTTCTATACATTTTAATATGTACATACATACACGATGGGAAACATATAAATCTCTATAGTATTGTACTGGTATATAACTTATTGTTGTGCTGGAAATTTCTGCTTTTTTTTACAGAGTTATTCTTCTCAGAAATTACTCTCCAGTTTACCTTCTTTCTATTGACTTATTATCTTCGTATTGGCTGTATAGAAAGCCATTAAGTGTATTATTGCTATTTATTATAAAGCAAAAAAAAGAAAAGGAAAATAAGAAGATGAACGAAACGATAATTGCTACGATTTTTCTTTCTTATTTGTATCTTCTGCTTCTCTCAAGCATGAGTGGGAAATCAGGTTATGTACGAACTAAGATAAACTTTTGAAATTTAATACAGTTACTTACAGTTACTTTTCATCAGAAATTCCTATTAGATTTGTCTTCGAAAATTAAATTCTTCTGCATAAATAACGAGTACATAATTCTAGTTACTATAGCATTTCGAGCAAATTTGTTTCACAGATCTATCCTTTAATTCGCACTTGAAATTAATTTGTCAATCTTTCTTATCTTCCACTCTTCTGTCTGCTTGTGTGTTCGTTTGTCTGCCTGCCGCTTTGCTCACCAGCATTTCTTTTTGTCCTTTCAATTGTAAAATTATCCTTTCTTCTAGTCGTTTGTCTGTCTTTCAGTTCAACGATTAATTTGGACCTTGACTTTTTTAAAACTAAGTAAAACCATTGTAGTCCGTCAAGGCCGAGTAATATAAAATACTAAATACTTACAGGAAGGATGCTAAAGTGTGAAGTGAATTGGTCCAAAGATTGCAAAATTTAATTTTTATGTCGAAGGCCTTATTTTTCTATTTCTTAGTTTCTATTGTGAAGTAATAGAAATTCGATTTCGTTGCCATATAAAGGTTCAACTTATATAAGAACCCCTATATAGGGGGTAAGATCCAAACCTAGTACATTAATTATAATGGAGATTTATTTGCATCATAGAGAATATCCTATTAAATATTTTTGCTGCATTGAGGCGTACTTTTCATAGGAACAGTTATATGGGCGATGACTCAAAAAAAGCTCCCAACCAATCTAAATTTTCCACATTTATTTTACTGACAAAACACCAGTCTCTTCCGATTTTTGTTTAAAATTTCAATTTTTTTTTCATATAGACTTTTTTCAAATAAGAGGGGTAGGAGTAAAAATAGTCTGATCGTACTCATTTTCCATTAAGTTGTGTCATTGAACCTAAGCACTTCAATACATCAACTGAAATATATCTCAAAAATTGCGACTTGCACGCTAAACACCATAAAGCAAGGACAGAGGAACAGGCAAATTTCAGCTGCTTCAGAAAATGAATTTAATCGACTAATCTAAACTTTCGTAAACTTTCCTTTCCGTCAGATTGCAATTTTTAAGATATTTTGAATAAATTCGATACACTGATATGGATGAGCCACACATTGAAAATGGATTGGATTGGACCATAGTTGCAACCATTTCTCATATAACTCCTTATCTTGAGAAATTCGTGATAAGAAAAGACAAAACAAAAATCACTGTGTAATGGTATTTTGGCATAATAAATTGGTGTGAAAAAATTGGATCAAATAGAGTACTTTTTCGAATGCACCCACAGATTCCTACGAAAACTTATCCTTCATACGTAAAACATGTCGAATTTTCAATATTTTATTGTGAAAGTCGGTCTATTCAATAGTAGTAATTTGACATAGAAGTTAACTACACCAAATTAGTTATATATTTTGAATTGCACTCTATACAAAGTTCACATTAAGAGCATGCCATAATGTATGACAACAAATTTTTAGTTTTTTATGATGAAGACAAGTAAATAAATAGAAATAATCTTATTATTCTTATTTCATTAATCTCTTTACATATTCGTTTTTCACTTTTATTAGTTTTTGCTCTCTTTATACCTTTTCATTCAGTGTTACTTTAATCCTATTATTCGCTACTAAGGAACTTGCAAAGAATTTTTTTGTTAATCGTAAGCCACATAATTATTTTATGACGATGGTTAGTAAAATCTTGAAAATTATTATAAGCTTTTTATGCTTGCAGGCGATTTATTTGCAATTCTATTGAAAATTCAAGTAAACCTAAGAAGAGGGTTTGCTTCTTTTTTATTGCTTTATTCATTCTGAGTAAATGATAGCATCGAGAGTGAGTGTGAGAGTCTTACTTAAATGTCAATAACTATTGCTAAGTATAATAGTCCTTTAAAGGCTACCCAATTACTTCTTAAAACTTTCGACGAGCACCAAAATATATTTAGTACCCTCGAAGCCAATTTGAGGATGTTACGAATGTAATGGTCATTACAAAAAACTTATCCCGATTTTTATAAGTTCACTTTTTATACGAAAAATTATTAATTTCCTTACTTTTAAAGTTATACTAAATTTGTTATTTTAGTTGAAACTTTAACATTTGTATGAACCTTCATCAACATTTATAAAAGTTTATCGCAATAATCAACAAAAACATTAATAAATCTCAGCAGCGGCAACCAAATGAAAAAAAATTGGATCTTAATTCACATTCAGTAAAATAAATACCAAAGCTTAAATATGTATGTTTGTGCTGATGAATTAAAAAAATTACAAAAAAAAAAAAATAAAAAGAAGAAATTATACAGAAATAACAACGATGCGTGAATATAAAACATTTGCAATTAATTTAAGGATTAATTATACCAAAGGGATTAATTTCCAGCACCAACAGTATTGAAAAATTTCTGTTCTCATATGTACATTATATATATATGTATGCGTATCGTCGTGCATGGCAACGTAAAAGAAGTTTAAAAAGTGATAAAACAAACGTTTCCTTTGGCTTCACTTTCTGAGGGATTTTTGTGTTTTAAGTTAAACGTATTGTTGGTTTTAATACTTAATACAAAGCATTCAATTTAATGTTTCATTATTATCACGATTTTCTTCCTTTCTATTTTTTTTTTATTTTTTAGTTGACAGGTCAATAACAAATCATTATAATTTAGTGTTTATTGTAATGAATTATTGATTCGTTTATAAACCATGAATATTTGCTATAAATTTGTAAATTCTTTCCGCTAATTTTTATTTTTTTTTTGTTTAATTTGTTCCATGATCTAAAAAGAAAATTATTCTAAATTATGCTAAATGACATTACAGGAACAATTGTTATTTTCATTTCGACTATTGACAATTAATATATTACTCTCTAAAAATAATTATTTATGGTAAGACATCACTTCTGCTTAAATTCAGATAAATTTATTTACAATCCTCTATATGCATTAAATAATGTAAGAGCATAAATAAACAGAGACAACATGAAAAGTTTACAAAATTCTCGTATAAAATAAAATGTGACATAAGATTTTTGGACGTTTAGTTAAACTAACAGATGATACCCACAGAAACAAAGACTTTTCTTAGTAGTGATTTTTTAAGGTACAAAAAATATAATACTCGACTAAGGCTGCAGGTTTTTTTTGATCACCACTGCATTGTGTGTGAAATAGCGGTCAATAAATTATTATAATTATATCATATATTTTATTATCTATAATAAAATAACAGACCAGCGATATTCGACCAAATATTACATTTAATTCTCATACAAATAAAAATCTCTGAAGCATCATTACAGAGATATGGACGTCAGCAACCTATAGAAAGCATTACATAAGTGCTAGTTTTTATTTACACCCTACGCTGCCTTCGACTAAAGCGTATTAAATTTCTGCGGAGGTATGCAGCACTCTGATCTATTTTGGGTAGTACTAATACGTTTCGAAATCACTGTAGGAATGTTTATCCGTCCCTCTGTTTTATGCCACTTCTATTCACGTGTTTTTTTTTATAAAGTAAATGAAAAGTTTTGAGTAACTGGTGGACAGATAAACTCATACAATTAACTCGATTTTTATATACTTTGTGAAGTTTCTGAATTTTGTGGCTCATAAATACATATGGAAAAATGTTGTATGTATGTATGTATGTATGTTTTTTTGTGACCGGCATAAAATCATCTCTCCAAATAGCGTTATTGTTATGTCTAGAACTAATCTTACAAACTTCATTATCAACAGTTGACTTCCTAACGCGATAAGTTGGCAATATGTACGTTCTACTAAGTAATTTCATGAGGCATGCACATGTACGATGTCTGTGCCATTCTTGTAAAGTATACTCTTATTAATTACGAAGTATACCAGTGTAAAGAATGTAAAATTTGAGGGGGTCAGCGCTAAAATAGGAAAAACAAAAAATATGTCCAAAAATACTTAAAATCAATCCTTTTTCAACCGATTGGAACATCCTACCTTCCCCGCTTCGTCACACACCTTACTCCTTCTGATCAATGTTGTCTAGAATCGATGACTTATTTTATTTTATATTAGGGTTTCCACTCTAACCACGATATCCAAAAAAATTGGAGATTTTGTACACTGCATCAAATCACCACTTTTCTTCCCCGTCCGGAATTTATATTCCGCCTAGAAGATGCAGTAACTTGTAATTGGCAATATATAGAATGAAGCATTTTTGATATTACTATTGAAGCTTTCAACTTTTCATTGATCTTAACAAAAATTGCAGACATATTTAAGTACTAAGATCAGGTTAAAGCCCATGAAATAATACGTGCTTATCTGATGTATATGAAAGAAAATTTCCAATGTTCTTATAGAAAAGTTTTACTTCTATCTTTCGATCTGTAAGAAATTGAAAAAGTAGTCCAGAAAATCTCAAGTATTACAATTAAAGATAACAACATTTTGTATTAGGTCGAGTTGATTCTTTACGGAAAAATATGTCCAAAAAATGTTTAACGATTTACACAATTCTCTTTCTTCAAACATTAACATTCCTAACAGCATTCAATGCTGTTTATGTCGTTGTAATTTTTTAGTTCTAAATTACTTTTCAATTTAATTGGTTTCCGTTTTCCTTTTAACAAGAGAAGTAAACAAAATATAAAATATAATATGACCCACATGTTGACTGTTGTTGCGTTGAACATGTATACGAAAGTCTTATATTTTATGCTATTCACTCTTCACCAGCAACAACAGCAAGAAGCAAAATACAAAATTTGTTATTAAACAAATAACAAATCAAACAGCAAGTAATCTCAGGAATGTCCAGCTGTGACCATTTTCTCATTTTTATTTTCTTTTTTTTTTGTACTTTCTACTGCTAAAGTATATATGAAGTAATAAGGGAAAGTTATGGTTGTTCTGGATGGTTAAGCAATATTTCAATAATTATTGTGCAGCAGTAACAGCAGCAGTACGTTCGTTATTGATTTTATTTTTATTTTATTCAAACAAATTTGTTACAATTTCAACTAAAATATTTCATTTTTATAAACATTCGTTTATATTTTCTTACTTTTGCTTGCTTTCTTAAGTATTTCTCATGTTTGTATACAAAGTATTTGAAGGACATGACTGAAGTTTAATTAATACCATAAATTTTGTAAGTAGGTTGTGAGGTTACAGGAAATAATCAATATTGTATGTTCTGTCGTGTTTTTTTTTCTTTCTTCACAAGAGGGAGATGTTGAATACTAAATGCATTTTGCTTAAACCGGCTTTAATTTACAATAAATTCAGTATTCAGGAGTTTGATTTAACTGTTCTTGCAATGAGCGAATTTTAACGATCTATTCTTTCGACGCAAGCCTGTCTAAGGCGTTAAAAGGTGTTCGAAAATGAGAATAGTTAACCTAAAGAACCGAGAACCTTTAACCGGCTCTTGGCGTTTTCTAGTTAAGTCCACGAATAATATTACTTTGAACAAAGAAACTTCCCTTAACATCGAGCGATGAAATTTCGTTTCGTGTATATATAGCGGTTTCGTTATAATTCCATTGGCTAGCAGTGCGGTACAATGGGGTAAAATGGCTATTTATATAAGTGGAACTGATTAATAAATTACATTTCCGCAAAATTTTTAAAACTTTGGCCGTCGACTACTGAAACTCTTTCCAATGCTCATTTTTTCTTTTGTTGCAGACGTCTTCAGGATTTAAGATTTCATATCCGCTCATCGTCTATGAAAAAGAACAAGCAAATGTTTTTTTTTTCTCACTTGTTTGCCTTAATATTTTTAGAAATTTTATTATTAATACCAAAGATATTAAAGTTTATAGTCGTCCTTTGTACGATCTTCCATCATAATTCCCGAGTATAGTAAATGAAATGAAGAATTGAATATATTTGCCTTTGTAGCAGTCAGAGTGCTTTCTCGTATTGAACGAGTAATCACTCAATAGTTTAAAATAAAATTTAAGTATATTTAAAAACAATATTAAACCATTGGTTGCCTTTAAGGACAATGAATTTTTATCATTTACTGGAAAATTTCTTTAAATTGCCAGTTTCATGCTCTGAATATTAAATGCAGAGAATTAAAAAATATGATCCTGATGTGTAATGTAAAACGATTGCATTAAAGAAAAATCTCCAATTAAAATAAAACTTTTGCTACAATTGCAAAAGTATTAAATGACCATAAAAATATCCACACATTTGTGAATGTGAGTTCATACGAATGTATACACGTTCGTGCAATGAAAATAAATATATATATAATGCAACAACAACTGATATATACAGTAGTCAGTAGGTACATGAAATGAATGATGTGTTGATATGCTCGAGCGGATAAATTTTAATGGTATATATGCTCTTCCTCTACCCATCGATTCGTTCGTTCATCCACTTATTTACTCTATAGAAAAATGAAAAATAAATACCCGTAAATCAGAGGAACAAAAACAAATACTTACACAGCCTCAATATAAAAATCTATATATAAAATATATTTTTCAATAAACTTTATATAAATGTATAAGACTGTTAGTATGTTGGTGTTTGAATAATACGTACTTATATACAGTAGTATAAAAGAATATAACTATACAGGTTGATGTGTGTAATAGCTTTGTTACAGAGCGACAACGATAACGTTGACGATGACGATGACGATGATGATGGTGCAAAGGGCAAAATCAATTAAAATATTTACAGGTTACCATACAAACAACAACAATGCCAACGATAACATTGTCAATTGCTGTACATTTTATACATGTATGGCAAATAATCTTTCTCTGCATCGAAGATACGTGTGTGCTGGTATTTATTGTTATGCGTGTACACACACATACACACACATTTTGTAAGTACGAAATTCAATGGATTTTTATTTTGTTTCCCTTTTTTTTTTTGACGTATTGTTTATGTTACTTTGCTTTCATCCACCAATAACAAAATATTGACATGTCTTTAACAGACTTATATGCGGTTTTATCGCGTTGGTAGAGTCAAACCGAAAAGTGAAGTAACATAACTAAACATTTACATATTACTGCAGAGGGTTAGAGAATGCATTCGAAAGCCATGAAATTGTTTATGAAAAATAGTAAAAGTGCCACCGGCTGATATAAACTAAGCGTTACATTTGGCAGCATTGAGAAGGTGTGTGATTCACGGATATCAAAATATAACCTAAAGCGTTGATCGGAGTTAATGCAATAATTAAAGAAAAGAAAAATATTGAAGGATTTCATTTCTATTTTAAGAACATATCGGATTCCTCTAATTGACCCATAGCAAGTAAATTTGAATAAAGAATTCAAATCATGTTTAATTTTAAGTAATCTGTGTTCGCAAAAATGAAGATATCGGCATGAAATTTTGTTACTGCAGTAAGGGTTAACGTAAATTAGTTTAATTATAAATTCGATATAAATATTATATAGATCTGCGTAAACGTGTAGCTAATTCTAGTCAAGAGAACAGATTGAGTATAAATAAAGCTGCTAATAGAAGCAAGACTAATTTAAATTCCCTTTAAGCTCAGACATCCTATATCGGATGTAGAAATTAGTCCTGATCGTCCTCCTTTTCTTGCCTGGACTTCAAAGTGTAACTTCTTCGTGTGAAGGTATCATTTTGAAGCTTTAAGCATTAATATAATAGCAGTTTTTTGGATTGTTGAAACGTACTGCATTATGGAAAATAAAGGCACATAATAACCATGATGCGAATTAGAGAAATCAGTAAATAGCTTCACTATTTGGAGATGTAGAGCATTGTAAGTTGCTACAACCAAACGAATCGCTACTATCAATAACTGCTTTAAGCCACAAATCGTGATTTTGTGATTTTTCAGTATAAGGACCTTTTCCGGCTTCATAGGGGAAAACACAGAGCTGTGTGCTTTGCTCACTAAATGCTACACCTTCTAGTTAACGTTGATTTCAAACGATGACTTATTGTTTGTCAGAGTAATGTTTCAATTATAATGTGTGTGTGTGTGACGAAAAAATGGGTGCATACGCAAATAGCCTCCAAGGCATAGTTGTCCTTTCGACTTGTAAGTCGTATTCTGTAAAAAGAGGAGGGAAAAACATGTAAGTTGAAATGGAAAACATTTGAAATGAAATATTTTATAAAATTCTCTTCAAATAACCACTTTTTCTCAAAAAGCTGTTCAGCATCGATTTCTTCACCAGACACTTACGCACAACAAAGACGAATGATTAACTATAAGTGATAGACGGAAACATCAGGCTAGTTCACTGTATATAACTTATGCAATATAGGCGCTTGGGAAGGGTCCTTCGTTCCCAGGTTTCAATACGGAACAGGATACTATTCAAAGAACTTGCATCTCATAATCGTGCCATGAATTTACAATAGTAATGAAGTGGAAATCCTGGGCCAGAACATGATTCATATATATATATATATATATATCAAGACCGGCCTTATTCATCTTTCCGTATAGCAGTCTAATTAGAAATATAAATTATTTATTAAGAGTATATGCCTGCGTTGCCGATAACCATCATCCCATGGACGAAGCTCTTCTTCAAATAATAGGATCACTTGACATATACTTATTTATTCTAAGTAACACTTCAATGTAATTGCATTAAACCATTTAATAATTTCAGTAAAATTTTCTGACGATGAGATATAAAAAACAATTTTAAGCCAATAATTGCAAAACATTAAAATAAATATAATACAAAGAATAAAGAAAAAAGGCAGCATTTGAAAGTTAAGTGTAAAAATAAATATGAAAAGGAAAACAAATGCATGTATATACCATTGTATGATTATATAGGGAAGATTAAATTAATCTATACTAATAAATAATTCATTTAAAGTAAGGAAAGAAAACAATAGAGAGAAAACATTGCTTTTTCCAACTTCTCTAAAAAAGGGTTAGAAAAAAGAAAAAAGAAATAATGCCATAGAAAAGGTTTTAAACTGTAAAAATGGATAAATAAAAGTATCCATAAAACAAATACTTTTCGAAATAGAGTTGAGAACAAAAAAAAATGAAAACAATTATAGTAAATACATTCGAATGAATGAAAGATTATGTGCGTATGTGTCTGAGAATAAAACAGATTTAATAGGCTTGTTATGCTTGTTGTTGCCGATCCGCATTTAGAATTGCAATGCATACGGAGCATATGTTTTCTGTGTTTATGTGTTTAAGAGAATGAATATAAACATATTTTTATATAGATTTTCTTGAGCGTACAGATGCGTACTTTTAAGAATAGATTTAACTTTCATAAACTATTATTCATTCTTTCACGTTCACAGGATGCGAATATATTAATCTCGTCATTCCATTTGTAATCCCATAAAGAATTCCTTTTGTTATTATTTTCATAACAAATAATTCACTTATTGTCTTTATTATTTATCCGATGATTGACAGCTTATGTTAGTCTATAAACTTGGCTTGTTTGTTTACCGTTAGTTTTTAAGCGATTGCATATATTATATTTTGCTTGTCCTCTGTCAATGATATTTATACTTATGCCTTAGAGAAGTAAGCGCTGTGAGGTTGAAATTTATTGACGATAGTTTTTGACCTCAGACATATTACAAGTGTTTGATGATAAGACTCAAGATGCCTACATTAGTGGGCATTTTGAGGCGCTTTTGGACTACTGCTCCGATACTATTTGCCATTATAATCCTTAGCTTATAATACTTAGCCTTTAATCCTAAGCTTCTTATAAGGTATGCGACTCAAATTAGTTGCTGAACCTTTTTGCATGTTGGTCGGCTCAGGTTTGAGCTTTTAAGCAAAAGTTATCTTTACTTACGCTCTCATTTCTAAAATGTAAAGCCATTAATCCGATATTTCAAAAACTTGGAGTGTATTCTAATACTTTGATCTTACGACTAAATGCTAATTTTCTTCGTCCACCAATCTAATCTAAGGAATGTGATTGGATTTCAATATCTAATTTTAAGTTATGCTACTTACGGTACCATTACAATTTTTCTCGCTCGGGAAGTTTCATACGTTTTCTTCACAACTAATTTGGAGTTCTGCAGCTACTTTATGACTGTGAAGTTATGCGGCATTTTCTCGATTTTTTGTAAGCAAAGCTACTCGTTGTATTGGAATTATTTTTTTATAGGACACATATCTCTGTGATACGGTCTCGTTAAATGAAATATAATATTTAGTTTAGCATTGCTTAAGTGTATGTAATAGAAAAGACCGTATATAAAAAACCGGCTTCATTGGAAAACCATGTTTTGTCATAACTTCCAAGCAATGGGTAAACTTTAAAAGATTATCGGTCTTGTACAAACAAACATTTACATTTTTAATAATGCAGACGATCGTATCTTCGTTAAGTAACTTAAAAATTTTTTAATATTAATTAATTTTTTAATAATTGTATATAAACAAAATTGCAGCTCGAAACCTCCGGTAAAAAAACAATTTTTTACGTTTCACCATCGATTTTAGGAACATATGTTTTATACCTCAGAAAATTCGACAAAAATCGATCGTAAAATACGTTAAAACGAATCAATTAAAAAATTCTCTAAAAAATCTCGTCTTTTAGTGGAGAAGGTCGTTATGAAAAAATAATTAAAATTTTTCAAATCAATTGGTTGAGAACACTTCGAAAAACATAGGATCGAAAAAAGCTTCATGAACGCTTTAAATAGCGATGGCACTCCAAAACAAATTATATTTTAAGTCGAACAAATAATTCTATGCCCGTAAAACCATTTAGATATAATTCATGAATATTTTATGGATCAATTAAAAGCATGAAAAAAAATTGAAAAGGTGGCCACTACCACTTAAGTAGTAAGTAAGTAAGACTTAGTTTACAGTGATGATATGTTCGAGCATCGTTGCTTTGTGCTAGAGAACGTAGTACACTTTACTGAACAAAAGGTTATAAGACTTTTTCCTAAAGATGAAGCGATCTGATCTTAGCATGGTAAAGTCTTGACTGACATTTATTGCAAAGTTCATGCCATCAACTTCTTTACTTTCATGTAACAAATTGCATTCTTCGATTTGGATAAATCAGACGAATAAAATGTTTTTGAATTTATATGAGTTGAATATAAAGCAAATGTATATAGAAGTATAAATGCAGTACTAACAGGTGCAATTTGTTGAGATTTATTTAAGGCTCAAACGGTCCTTCACCAATGATTTTTTTTAATGGTTTTGAGTTACACTATACTTAAGGAATCTGCAATTTTCAAACGACGATTTGTGAACAAAATGTTCATAATCTGGAGGCGGCATATAAACTTTTTTCAACTTCTTTCGTTGGCATTTTAAAGGCACGATAGAGATTTTACTTAAGGTTCAGCCAACCCCGAAAAAAAACTAATCATTTCAATAAGCTTGTCCCGATTTAAACGGATCACAATATTAGGTTATGCAACGGAATGCTTGTGCATGCAAAAAATTCAATATAAACAAAGGCATAATTGCTTGCGTCTCAATATACAGCACCCTCTCGCAATGTTACATTTTCATGAAAATTTTATTTTTAGTAATTTATTTAATTTTCTTTTTTTTTAGATTTATTTTCCCAATTTTCAACACTTAAAAAATTATCTTCTATACCTAATTAACTTTACTTAACAAATGATTTATCGTTTATAACATTTATATATAGATATCCAAGCAAGCCAGCCACCTAACAGCTCTGAAAGCTTTTTATAGCCATTATTTAGACTTGACTACAGCACTATATGCGCAGACAAAAACACCTGCTGCTACTGTTGCTTACTGGGGTAATTATTTTTATTAAAAACATTATTTTTATTCACCTTGAAGCGAATTTTAATTCACCTTCGTCTCGGGCAAGTAGCTGAAAATCGTTCAGATTTCAATAATTTTAAAATCATTAATCGAAAAATTATTTTCATTTTTAAAAATGTTTTATAAATTCATGGCACCATTAATAAGAGTATTTTCCTTATTTTCAGATCTTATATGTGGAAATCAACTAATAAAGTTATAGTTTTTTTTTGTCGACATCTTTTGGTTTAGAATACTTATAGCAATAATTAGTTGTCTTGGACTTAGTTAATAATTTATTTCTTTTTGAGCTTAAAGTCAGTTATTGTTAAATATTACAAAGGGAATAACAAAGTTATATGCTTGTATCATTTTGTAGCGACATCAAAAATGATATTAAATAACCGTAAAGATTGTATGTTCCAGTAGCAACCTTTATCTCAAACATCCCGCTGTTAATATAAATGTTATTTGATAAATGTTTATTAAAGAGAAATATACTCCCATCTGTTAAGAAGATACTGTTGCATTAAATAAATGATTATTCGAAAAACTTAAAGCATAAAAAATAAACTTAAATATAGACAACACATAAAAAGGGAGACATTTTCTTATTAAATATTGAGATGAATTCAACTTATTTGCCAAAATTTATAAGGAACATTTTTTTTTAAATATAAATTTCAATATTTTTTAAAACAAAATTTTTCAATTTGAACGTACAGGAAATAAGTAGAAAGCTACATTCCCTTTTAATGTAAGTATGTTGAGTATGAGAATAGTTTTTTGGCGTTTTTTTTTTTGGAACTTTGAAGCTCTGTTCAAAGAAATGGTACCAAAGATTACTTTCCCCACCTTTCAAAAAAACCCTGCAGCTTGTTGCTAGCTTTCCTTAATGATGGTTGATTGTTTGGTGATATACTACAAGTGCATACGCTCCGCAGTCTCTGATATATGTATATAATGCGATGTTACGCCAGCAGAACAGATTCTGCTGATATTCTAGTCGCTTTGCTAGTGCATAATAAAAAGGCATTTAGCACAAACTTAATCAAATCACAAAATATCGATTTTATATTTGTCATTAATCTTGTTTCTTGTTAATAGATTAAATTATTATTGATCAGAAATTCACGCAATTATTTTAAATGCACGATATGTCCAACATTTTACTTCTTCTTTAATCTTATTTTCACCGAATATGAAATAAATTTTTTGTTGTTTTTCAATTACACTGCATTTAATTCACTTATCTTTACACTTAAATGCTTTTAATCAATATTTGTAAAATTTATTATTGCCGATGTTCTCAACTGCAAACGTTTTTGCTTAATTAACAGAGTGTATGTTAATTATGAACCATTTTATTTTCATGCTTTTGGTCTTATTTTTTGGTTTTCTCTTCTTTTTTTTTTTTGAAAAAAGTTTTCTGTGAATAGATATATATTCGTTACAGAAATTAATCTTTTTAATTGAAAAGAAGAAGAAGTAAAGAGAGAGAAGGTGTAAAAGCTTTGCACCATTCAATGAATTAAGGACCATATGTACAAGAAAATAAGAAGGAAAAGAGATAAGCAAGCATCCATGTGCACAAAAGCTGCCAATTAATGGTGAAATGTGAAGAGAAATGAACAGAAAAAGAACATTTTTAATTGGATTGAATCGAATCTTTTGATGGGCACCACCTATGCAAACCAACTTGGGACTTAGACGATCAATAATGTAAGCATCGTTGTATACGCTTATTTATGATTGAAGAACG
This sequence comes from Glossina brevipalpis, assembly GCA_000671755.1. Classification (NCBI taxonomy): domain Eukaryota; kingdom Metazoa; phylum Arthropoda; class Insecta; order Diptera; family Glossinidae; genus Glossina; species Glossina brevipalpis. The sequence goes on from KK351059.1 coordinate 413,484, forward strand.
TACGTAATTATATCTGGTGTTTCATTAAAGATTTTTATTTCACGTTTTCATATGTATCACATGATATAAGTTGCAGTTTTTAGTCTATTGGGTGAGCAACTATGTAGGTGTGTTGCCCGTATTCTCGCACTACAGCTCTAGAAGGACTTAATAGTGTTATTCAAATTTCCCCTCTATACCAATTTTTGCAACTTCGTCACTTACCAAGTAGAAACAATAAACAAGAGGACGTGTGGTAAAATAAACAAAAATATATTGTATATATAAGACCTTGAATGCATATTTCTGAACGTTACAAACAGAAAGACAATCCACATAGTCTTCTATAATAAGTATAAGACCAAAAAATTTTATTTAAAACAGAAAATTATTAAAAAGACCGCAAACGTTGAAGGAAGAAAATATTAAAAAGAAAAATACTTCTAATTAAGGATCGAGACGAGCATGGAAGCGAACTGTAAGATAATTTATGAAATTTAATTTTAAATGAAGCCAAGAAAGTACAAAAAGAGAGAATCAAACAATTAAGGGTCGAACATATGCCATATTTTTAAGTGGTAAGTAACAATGAAAATTCTGCTGAATATTGTTTTTCGAATATTTAAAAAAAACTAGTTAAGCATAAATTCGATGAAAAGAAAATATTTTATTCAATTATAAATGTATATATATAATATTTTATGCAAACTATCATTTTACTACACATATACAGCGTTTCATTTTATTGTATTTTTTATTTTCAATTTCATTTTTGTTATTTTTATTTCAACTTTATTGCACGTAGAAGTTAAATGTAATGTTAAATTAAGGTTTAATCCGAGGAAAGTTAACCGAATCGAACCCGTTTTTGTTCAACAGAGATTTTGTAAGAAAAAAAGCAAAAATATCAAGTTAAAATGTTGCAGTTAGACAAGGACAGTTACTAACTACGTCCCAACATACCTATTTTAATGAGAGGTCTTATGACATGAACAGCTGGAAGGATGGACCTATTTTGCGGCAAAATCTATTACATTACATTTATATACTAAATCACTATTTTGTACGGCGGAACGAAAGATCCAAATTTCTTCCTGAGCTTTCCACATTTCCTGGAACGCTATCCAATCCTTCTGTCTATAGATTCCCAAAGTCCAATGAGAAATACCCACACTGGGGATCCTACTACGTTTTAGATTTTTAAGAATGGATACTTGTGCTAATCTATCATTGAATAATAACGGACCTCCATATTTCTGTGACTATATAGAAAAGCAACCCTTTTCTTAGGCCTCTTCCACTACACTTTTTCGTGTGTTTCTCTGTGAAGTACTTTCCATCGCTGGGAGAATAAAGTAACCTACTTGACCGATCGGTTTGGAACTTGTTTTATATTCACAGGAGAAGGAGAAGAAGAGGTGCGTATAAAAATAAACTGGATTTGCTATCAATGCCACGTGAAAATAATTTAGAGAAACGTAATACTCCTCTTTCGATAAAACGAATAAGAAAAAATGCTGTGTTAAGGTGAGAATGAACTTTTAATATCTATCACTTTTCCGTATTTATTTTTGAATATTATGTCAATTACGTATGCAGATGGTTTTAAAACTCAAAATGGTATGATTTGTCTAACTTTCAAAGTAAGATAAGCATTACTGTAGCTGTGTAGCTACGGACTAGAAAATAAAATAGTGGAATTACGCAAACAATATTAAGAGTTGGTTGATAATCAACTTGATCGATTCAACTTTTTCTTCAACATCGATTAACAACCTGAAAGAAAGAAGAATTTATTATCATTTTTGATGAACTAAATAAAATTTGAAAAAGCATTCCACGAATATACAGACGTTAGGTTACGAATAAATATTCCACACGTATAACATACATTCTATGGTAAATGTAAGATTCCACATGAACATAAAGGAAAGAAGAACTTTAGCAAACAAGATGTCGAAAATATGATTATTGCACGCATATGCAAAAAAGCTAAAATAAAAGAGAAAAAAAAGAATTGTTACTTAGTCTCACTCGAAATGCTTTGATAGATTTTACATTTTTTTTTTTTTTTGTGTTAATCATGCTCCAGAAAAGGACTCTCATAACGATACTCAATAATCAAAATTTATTGTTCCTCTTTCTCTTTTGCATTGATTGATTTTTAATTCCGTTGAAAACTGTTCCTTTTAGAATTCTTCTCTTTCATCAATAATGTTTGTTAAATGCTTTTCGAAGTAAAAACCAAAAGAAAAGGTTCACAAACTTTGTGATTGCATTTGTAACAACACTAACAAAGCCAGCAACGTAATATTAGAAAATTTTCGATTACTAGGAAATTTTGGATTCACTTCAAGTCCTTTTGTAATGTAAAAGAAAAAAAACACAAACACTAAGGATAAAAACTTAATACTCGATTAACATTCTCTTAGTTGATTAGCGAAAACAATTTCAAATAGAACACTACTGCATAATATGTTTCGTAAAAAAAAAATCGAAAATAATTTTCCTAAAAAACGAACAAATTATAGCAGATATTATCCAGGGGCGACTAAAATTTTCTTATTTGTTTAGATATTAAAAGTACATATAACCGAAACGTCATTTGCATTTAATAGTCATTATATTGTGACAGAATGCTTATATCCTCATATGCACAAACAACTAAACGCCATATACATAATATATACATATATATATATATATACATATATATATATGTTTATATGTAAAGATACTTCCTAAATGCATTTCTTTTTAAATTGAACAACATGCCAATTAGTCTAGAATATAAATGCTAAACCAAGCCATTACTTTCAGTACAACGAAAAGTATATATGTACATACAAACGCTTATAAAGATATAAAATCAAAGCATATAGAGAGACAGAGAGAGAGACAATGCCAGAGAAAAGAGAAAACCTCGAAAAATATCTTTTGACTTAACTAATAGCACAAAGACAATGCACATACCACACTGCTATCATACATGCTTAGGTGTTTGTATATGTATGACGACAAGAATTGAAAGAGTGCTTAAAAATGTCACATGCACACATATACGTATGTATATATGCAACCAACGATGTTACTGTTCGTTCGCACATCGAACGTATGTATACATAAGTGTATGCATTGAATTTGTTTGAACGACTTGTTGTTGCTTTTGTTTTTATTATTATTTCTTTTGCTTTCGTTTTTTCATTTATTTACTTTTTCGTTTATTTTCATTTTTCTTTTAGTTATCATTGTAGAATCATTTAATACAGTGGGAAAGAAAGAATAAAAGCAGCGTCAACCCTGCACGGTTATATTAACGCTATATATGGGATTGTAAGTGTATGTGTATATGTGTATTTTATACTTACAACGAAATGCATTGAATTTTTAACACATACACATCTATATTTATATTCAGCTCACTCGTTCATGGAAAGTTCCATTCTACATATATAAATATATAAATATATGTATATATACATGTATATATTTGTGTGTATATATATGTACATATATATTACAGTAATTAAAGTGTAATGTTAAGCCATTAAAAGGACATTGCAAATGAAAATGAAACGTTGCAGCTCAAGAAAGAAAGAGTGAGGGAAAAAAATAGCGAAATAAAAAGCAAATAATCTTTGGTGAAATTCGGAGATCGCATACATAAACACATGCCGAAAATAAACGAAAAAATTACTTGGCAGTTTATCGAGAAAAAGTTAAATAATTGAACACGTATCGCAGCATGAATACATTGGCTTATTTGTTTTTAGTTACTTTGCAAATGGGTTAAGATTAAAAGAAAAAATATTCAAATTTAAATTATATGCAATTTTTATTATCACTAAAAATTTATATTTGCGATACCATAAAGTTGTAAAAGTTTAAATTGTTTGGATTAACTTTTGTAGTCACCGCAGGACAATTTTATATTGTTTGTCATTTCATTTATAACAGTTAGAAGCACAAACAAGAGATAAATACCTAACTCTTCACAAAAAAAAACGGGTTTTTGAAGTATACAAGTTAAAAACAAAGCGAACTGTTTATCAGAATCTGTGATAAAAAGAGCACGCGAAAATTTACAGAATGCGGAAAATTTTGCGACCATGATATAAAGTATTAATCATAAAATATTAAAAACACTCAATCTTGTTGTCATATAAAGAATTTGTTTTCTGCTATTGTCTCACTGCAAACAAATTTTCTATGTTAAAAAAGTCTTCTTGCTGAATGTTCAGTAAATAAAAACCGATAATTTGCCCTGTGTTTGCCGTAGATAAATTAAAATAGCCTTCTAAAGTCAGAGAGGAGGGATTGATCGATTTTTACCCTGACCTAGCTCAACTGACATCATAAAGAAAGATATTTAAAAATTCGCATCAAAAACCAAGCAGACAATGTTATAATATTTTTAATTTCTTTCTTTTATAATTGATCTTATTATGCATGGCTTACCTACTTTTAAAATTTCTTGAAAATTGCTTATACGCAGTTTAATAAGAAGTTTTTTTCAACATTCCTCAGAGAAAATTGTATAGTTTTTGTTTTGGCTGCTTTGGATATTTATTATTGTTCTTTTTCTTTAGCGTAATATAAAAGTTATACGCAGTTCCTTTACTGTAAATATTACAATTTCAGTTTTTCCATTTTTTTTTTTATTACATAAGCTATCGCGAGCACTTACTATTCTATTATATAACGGCGACAACGCAAATATTAACTTTAAAGCAACGATGACCAAATGTTTTCGCGAAAACATTCAACATAGGATGACATAATTACGGCTCAACTTGTCATTGCGTTTACCGATCTCACATAATGAACTCTCTTCTCTTTGCATTCTCCAGTTTTTCTCTTCTTTCTTTTGTAAAAGAATGCAAAAAATATTTTATCAACAAGAGGTGCTAAGAAATGAGTCAAAAGATCAATTAATCAAATTTTACTTTGACGTGGAGTTTCTATTACCAACAATGGCAGCCCTATTAATTAACATCCATGTAGTACAGAAAAGTCCTGTTAGAGTTTTTTTGATATGATGTAAACGCAAATACAACGCTGACATGAAAGAGATACGCACACATAAAAAGTGTTATAAGCGATGGATTTCGTTTTCAAAGCAAAAATATTAGACAATTTTGTATTTTTAAGCGAGCATGTAGTGTGGCGTACATGTACAAAACGTATACGTACGAAAAAATCCAAAGAGAGAGGAGAAAATATATTTTTTTCTTGTTTCATACTTTATATCAGCACACATTGAAGATTATTAAACTCCATGTTCGCGCCAAAAGCTTCAGTACATTTCAATGATTATGAAGAAATTTTTTTTTTATTAAAGCGTTATATTGCACGAATAATTTACATAAATATTTGATGCAATTTTGTACACAACCTCTTATTTGCAGTGCACAGCGTTTTACCTATTTATTTGATGTGGCTGGCTCTCTGAAAAAAAAACCTTCTTGTAATATAATTGCAATGACAATAAATGAATTAAAAAATCAAAAACTCATCTTTAGTAAAAATTTATTGTATTTTCTTTTTCCTATTAGTATACTTTAAATTGGCATTATAAGGGGCCAATAATTTCGAATTTTTATGCGATAAGATCCTTAACGTAAAGTACAGTAAGTGGTATCTATGTTCGCTCCGATCATTGCTCATTATCAATCAATCCACATCCACCTTAGCTAAGCGTAAGAGATTGGATAAATAAACGTTTTCGGTAAAAATGGCTTAGCAATTATAAACTCAACCCGAACTCAATTAACTAACATTCATGGTTCGTTCCAAAACAATTGAAAAGTTCCTTCCTGTTTACTGTAAACATCCCACATGTTTAGAATAAACATCAATTCTTGTCCAAATCAAATTTGCCTTATTCGATGCAATTAAAAATTTTTGAATTAAGTAATTACGTTAAGCTTGTAATCTATGGTGTATTAAAGTTAATAAATATCGAAAAGCACTTCAGTTTATTAAGCATTTACAAGTCTATCTGACTATATCGTTTTTGTTATAATCGTTGTAAGAAATTTGCAGAGAAAATTAGGAAAATTGTAGAAAATTATTGTTTTAATTACTATAAAGATGTTGAGATAACAATTTTGTACAATGATTATATTAACTTATTAAACAAATGTTTTAGTGTCTGTACAAATGCTATAGAATGGATAAAAAATTTATTTAAATGATAATAGTTTGCACAGCTATGATAGTATATTATACGAAATGAAAAGAGAAAGAGTTAATGTAGGAAATACGTAAAAGTTATAGTTGGCCAAGGCTGATCATTAAATATCCTACACAACTTTGCCTAACAAAATTTTTTATACTTAAATTATAAAAATTATAATTTCTTTGTATGTAAAGGCGTACTATTCATAGCAGCCTTTGCAACACAGAACGTCTTCTTGTCAAAAATCTTATTATTCTTCACCTTTTTTATCATCATAAAGTACTCAAAATTCAACTTAATTGGATTCTGTTGACAACCGAAACTTTATATGGTATGGAATCCAAGCTTAGCACAGTAAATTCATATCGGAAACTACACTAACTTGGATTGATCTTCGTTCTAAACTGTTAAACATTAGATCTTGTTCCCACACAAAGTCTTATTTTTTTGCAGAAATCTTCACATATCTTCAGTCCCATCCTAATCAAAATTTTCCACATCGATTTAGTATACGTATATGTAACTTTCCATTACCCTTTTGAGAGAAAAATAAAAAATTTGCAAACTTTTTTCATACAACGGCTTTACCAACTTCAAGTCTGTCAATCGAAGGTAAAATCAATTCAGAAAATGAAGTCAAATCGAGCGATATAATAAAAGATGCATCTATCTTAACTATTTTCAAGTGTTACATTTATCAGCACAAATATAATATCATCTTTACTACAGGTGATGAAAGTTGTAAATATGGAAATTAGGTTGGCGTGACGGTATTTCCCACATGGGTACTTGAGAGATTACTGTGCCTGCTGTTCTTTGTGTGCCAGTGTTTATTAACGTTTCTTTAGATTAATCGAATTCACAAATCGGTTTCTGCGATCGGCGATTCTTGTTTTTTAGCTTGTAATTGGGAGTAAATTTTAATTTGAAGCACTTCTTTATTTCTCTATTAAGGAAAAAGTTTCTGAAGTTTATAAACAGGCCTTTCATTTTTGTTCCATCATCATTATAACATTGCAACGAAATTAGAGTTTTCTAAGATTTTAAAAAATATCAAAATTTTCCTTGAATTTTTTTTTATAATTCATTCATTTGTGCGTACTGTGTGTGCTGTCTATATATATGTAGTAAAAAAAAAATTAAAACTTTCGTTAACGGCATTCGCTTAAACTTACATAATTTAGTGATGAAAAGGAACAGTAGCTTGGTGAGCATGGAATTCAGAAGGTTCCAGAAAGACAATGCAGGCTATCGAAACAAAATAAAAAAAAAATGATGAAATTCCTTTTTTATTTGACTTAGTGCCTACGAATTGAAACCAATTGCCTTAATGTCCGCTTCACCATTCATCTTTCATCTACTCGTACATCGAATTTATTTACTTGATATGCTTATTACAGTGAGCCCACCGGGCAGGGAAACCGCTGTCTTTTAAAACGAATTTCCATAATATATCATATTTCTTGTGCACTATCTTAATTTCAATATCAACAAAAGACCGACAAAAACATTGCACGTCAGTAAACCCAAAGACAAAAACTTTGAATCTCTCCGCAAACATTTACAGCAGCAACCTCTATATATCAGCTTTAGAAATCCAAAGAGCGTCAGTGAATAACCAAAACAAACAGGCAACAACTGCAGACAGAAAGTTAAAAAAAAAAAAAAATTGTTTAAAACTAAAATCACAAAGTCAACTTTGACAACATTTACTACTCATACCGAATTCTTTTGATCATCATGATCATCATCATCTCATATAGACAAGTTAAACATGTTATGTGTTACTAACTGAAAGGTAACAACATACTAAATATTGCACCCGGCATAACGTCACACATATACAACAGTAAAACGTACAACAGTTGTTAATAGTTTCATGTCTGTGTATAAGCAGAGAGCTAAAGCTTTAAAACACTCTTTTTACTATTCTCTATCTATACGCGTGTAGCTTTAGTATATTGAAGAAACAAACATAACAATGTAATTAGTATTCTGTTGACACTTTAATCGTGATTACGCCGGAAAACGTACGCGTCAACATGCTGACAGCCAATTTTAGAAAATTTTACATTACAGACCAGACTACAAATGCCCCGTCATAGTATGAAAGCTTGCTGGTGTTTATGTGCACATATATATGTGTGTATGCGCGCTAGCAGTATAGAGAGGATTTCTTTTTTCCTGAACAAAAAAAGGAAATCCGGCTTTTGTGCAGGAGTGCGTGTGTAAGTATAAAATAGATTTTCACGTTTGCTATTATACAGCACGCTTGCCATCCAGAACAGCATGCAATGCAAGCCGCCGCCCCCTTACGATTATATAATGATTTACAACAACAATGCGACAACAATAACAACAACAACAACGTTACGAGCCAATGTGTAAATTTGTAGACGATGTTGTCGTTTTTGTGGCCAGTCCATAGTAGACCGTTTCAATTTGTACATTATAGAGGTTTTTGTGTGTTACATTCTCTCTATTATATATATATATATATATACGAAAATATTTGATAAAAAGTTATAAAGACACGTCTGTGTACAGGTTGGCATGCAAGAAAACTTTTTATAATAGAAAAATTGAAAAATTATGATGCGTTGAAAAAACTGTAATTTACTTATTGATTATCTTTGAAGAAGACAGCACTCAATGTGCAGACTGAATAAATAATTCTGTAGTCGGAAATTTAAGTTGTTGTTGTGGAAATTTAAATAACGAAATTCTTTTTAAACCATAACGAAATATTAATGTAATATATATATATACATATATATATATATATATTACTATATACTATATACTATAAAAAGCCATTAAATTACATTAACAATCTTCGATCGGATTGAGTAGTCGAGTTAATGATACGTTCGCAACAAGATCTTAGCATTTAGTCTAGAGGAACATAATGAGGCTCATAATTTTTTTTTAATTTTATAATATTTTTCCTTTTCATAGATGAAATAACCTAAATAGGAAAGTTTGGATCCGTGTCTAATGATATTTATCGTGGTATTTTGCTTACAAAAATTCAGTGAAACATACAGTGTCGAGGTTTAATAAGAGAAGTTGTCGATTATCAAGCGAATAGTTTTGAAGATTTTATAAAAAAGAAATTCAGGAAGCAATAGAGTACAAAATTGTAAAACTTTTCAATATATATACATTATATAAAATATAATATAATATATAATATATGATATTATATATATGATTGTATGATATATATGAAACAAAATAAACTCTTTTTATTTAATTTGTGTCAAGAAGTTCTTCTTTTCAGATAGATCATCACGCAGAGTGCATATGTAACGCAAACTATGAAAATTAAATTCCATAAGTAATAGCTTAATGATAAATGCTTTTTGGAAAATGATGAATCTTGAAAAAATATATCCAGACTTGTGGAAGCTATCCACTGAAATACAATAGATATACGCCCGAAGAAAAGCAAGAACGGTTAAGAAGAAACGTATAATTTAAAAAATGTTATTAATTATTTACTTCGTATATTTTCTTGTTTTTGTAGAAAGGAAAAAGTCGATTTAAATCACAAGTTGATAATGATTAAGCGAATGTGCATATGGCAAAAACTTATACGCATAAATGTCTTCCTTTCGTACGTATATTTCTTCTAATCTGCTGTATGAACTGTGTGTGCGTAAGCATAATAAATGAACACCATAGAGTATTTCATTATGTTTTTCTGTCTCTGTCTCTATCTACTGCAATTTACATTCATTATTAAATATAATTTCATAAAATAAAAAAAACAAGCAAAAGTATTTAGATCGGGCAAGGTCGATATTAATTGCCACACACAATCTCGTCTGAGACCTTGTGTCATACAATATCAACATTAGATCTCATTGTCGTATGAAGGGCTATTTTTCATGAGAAACCGTGCTTGATTAGGGCATTGAAAAATATAATATAATGATAATATATATAATATATATATAATATATATATAATATATATATAATATATAATATATATATAATATATAATATATATATAATATATAATATATATATAGTTCAAATTTAATTATGAAATTACCACTCCGGACTAATTCTCATCATGAAATAGTAAAAACATTATCTCGTTGTTTTACTAGGATTTATTTGTTGCAGGAAGGAAGTAACAAATGGTTCGACTTCAACTAAAATTTCCACGCTTGATTGGTATAGCAATATATTAAGTTGTATCGGTTTTTATGAAGAAATCTCCAACATGCCAAATTTTTTCATATGATGATATTTTTGAAGATAACGTTATGTGATTGGCCGTAGAAATGGTCCGATGCAATCTCGGACGAAAACATGCTTGTTTACTACATATCATCAAAATATCCCAAAAAAGTGCTGTCTCTGGGCTGAACGGAAACTTACATGGACAGACAGAGGGACGCAGGCAGACTTAAATCAATTCGAGCGAGAATTCTGAACAGGTATAACGAAAAGTAGACCTACCCACAACCTTTGTGTCAAGTTGTGTGCGGTATAAATAGAAATATTCAAGTATTACCATCCTTTCTGCGGGTTTGAAATTCTATTTTCCACAATTTCGTTTATTTGCTTTGGTAGAAACTGATACCTCGAAACAGAGCAAATACTTAATTTTCTCTGTAGAGAACGTTTTAAACTGTTATTACTTGCGTACCTCGTCTTTAATGCTAATATCGTTTTAAGCTGGAGATTTTGTTCAAAATGAAATTGAAACGAAATGTTTAGTGTTATCATGGATCACTTTTTGTCCTCTTTGTGCACTGAACAGTTTCAATATGCATTGTGGAAGTATGGCAATTCTTACAAGTCAAACGAACGAACACTTGTCTATCAAATGTGAGAAATTCAAAAGTGAAAAAAAACAACAAATTCGAAATGGCAAAAAATTCGCTAGACGCTCGCTTAGAATACGCTCGGAAATATAATAAACCAGCAGCTTATTACGCGCTTCAACCCGAGCAAATGAAATCTCCAGAAAATATTTGCATTTGTGAAAAGAATCCAAGTGATGCTCGATGGGTCGAATGCGGCAAATGCCAGAAAATCTTTAAAGGTCGTTTATACAGAATGTGTAAAGTACATCCGAAGGTAAATAAGCCTACACTGAAGTACATGTAACGCATTGTATTATATCATAATGTCATTTGAAGGTTATTTACTTGATGGATTTCGCCTTCTGTCCCTCATGTGGAGGCCCCAAGAGTAACATGAAGCCAATAATTAAAACCCAGAAAATGTAGATTATATTCGCTATCCATGAATTTTAGGTCATTTTAGGTTAAGTAAATAAAATAAATTATGTTTATTTTGCAAAAAAAAGCATTCGTCCAGTTGTCTTGATAGACTGACTGAAACTATTTTTCACTTAAATGCTTTATCTGAATTGGTTTTTTTACAAACGCTTTTTTCATAGAAGACCCCATTTTCCTTTACTGCTTTTAAGGTTATGTTTTTATGTTATGTTTAGTAGTTTTTTCTGACGTTTTCTTTCTTAATTGGTGTAATGACTAGCTGAACATTCGGTTGAATTCATAGAAAAGGTAACAAATTATAACAATAGCTTATGAAGATGAATGGCGCGGGCAAATTACTAGAAGGCGACGACTCATTGCTGCGTAGTTACTAATTATAAGCATGCATTCCATTTCAAATGGATATTAGGTTATGAGTGTGTGTATGAGTATTTTTTATGTTTGCAAAGAGACAGACATATATGAATGATTTACATATTATTAACAACTAATATCCGCGCCATATTTATTAAACACATCAATAATTACTGTAATGAAACAATTAACACCAAAAAGACTTGTTGTGCTGAGACAGGTACTTCTGATAGAACATATTTTTCTTTTAAGTTCGTAACAAGTAATGCGTGCGACATCTAGATGTCTACTACAAATCCAAGGTACGTTTAAAATCTCTTCCTTCAATTGCAAAACATTCTTTAAAGAACTACAGTTTCCCGTTACATTCTTATTGTGATAGAGGTTTTAGGATTACCAACTGCCAAACATATGAAGGGGTAATTATGTCATTACTAAGGACAAAGATTGTGTATCCGTTACAATACAGATCATTTTATCTCAATTTCATTTTTAGCGAAAGCAACTGTTTAAAACGGGAATGGTATGCAATACAATGCGAGCAAACATATAAATTTAAGGAAAAAACTATATTTATTATATTGTTACAAAATTGACTTCTGTATTTTTCCTTTACACACAGTCCGCATTGCCAGATCGCGAAAAGCGTACATTTTTATGTACAATCTAAATAACACCATTATGGCTTATTTGAACATCATTCTTCTATTCTATTCTCAACGGACAACTTTCAGTACACAAATCTCTATTACAAATTGATTTCTTACGACTCTACGTTAGGATTGATTTCCGAATGCTTATTACGACTTCTTCCGACTACTTATTACGAATGACTTCGTGCCACTTTTTATTACGACTGCCTTTTCTGAAGCATAATATATAAACCTTACAAATATAACAAATGTTCCGTCTCGCACTATCATGCCTGCTGATACTTTGCTGTTGGATTTTCCCAGCGTAGTTGCATTAATTGCGTCACCTGTTAAATTTCGCGGGAATTCTTCGTCAATATTTACTTTTATTGACAGCTACAAATGTGCCTTTTTATGACCGCGGTAGGTATCATTCAAAAGGATTTTCCTCTCCATAGATTTATCAAATTTGTTGTAGTTGCCTTTTATTAGTTTGTGATTTTCGTAACAATATTTTGTATTTTTATCATTGTCTAGAATAACTGATAGTCGTCATTTTTTTTAAAATTAGTTTTTCATTTCACTTTATTTCAAATTAGTGACTTAAGTGTATCCATAATTGAAGGAAATTCAAAAGGTTTTATCGCAATTTTTGCTTCCTTTCAACTAAAAAATCTTCCATTAAATTTTCCGAATTAGATAAAAACATGCTCTCAAACAAATTTCATTCGTTATTACACCTACGTATGCATAGGCACCTATATCAGTGTTTCCTACATGGTAACTACGTTGCCAAAATTACCGTGAAGTTGAATTCCCTTTAAAATATATACAGCCATACTAGCTAGCTAAGCCAGTTGATATTCAGAGACCGATCGTTATACTTTCTTATATCCTTTTAAAATCTTATAGTTAGAACTGGCTCGTTAAATTTATTCAAATGAAACTGATTCCAAACAACAATCGAATAAATATTGTAACTCCTGAGAATATGTACAACTAATCAATGAACTCGTTTCATCATCGTCATTCAATCTTTGCTTGTGATAGGTTCTCTAAGTACCATTTATTCTAGAATTAACATTAGCACATACCTCCGCTATAGCCGGACTATCCAAGTAGTATAAAGACCACTAGGATAACTGCTGAGAACTCATCCGTTCGATTATAAAACACAAAAAAGTTGAAGAGTTTAAGTTCTTACAGCATAGTATATATGTATGTATATTGACCACCGCGTACTGTATCCCTTCCTGATCAAAAAAAACAAAAATTTATTTTGTTTATTTTGTTTTTGTGTCAAGGCCTATAAACATAAGAGTTATGTCTTAATATATTTTTGTTTAAAACTCTAATTATTTTCTTATTTCATTGAAAAACCGAAAAACCTTAAAGAATAAATTTGAATTTAAAAATAACTTGAAATAATTTTGCGGTTTCTCAACAATCAAAAACAATATCTCTATGCAATAAAATGCGAACAGCATGAAGAAAAATACATTAATACATAGATATAAACGAAAGTTATGCATTGTAGAACGAATGTTTTCTACATATTTTCAATGACATGGTTTGCGGTCGATTTTATAAATGAATGTTTACAACAAAACAAAAGTGTTCTTATTATTATTTAAGGTTTTTCCTACAGTTGTTGCTGTTATTTATACACATTGCTATTCCCACTACTCAATTGTCAACTTTTATTATAGTTGATACATTGATATTATTGGTGTTGTTCTTGTTGTTTTGCCTGTTGTTGGGGCTGCCGTCTTATGTAACAGCATATCAGCAATATGGAAACGTTGCAAAATAATGGTCAATGGTGAACGGTAAGCAGAATCATTTACAACTAGTAGTACAGTGGTAATGGGAAGCAATTAAAACTGGTGTAGCTATGTAATATATACCATCGGGCAAGAGCACTAAATGGAGTATATGTATATATATATATATATGCATATATATGTACATACGTACATACATACATACATATATGTATGTATATACGTGCCTGTACAAGTCTGCATATACATGGACTCCATTTGAAACCTTATAAAACGAAGTGTATTATTTATACGGTACATAGAGTATTGAAAGCAGTAGAAAAAAAACGTTACTGTGTTATTATTATTTCGTAGGAGTGAGTTCCAATCAAAAACATGTGCATACATATCTAGACACACACACATATCGTATAACATCGCTGTCCCTGATCATTTTATAGTGCGACAAAATGTATTTTCCAGCGCACTCACACAGCCGTATGTGTACATGCTTACCATTATCACATACACAAACTCACATGCTTTCGTATACATATTGTTATTGTGCAGAATACGCAGTTAGTGATATGTGAAAACAAAGAACTAAGGAAACGGAGACAATAAAAAGGAGAAGTAGAGCACTGTTGTGGAAATGACCATAATTATTGAAGACTACATATCCGGTAGTAATTGGATGCTTTAAAGTTTAACTCACATGTGTGTGTACTATTTTTATCTACTTCTTTAAACTGAAATAGTATCTTATAAAATAAAAACAGAAACTCAAATAAGAGAATTGAAAAAATAAAAAGAAATAAGAAAATTAAAACGTAAGAAAACAAGAGATTCACATCCGTCAAGGAACTAAACTTAGGTATCGAATCCATTAAGCGGACTCGCAAAAGACACAAATACTTTCCTAATTGTAAACATATCGTTTGCTATGACCGTTTTTCTTTTCTTTTCTTATTCTTAAAAAAGCCCTTTGAAATATGTTTTAAGTTGAAAGTGCAAGTGTTTAAAGATATTTTAAATATTTCAGACAATTGCAGATAAATGATAAACTTAGTATGTCGTTATCATACGATGGCGATTACAATAAGTAAAAGAGCGGCTCTTGTGAACGTTCATAGTCTCTAATTTCGTGTCATCATTTTGGCTAGTATGACTGCAGAATTGTTAGTTCACCTTTTTTAGACGATATATTTAATGTGTTTATTTAGTTTGATAGATCTTCTCTCACGTAAGGATTCTATGGATAATTTAGTTTTTATATGGCGGTAAGTGTAATTTTTGATATTTTATGACTAAAATAAATGGAATATATGACGAGGTTCGAAGTATTTAACAGTGTGCTCTTATTATAACGCTTTCACTTCTTTTGATTATTTTGCTTAAAAATCCCATTTCTAAGTATTCAGTTAATTTAGATAATCAGCAAAAACAAAAAAGTTAAAATCAATATTCGACAGTTTTTCAAAACTCTCTGCTTAATACACGATGATCCAATCTATGTCATCTATGCCGTCTATGTCTTTGCAGAAATATATAGCGTAATTTGCTTCTTAGTATATGAGATAAGCTAACATATACTACGGAGTGCGAACGGTTAGGAAAGTTTTTCGTGAGGCATAATTTACAGCTTAGAAGAGACATTAATATAAAAGATTATATTTTGTAAATATATTTTAAAAATATATATATTTTTATATTAAAAATATTCCTATTCAACCAACAAACACGTCCACATAAAAAAAATGTCTTAAATGATAAAGGAGGTTTTCTCAAAATTCACTTTATTTTTATTTGACCCGCGCCACTCAGGCAGTACTTTCCGTATTAGTATAAACATGATGATAGTCAGAAGAAAGGGGAGAAAGAAGAAAAGGGATTGCCGGCAGACAGGGAGTGATAAATCCGATCGATCTTTATTATGCCCTCATTAATCGGAATACAAATGCGGGCATGAGCCAGCTATAATTAAAGTACAGTCTATCGCATCTGAAATTGAACAAAGGTAAGATAAGCTTATCTATCAAATAATGTGGTCGTCCCTATGGAACTTCTTTCGTAAAAACGGGAAATATTTCGTTAACAAGAAGCGTATGTTTAGAAATTCTTTTTTTTCATATTTAATGGCCGACTTTATATATTTATTTTAGCAATGTTTGAATTTTTATGATTGATTTTAAGTAGACGAGCAGTTCAGTGAGACATACAATTAAATTGATTCTGCTAACCACACTAATCAACAATATATATATATATATATATATATATATATTCTCTATATGATTTCTGATATTTATTTCAATGGCTCGCAAACATTTGATGAATTAAATACCATTCCGCCTATGATTTTAAATTGCACTTTGGATTATTAGATGAATACCTAATAAATGCACTCAATTTTCTCTTTGTGATAATCAGTGAATCGATTGACGTTGACTGAGAACAAAATGAATATAAAACGCCAAACACCTGGTATAAAATAACATGCAACATGCAGCACTTTATTAAAAATTTGTTCATTTTGCCTCAACTAAAATCGAGAAGCAAATATGTATCTAAACTAAATACTGTGTACAGCCTATTGCGCTTTTTCTTTTTTTTTCTTTTCGAACGTACACTGTAAAATTCTTATCAGTATTAACATCCTCGTTATCGTTCATTCATTAGCAGCAATAACTGGTTTTATTTTATCTCTTGACATCATTTTCAGGCCACTAGATTTTCCTTTTCCGTTGGCCTTCACCGGTTTTAATTATATATATATCTACAGTAACCGATTGCATTGCCAACATGATGACACCGCAAATGTCATTTACACGTTTGTTTTGTTTGCTTCATGCTACTAACTAAGCTAGCTATGTCTGTATACAATAGATTGTCATTAACATTGTACTGTACTGTTTACACTACTCATCTGAGTGCCTGTTTGCTTGTCCCTCCGTCTATCTATTCAAATAACATTTCGTCTATGTCTGCCTATCTATCCTCTATACCTCTATCTCTAACTATTTTCTAGACCAGCAGAGTTTATTTATTAACATGGCTAAGAACTTGACAACTTTTATGGTTACGGTTGCTGACTCTTCTCTAATGCTGCTGCTACTTGGTGCTGCTATTTATCAGCTATGTTTTTATTGTTGTTGTCACATGTATATATATATGCAACTATTCTAGTGTTGATGACATTTCACTTTTTTGAATTTACGCTAATGTTGGCTATATATATATATATATAATGTTGGCTATATATATATATATATATATATATGTATATATATGTATATGTGTATACCTATGGTTACGTGGTTATTATTGTACGTTAAGTAATGCTAAATCATTGCTACGGTTGGTTAAAGTATGTGACTCATCTCTCGGGTTGCTTATGTGTGTGCATTATCGTTTATACTTTATTGTGAAAAACGTCTCTAAGCGTAAAATTTGCTTGTCACAAAAATATTTCCTGTCTAAGTGACTGTAATTTCAAACCAGACAACCACAGACAGGCAAGACATTACCACCAACACAACCAGCACAAATATAAAAAGCTCACCATCGTATTGCATTGCACGATGCTCTCTACAACCTACATCCTCATCATCGTCACTATCCTCATCATCAGTATCATTACTATTTTCACGTTTCTTTCTCCTCTGTTAAAATTGTTATTATGAGCCAGTAGTAACAACAGTACTAGTAGAACCACAGGGCAGTTAACTGCCAAAACATTTTTCAAAACCATAATATTACAATCCAGTCTTTTTTTTGTGTCTTGTTTCTCTTCTTACCCCATACATAGTTTTTTTTTTCAATATGTTTCATATTTCCCTGTCGTTGCGGTATTTCAAAAAGTCCTCTCGCTCCATAACCATTATTGTTTGTTATCATTGTTTGTTTTACTGGCCTGGCCATTGCTTGAGTTATGCTTTGTTATGTTACTCTCTTGGGTTTAGTGTTTACATTTAATGTTTTCTGAGGTTGGCAACAATATGTTTTTTTTTTTCTTTTATTTTGTATATACACCCTAATGTTAAGGATGGTTAGGTTATTTTTCAATAAAGTCAACAAACAGTTGAAAACAAAAAACAAAATACGAAACAAAATAAAACAAAAAAAAAACATACGTACACACAAACACGACTAAAAATTAAAAATATATCATAGTTAGGTGACTTTGAAAAAATTGCGGAAAATATCTTCATAGATTTCCGTTTTTCATTTTGTATTGTTCAAGTTTAAATGCCAGAATTAAATTTTAAAGAAAGCATTAAGTATTAAACCAAAGCGCTTTTATGTTATCAAAGAAAAACAATTAAGTGTCTGGCATCATATCAGAAAAGAAAATAACTACAAAAATTTTATTAATATTGAAAATTTCTAGGAAATGATTGAATTCTCACAAGGGTATCTTTAAGGATATTCGAGAAGACTCAAATGCCTGCCTGAAAAGGTAAATTAACTCAAACAATACTTTTCTTTTTTCATACAGAAAATGTCTTTCATCCTTAGTTTTGAATAATGCTTAAGCTTAAATATTTTTAGACAGGTGGGGCTAGCATTACAACAGAGAGAAAATTAACCTTTTTTGAATCGTTGAATAGATTTGACGCGAGAGTGTTTTATATTATCATAAAAATTAATTTTAAAATGAATTTTTAAAGTTAAATTATTTTCTAAAGTCTCACGTTTTAACCACTGGCATCTATTTCGTTTTTTCATGTTTTCTGCTTGGTAATTAGGGCTAGAAAATGGATTTATTAAATCAACTGACCTCATCAACTTGCCTAATTTAAATACATTTATAAATGCTGTGGACCATTTCGGTTACTACTAGTGTTGCTTTCGCTAATTTTTCTATTTTAAGAGCTTATATTTTAATATCAATGAATCTTGTCGTAAAGAAAAGGATGGAATCGGAGATAAACAGAAAGTGACGAAATATTGCATGATATAGACGACCATAAATGTATGATATAAAATAGAAAATATCTGGCGCCGATATTTAAATATGCTAAACAACATATAGATTATTTATACAATACAGTTTTTGGTAAAGAAGACCCCTTTATAATTCATAAAAAATGGTAAGAATTTGGGAAAATTTCTTTATTAATCGCATATTAAATTTAAATTGTGTTATAAGATAAATATACGGTTTAGAAAATTCCAATGTAAAGATATAAGCGTGAGGATATCTGCCTAGTCTCTTTGCATTATCTATATTTTTCGACTCATTCTATACATATTGTATTCGCAACGTAGAGAATGCCTGGCGAATCTCCAGAGAGATTCATGACATTTTCTGCATATTATTTATTCCACTTAGAGAATGTAGAAAAAGTCTCTTTATAGATGATTTATATTTCACAACAGAAAAAAATTTTCATATATATATTTTCCTTTACTTTATGTCGAGTATATCTTTAGGAATATCTCGAACCTTAATTACTAGGGCTGATAAGTGGTAAAAAAGCAAGTTAAATATTTATTATTATTACAATTCGTTTAGACTAACGAAATAAATTTTAGGATTACAAAAAAAATAGAATGAGCACTAGCAACCAAGAATATCGGCGCGGAAATTATATAATATATAAAAATATGTGACATCACAAAAGCTTTAGTTTTTTTTCATGCGACTACTAATTTTATTGATTCATATTTAACAAATTTAATGGTAACGAAAATTATTACCTAATGCAGGAATGAAAAAAAAGCAATAAAAAAATGTTTATGTTTCATATGGAATGTGATTTTCGTTATTAAATTGTTTCGGCTTAGGAAGTAAATAAAGGCTGTTGACTATTACTAGGTGGGTAGATAGGTATTTAAAGAAATAGACATATTTAAGAAGAATACGCACAGAATCTCATACCTGTTATCTGTACATTATGTAGCTATTAGATGTTTGTAAAAGGTTTTATCATCAACTTCAACAAGTAAATGTGATAAAGTAATGGAAAATACCAGTGTAAGTAAGGATTGAATTCGATAATTTTGACCTTTCTCTACCTAAAATAACACTTTTCCATTTAGTTTTATCGACTTAATCAGTGTATACAGCCGCTAATCCTAGAAAGCTCAAAATTGCATTTTCTACATTCATTTTCAACATTCATGATTTGAAGAAATCTGATGCCAAAGCCCATCGAAAGCTTTTGCAAACTTATGGTGATGCTAGTCCATCATACCGCAATTGTCGTTTTTGGTTTCGTTGGTATAAAAGTGATGATATCCGTGTCAAGTACAAAGAACGGACTGGAGGGCCAAAAAAAGTTGGAAAACTACATAAATTTCCCTCAAACTCTCAAAGAGCATACGAACAGCTTAGAAATTGATGAATTAACTCAATAAATGACTTTTTCAAGTGAAAAAATGATAAAAACATTTGCAAGCACCTAATAATACAGGGACTTGTAAAGACCGACTAGAAATTGGAGACATCGCATGGAGTAGATAATACATAGATAATAAACAAACAATATGCAGAATAATTTGTTCCATTATTTATATTACTTTGCCTAGAAATTTTCTAAATATTATATTCGTTTGATACGTCATGTGAATTTTAATCTAAAATGCATGCATTCCTTATAGGCTTGCAAATGCTTTTTCGTATTTTTTGTAATTTTTTTTGCTTTTTGTATCTTAGAAACCCCTTGTTTAGAAAATATTATATATTGTAATTTATACTTACATGTTATAAGGAGTACATTTCGTTTTCTACTCCTGACATTTTCTACATTCGTTTGTAATATATATTGCTATTAACTTAACAAAAAAGGTCCAATTTCTAACTTTCAAAACAAGATATTCCCAACGCCACAGGTGTTCCCACAACAAATATTATTCTTTTTTAAATATACCTATTGTTATATTCACAAGTCAAATATACATTCGTTGTTGTACAGAGAAAATATGTTCTACGCAATAACATCATTTTGCAGAAATTGTAATGAGGTGTACTGTCACTTTGCCATATGCAAGTGCGTCGAGTTGATTATTTAACTTATCAAAAAAAAAAAAAATAAAAAGAAACCAAATCAAATTCAAGTTTTATTTCACAAGAGTGTGTAGCTTTCTGCCAAGTTAGAAAGATTTTATTTGTGAATTTTTGTGATATTGTGCACAATACGAAGAATTGATGAAGTTAAACACAAATTTTGAATTTCGTTCATAAATTAAATAATAAACTAGAATAAAGCTTTCTATTGCTCACAACATCTTTGTATAGAATTACTCTCGTTCGCCAGGTAAAAGGACAAAAAGGCCCCTACAATTTCTCTAACGATATTAATGAGAAGCATATATTTGCTCTTATGTCTCTGCATATTTATTTTTTACTTTTACGTATGACTTACGCCTTATTAGTATCGTATACATGTTATTGCTTCAATGTTTTTGTGAAACCATCTCCATATTTCAGATAAAAATCATCAATCATAGCAATTTTTTTCTTAGACAAGTATTCGGCAAAAACAAAAAAGGTACCAACATCATAAAAACTTTTTTAATAGTCTTACATTTTTGATGTATGTTATGCTCTAAAGCATAATTTCGTATACACGCATCGTATTCACATACATTTGGAAGTTTCTTTTAATTAGTACGAAAGCCTTTTCGTGTTATTCTGATATTTTCCTTCTTCTGAGCCTTCTGAATGCTACTTGTTAATTTGCTTCATAAATTGACAGTAATCAAACGTAAATTAGGTATAGATTATATTTGAGGACGGGAAACAAAAAACTGTAAGTTTCAATTCAAAACTGATTTGTTTTGCAATTTAATTTAAAAGCAACAAAAGTTCAATAAGAAAAGAGCCGAAAACCCTCTATAAATACGACTAAAACTTATAAGAGATATTGACATAAAACGTAATGTAAACGTAATATTGTAATATCGTGTAAACAGCCATTGCAAAAATTGTCGCTTTTGACCGCTTGATAGACTCGTATCCCATGTTTGGCAATTCTGAATGAGCTGGTGTCAATTGTTTAATATCAAAATTTAGCTCAAAGCGAATATAAATTTTATATCTTTTCTTTTGCTTTCTTCTTGATGTATGGTCCCACTAAGCAACTTGGCTGTGATTGAAGTCCAGCCTTATGCAGTTAGTCCCATCAGCCGCCTGTAATTCCAGTGATCGTCCGAAACAACTATCGGTTAGGGAGGATTAAGGTTTAGCTATCAATGCCTAGCGACGGGTTCTCGTGGATAGTAGGAGTAAGCATCTTTTGTGTTATGAAAAGGAATGTCCTTTCTGTAATATCTTTAGTGTAAAGGGATCATGTAATTACCGTGGCAATACAGTAAGTTTTTATGGTGCGTTGCAGCAATATTTAATATAAAAGCAATGGCTGTAACTATATATTTCCAATTACATTTAATCCAAGAGATAAGATAGGGGAATGGGTCTTTCGGGATGTATAGAAAATTCGAAAGTCCAACCAAAACAACGGGGATCAGGTTGCCCTGACCCAAAAATATAATTTTTAATAAAAACATATTGGAATCATCTATAAAGAAACAATCATTTGTTTCGAACTCATTGGAATAAATACTAGATTATTCGATGGACTTTGAATAATACGCCTTTATTAAAGCGGAAAGGGAGTTTAAATATCGTTGCCTTGTAAGGTATGGTAGTAAAAAGCTACATACTCGTAATACAAAAATGTGAACATAGACATTAAAATATTTTAAATGAAATGTTACCCTATTTGACAAGTGTTGATGAATGGCTTTCATAAGGTTTTCAGAAGTGAACTGACAACAATATGTCAGAAAGAAAGCTGAGACAAGCGTAAAAAAGAAGAATTTTGCATATAAATGCATTTATTTGTGAGCGAATATAACAGATTACTTCAATGAGAAATTTCTACCGGCTGTTTTATATTTTCATTTTGCATTTTTACCTGTAGCCCACGAAAAAATAAGTGAACACATATATATGTTTTTCTTTTTAAGTAACATAAGAAAGAAATTTTGCTATAATAACGAATCTTGAGTACCCATCATCTGTTATCTATGGATTTAATTGCGTTCACAAAAAAAGATAGAGAAAACAAACCCGAACTCTATCCAATATCCGTCTCAAATTTCAACGTAAGATATCTATTGTTAATTAGTAAAGAAAATATTTTAAACACTTTTTCTAAAATCGTTTCACGTTCAAAAACATTGCAAGCAATTTTAACTTAATTTTAAATACAATTCATCGAAATCAGAGCGAGTGTATTAAACTGTAGCTTTTTATTCCGATTTCATTTACTGCATTGAGCAATAAAAAAATCAATAATTGAAGCTTTCTTAGTGTAGTCCTAGATTAGACCTAGTATTCGTAGCATACATATGTTTCACAGAGTGAACGAACATACACATTTTGACTTGTTGCAATCGCAATGGGCATATTAGTATACAACTATTCAGTGCAAAGTGAAAAAATAATAAATTTAATTTTATTTTTTTTTTTGTATCTTTTGTACGATATGTTGTGAAATATTTTACGAATTCTTTATGCAAATTTGGCAATGGGTGTCGTAGCAAATACAATCGGGAAGTAGAGAAAATTCCAACAATTTTTCTTCCTTTCATTGGTAAAATTAATGCTTGATACGGTATATTATATATATATATATATATAGTAAAGAATTTATCAATATCAATTACTCTTTGCTCCCTATTGGTCAAGGAGGTGTACCCAGGCAAAGCAGCGTTCTATCATTAGTGAATGTTTAGAAAAGACGAAAAAGAGATTAATCATTCTGCCCTCAACCCTAGAAGCACTCTCGTTTCGTTTAACGAGTGTTTAATAAAAAGTCGCAAGCATTTAAAATATCGGTATAATCTCTATTAAGGCTGTGATATAATTTCTCCTCATTTTTTGTCTGAAAAGGCAACAAGTTATCAATCGAAACCATTGTTAACCAGAAAGGAGAATGTGAGGAGTAGTACACTCCGATTAAGTGGTACTAATATTTCCTTGGCAAGCCTTGCTATTCTTTTCAGAAAATTACAATATCATGACTTTCTCCATTTTGCGGTACAATTGTTGTTGATGTTGACTTTTGCTAGAGACGGTGACAAGTTCATAGTACGCTAAGTATTGTTAACCGCATCAAATGGAGCCGCCATGAACATTCAGCTGAACCCTTTGAAGATACGAAGAAAGCGAATTTTTTACTTGAAAAAATTATATATATACGGGTCGAGGCAGTAAACCAAAGAAATTATATATATATATATATATATGTTATATATGTTATATATATATGTGTTATATATATATATATATGTTATATATATATATATATATGTTATATATATATATATGTTATATATATATATATATATGTCTACTAGTTTAGAAATCGAAAGCTACCATTTCATGCTCAAATCATAGCTTATTTTCTTGCAAATTTTCCATAATATTATTGAAAACTCTTAGAGAATTCATGAACTAAACCCTTTGGCATTTTCTACTCACATATCTATAATCTTTTCTACCTGTTTCCAATTAGCTAATATTTTTATTGTTTAAAAGTTAAGCAGAACTTTTGCTCATATCTAACTTGTGTATCCTTCCATAAGTTTACTTGTTTAAGATCAAGCGTACAAGCGTACTTTACTTATATTTTTAAAACCTTGAAAGTGCTAGCAATCTTTCTGCTACTACGCCTCTATGCAAGTCTCGCTGGAGGATTATAAAATGTGCTTAATAATGTGCAAAATAAAAACGCGTTTTTTATTAAACGGATTTACTTTTTTATTCTCAAAGTTGTTGACAACGTATGTAAAATAAACAAAATGTATTGAAAAATTCATTACAAATTGCTTTTAAAAAAAAAAAAAAAATTAATAAATTTAGCTTAAAGCTTCTTAAATAAAAAGAAAAAATAAAAAAATTTTAGTTGCACTTTTCTGATTAAACATTTCAAATTCTAACATTTGATTGACTTTTGGTGAATTTTCAAAAGAAATCTATCGGATGATGACTAATTTTTCACATCGAAGAATGAAATGAATTTCTCAATGCGAATTGAATTGAATATTCCGTTATGTGCTTTAAGTAATTCATTTTCTTTTTTTTTTAGAGGGATTTCTTGTATGTAAGAAAATTTACATAAATTGTTTTTTTTTCTCTCACCTTTTGTGTGAAAAAACTACGCATAATAATAATCAATATCTGCTTTCATATAAAATTTGTAACTTTATTCTTACGTTTGATCCCTAGATCTGTAAATTATTCTATACCACAAGCAAAAGAAAACAAAAAATAAAGAGGAAAATTGAATTCTCTTCGTTTTTTTTCTCTTCCTTTTGTTTGGTTTTTGTTTTATTAATAAGAACTTGTTTGCATATTATCTCTTGACACGTTGACATCATTTCCTTGTAAGCATATTATCTGTTTAACAATAAGCTTCACATTAAAGCAATTTTTTTTTTGTTACCGCTGAACTGAAGTGGAGAAAAAGTGTTATAAAAAGGGAGGGAAAAAAGTTCACATGACTAATAGCAAAATGTACATGACATCAATGACCATCTAAAGCTGGGAGCAGCATGAACATTTGCAGGAATATGAATGCAAACAGGCATACAGGTACTCCGGTACTCCTTAAGCATCGTATGTGTTGTCGCTAATGATAAAAGAAAACAACAACAGCCACCATCTATGGCAAACTGCACATATTCTTTAACTGGTATGCAAGCATATATATAAAGCGCTTGTAACACATGATCATGCTGATGCTGGCGCTGTTGTAGTTTATATAAAATTTTTCCTTTTTAAAATAAATTTTTAAAATCCTGTTTTTATTTGCCCTTGCAAGCTAGTTAATACCATACACTACTAGTACGATGCATGTGTTTGGTTAAAAAATAAAATAAAATAAAAAAAAAACAAGAGAGAAACTAACAAAGAATTTATATTCAGGTTAAAACGAATCTTTTGATATATACTGCTTGCACTGATTGCTATGAATTTTCTAAGAAAAGATTATTTCTGCTTATAAAAAGCCCTAAGTGCTGACCATAAAACATTACTATTAAAAAACATAACATTATACTTATACACGAAGATCTTGAAAGCAAGTCCACTTCAATTTTTTCAATTTTAAAATCACTACTCGGGAAAATCTTGATGAATCTAAGATGATGATACAAACCTAGATGATGTACATTATTCATTCTTAAGTCGTTAGTAGGAAGTAAGTAGAAGACTTTAAAAGTCAAATTCTTATAAAAAAAAATGTTGCTCAATCAATGTATAAAATACGTATCTTTTCTTAACGTGAATCATCGGAAAGCAGATCGCTCTATGTGCAGGAGCATTTAGCGCTAACAAAAATCTACATATTCTGCAACCGTTGTACAGAAAGAGGAAATGCGAAGAAAATACGAGAGTCTATTACAAATACGGTGATCATACCGCTCTAATAGAGCTCTATTAGAGCTCTTATTTGGAACGTAGCAACTACGATACAAATAGGCGTAAAATACAGCTAGTAGACCTAGAAATCCTTACAAAAATAGCGATACTAAGTGGGTTCGCCTTCACAGAAGCACGCAATGCTTTAAGATCTTCTTCGGAATATATATGTGAAACGACGAAGCTTGTGATTTTGGTAAACTGAAGTTCCATATCACACAGATAGTTAACCAATTAAAAACAGTATCCAAAGAATAACGTCCGTCAATAGCAATCCAGATTCATGCCATTAAAAGCAATGAACTAAAAGCTTTATTTTCTAAATAGAAACATAAGCGCTAGAACAATGTAAGAATTTAGGACATTTAAAAATTCCTAATTAAGATTACTTTACAAGATCTTTTCTTGATGTTACAAAGTCAAGAATAACGTTAGTATAGCATATAATCCGATAGAGAAAATAGGGAATCTCCTCTGTCCAGTTTACACACAACATGAGGTACGTTTGCAATATTTTTTAAAAAATATTTATTTACGTAAAACCAGAACACCATAAAAGTTTATTGTGTGTTGTCTGCCAGTCTGATGTCAGACTTAAAGTTCTTGTGTGTGTGTGTGTGTGTGTGTGCGCTTGGTAAGGCAAATTGTAATATATTGTCTCTTTGCCATAAGTTTTTTCATTGTGTGCATATGAATTTTTGTTTCATTTTCTCTCATCTTTTATACACGCACTAGTTACCATCGAAAGTTTGATGTCCTTCGTTGCTAGCCAGCAAACATGTGCCGTGTATTTAAATAAAATAAAAACGAAAAATAAAAAAGAAATGAATTAAATGACTTTACTTTGCGACAGATAGAAAGGACCAATGACAAGAGCAACAACAAATTAACGTTAATTTTTATTGAATGATTTATTATGAAAAAAAAAACTCGTTCATGTTCTTTTACATATACGAACGCAATTTTATATATACGTACACAGAAACTATGGAATAAAAATCCTTTCAAAGTAAAATTTTTCAGCCTTCATAAGTAAAGAGAATTAAGAAGAAAAAAAACCCATTAATTTCCTGTTAAGAAAAACAAAAATACAATCGAGTCCTCTTGTAAAGAAAATTTACTTGTTGAACAACAAATAAATTTTGTCAATTATAAAACAGGTTGAAAAGCTAGAGATTATTAAATATCTCTACAAAACTTTGCAGAAAATGATTATTCTCCTTCGCTTCCTCATAAAACTTATTTCAGTATAGGGGTTTACTTTTCATGACAACCTTTACATGGGTATAGGGCTCAAGAATACTTCCATTTAGTTCGAACTTACTGCAATAAATTTATATTTATACCCGTTTTGATCATAAAACCCTACAAATTAGACCTTGCTGCAATGTAAAGTCTTATTTTCTTCAAAAACGGAAGGATTTAAAAAATGGTCTCATTCCACATTCGTATTATAGCACAAATGCCATTTTGCATTGATATTCGTCAAGAAATATTAAAGATGACAATATTGTTTCTTATAAAAGCTTTTTTTAGAAAGTATATATAGATCACTTGAAACCATTTTGAATAGTGTTTACCCGAAACATGTCATGTGCGCAGAATTTCAATAAAATATATCTGTAAGCTCCGAACATAAAAAGGCGATGGTAGACAGACTAGTTTAGAATATACTTCTGCATCTGCGATACAAGATTTGTCTGTCTGTCAGTCCTTCTCTCCTTTCCAATATACTCAAAACATCGGATAAGTAGTGTAGAGTACAAAAAAAAAGTCCCTGTTTTTGCACAACATTTTTCGTGTCTTGTTGCGCATACTGTGTTGTTATTATAATTTACAAATTATCATGACAACGTTAAATGCTATTTAGCTCATCAGCATTCAACACTTCAACACATATGCACGCAGATTACGAGATCCACTTAAGTTTATTAGCTATGGCTGCTAGCAATCAAACCGCCACTCAAATTTCTCGCATAACCAGCACTATCATCAACACCAGCAGCATAGAAACCCCATACAAGTCCGCAAACTTTGATCCAACCATTTTTAGTGGTTTAATATATAATTTTATATGCGCACGTACAGATTGCCGCACTTACTTACATGTGCATTAGCAGCATTGAAACTTTAAACAGAAAATATTATAAAATTATGAAAATATACAACAAAAATTTAAAATTAGAAAAGGCCATGTGAGTGCTATCTTCAATGTTTACAAACTAAAGTCGAATATAGAAAATGCCCTTAGTCTCAAGAATCTATCATTATAAAGAAGTAACATTTAAATACATCGAAATAATCTTTATCGTTTGCGATAAGAATAGATGAAGTTTGTGTAATTTGGTACAATTGATATGTTTGGGTTCAAAAGATTAAAGCTATTGAAATTAATGTAACTAATTTTACGAACGCTTCCACATATAATTCCTCTTTTTGAAAGAGTTATAATACGAAGGAATTTTGTCATTTTTCGTATTTCTCGAGTGGAATAATCGAAAAGCGATACTATGGCACTTATAGAACGAATGGGTATAATTCAGACGGGAGAGGGAAACGTTTTGGACCATTTGTAAATGCTGTTAAAAAATATAAGTCGTTATAGGGCAATAAACTCCGATATCCAGTATTGTGCGACGAAAATTGAACCCACAATACTGATGTGACATGTAAATAGGTATGCGCTACTCAATTCGGACCGTATTGATTAATTTTTTTGCACCTTCTACCATTTAAGAATTGAGAATTAATTTTTAAACTAAGTCCAGCTTTTGGTATTTTATGACAAAGGAAGTAGTGACGAATTGCATCCGAGCAGGTGTGTAATTGAAGATGAGAAATAAAGAAATTAACCGGGAAGATATGAGGCTGTAGTTTGTCAGTAACAATACACTTGACATAGGAACATTTAAGAAAGAGCTCGAAATTTCGAGAAAAAAATTTCTTATACGTACAAAGTTGAAAAGAGATAACAAAAATATTTTTTTTTTTTTGAAAATTTACATTGTCTTCTCTTCTTAATTTCATCTTACCCCACTGTAACGTTTGATCATGGAATTGTTTACCTTAAGACTTAATCCATATGAAACGTGAAGATATTTAAAAAAGTCCAGAAAATGATGGGAAGTGTGCGAACCACAACAAAGTCAAGAAACCGCTGTTCGAAATCCGTCTTTAGAATTTCAAATGTTTTAAAAGATAGTCTTGCGGCATGCCTGGTCGCAGAGGAGAGCTTAGCAAGTTTTTTTATTTTGGCATAGACATGTATATAGAAATGTATATTCTCGATCAAGTGGACTTTGCCGAACTTATTTCGAACGCATAGAAATTTAAACTATAGTTTTAATTTTACATTTAACCAAGTAGTTCGTTGACTGCCGTATTTAAGTATGTCTCTCCAGGATCGTTGGTTGGGCCAACAACTATCCTACTATAGCAAAATATTCTTAAGTATGATACCACCATAACTAATACGTATCTAAAATATGGTTGCGTTGATTTAAGTAAAACATAAACATATTCCAATGCGTCTCGTTGCTATGAAGGGAAGTATAAAATTATTACAATCGTACCTTTCGACAGGGAACGTAAGGCTTACTGCAAGATAACTTGAATATTCATGGTCCCACAACTAAGTATTTGATGGACAATAGTTGTACTTGGCTACACTGGCTTAAGATTGCTAGTGAGTTGTGCAGAGGACACGTAACTATCGGTGATTTATAAAAAAACCATTAATTTTAATCTCATTCCAATTGTTACACACAAAAAATATGAAGAGTTTTTATTTTAAAATATTTAAAAATATTTCGAATAGACTAACTTAACCAATGTCGAAGACTCAGATAATATTTCCAATCGACTTGTAAAAGCTCTTTAGAAGGAATTTCATATGAATTACACCACAACAATTTAAAAACACAATGAATTTTCTGATTTTGATTTTCGATTTGTTTTGACAAGATTTTCTCGGTTTTAGACTATCCTCACATATGCGAAGCATATATTTAGCTGCCTGGACACAACTCTACTTTTTAGGAAAAAAAATTAGAATCAGGCGAGAAAATGAAAGAAGAATTTCTCTGCTTGATATTGATATTTAATTGAAGATCCCTGCGTGCATGGTCCTTAAGTTTGTTAATATTTTTATTAGTGATTAAAATTAGTGGTTTTCCAGTACTTAATTCATCCTTAGCTGATTTTTTGTCATCGTTTCGGTCTTCGTGCCACTTGTAAATTATGGTTGTTCTCTTCTTTCATTTTAGCACTTAACATTCCCTCATTTTTTGAACACATCAATAATTCTTTTAAATTACCACGCTTGCGAAAAATATACGATCGTTTTTGCATACATATCCACGATTATCTGCAATAATTTTTTACAAGAACCTACTTTTTGTGCGCGTGTATACTTTTTCAATCAGTTAGTCTCGTTTATGCGAAATCGAAAAGAAAAAAAAACACCACAACATAAGGATTCCAATACTAACGAACTAGGCAAACGCTTTAGTATAGTATGTGACATAATAATGACTACTCTCGGGTAATTATGATAATTAAAAATTTTCCATATCTCATAAAAATCTCTGTGGTTGCTACTGTTAAGTCACAGCTCATGGTTTTGCATTAAGCTAATGAAGACTTCTGCACATTATGTAAGGACGCGAAATACAGAAACGGAAAGCGTAAGAAAGAAAAAGTCATTGTTACACTTGTCAACAGTATTTTCTTGGGAGAGAGATACGAATGAATTTAAAAAAAAAACCCTCAATTTGTGTCACTTTTACATGATAAACAGGTCACACAGTCACTATGGCCTACGTTCGTGCGTCTCTGTGAACTCACGCTTGAACAAACTTTCCACTCACTAACAATGTCACATAAATATTTTACTATAGATATCATGATGGAAAATGGAATTGTGCATAAAAATCCATAAGTGGTTTCTCATGCATTTGACATGTTTCCATTGGGACGCACCATGTTAACCACTGATAGAGATAAAATTACAAAAAAGAAAAATCACACAAAAAAAGAAAAAAAAAGACAGAAATGAAAAATTCGTTAGCGAACACTCACATATCAAGTACAGTTTTATGTATTTGTGGATTGCACATCTTCCCGCAAATATATATGCGACGTGTACATATGCATAGAGTTTTGCATTTGTATGCGAAAACCGACATGTGGTGCATTATAACCTCTCTGCACAGAAATATTGTTAAAACTAATACAAGCACACGTCACGATAACCGAATCGTCATAGAAAAATACGCTGGTTTTCTGTACTATTTTTTCTACTTACCATTACAGACAGCATTATGGCTTTAGCTTTAGTTGTGTGCATAATAAAGAAATTCGACGTAATATTAATTTGGAAACGTGTCCTTTTTTCTATCTGTATATCAAAGGGTTTGCTGTTGACATCACGAAAGTATATTTGAGAATTTTGAAAACCTTATAATTCTATTATCGCTAATAATTAATTTCAATGGCCACGAAAGAAAAGCTAAAACCAAATTGAGCAGTATTGGCGCAAGCGAGATGCCAATAGTGAATTAAATATTAAAATAAGAGAAAAGCAGCTCAGATTAACTCTCTTATCTCTCTTTATGTGTGTAAATGTATTACAAATGTATCATTTTTTCTGTTTGTTGTTGATTATGACTTACGTGCAATGTGTGGTGGTAGCCTTTGATGAAAATTCATAAATCCATTCATTCAACTCATATCTATATGCGCATTAATATTCGGAACTATTTGAAAGTCCATCTTTCGATATTTTTCTATATATCCTGACTTTTTGTTGTTTTCACATCTAAATGTTTATCAATAACTTCTGCCCAATAACTCACTAATTGTTGGGTATCAAATGATTCGATCCAAGCTAGCGGTAAATGCTCGCTTGGTTTTTTTTATATATTTACAATTTGTTGCTATAATTGTTAAGAGTAAATTTCTGCTATTGAATGCTCGTAGCTGGTCGGAACTTGTCATGGCTATGCTTGGTCATAACTGCAGTTTGGTCGTCATTCATGATTCATAGCATTTTGTGGATTTTATTTGTATAAGTTTAGCGCTGTTACCGTAACCTATTGTTATTATATACAATAATAGCAGCAAAAACTACCTCAGCTTTTTTAAATTGCGGTCTCACAATAAAAGCAACACAATATCCTTACATTGACTGACATTGTTATTCATATATAAGAGCACATTTGGATAAAAGCTGTTGGATATGTGTTTGCATTTTTTCAAGTTTATATTTAATTTTTTGTAAAAATCTTTATTTGTTTTTTCTTACATAAAATTTACTCAAGCATTAGACATCATTTGAAACTACACTCTAAACACCATTTTACACTTCATTGATTTCTTATAAAGTTAGTTTCTGTACACAAACATTTGCTTGTGTGTATTCCATCAGTCATGTTTTCCTTTTTGTTGGTTTCATTTTCCCCGTCTCTTTTAAAGATTTTACACTCACTGGCTCTGAAAGGCTTTAATGGTATGTATTTTTAACTTACTCTATGTAAAGCATCATTTACGAGATGAAAGCTTTCCTACCTTGATTGCTTTCTATTCTTTTCTTTTCATATAGCTTTGGAAAAAAAAAAAAATTTTTTTTTTTTGATTTCTGCCTGAATGTTTGATATGACGTAATAAGTTTATGTTACTATTTGCACTAGTCATAAGCGTCCCCCGGAGTCCGAGTAGAATGTAAATGTACAAACTTAAGAAGCGTAAAATTTGCAATCGTTTTGAACAAATCGTAAACCATTTGTGGTTGAGATCGTAAGAATAAAAGCAGATTTTTGAGATTTAATACAAATCCGCCCAATTACTACACCAAGAGAACATTTTCATATATTTTCTCTAGCAACTTGCTAGCGGCATTGGAAATGGTATCCTTTTGTTCGATCTATTGATTGAGATCATTAATTTCATTAAGAGCACTGCACGCCGCCAGCAACTATATATAGTCTATACTTTTTGATTTCAACTGATTCCATGGGGTACAAACTATTTTTTGTGGTTAAAGATGCATTTGTTTTGGAACAAAATGCATGATTATTCAAAGTATTGTCTATCGCCGCCTGCCACCACTTTTAGGTAAAATATGAATTCCGTAAGGGAAAGGCAACTGCTTTCCATTGAGGCTGACCAATAGAAGACATAGTTTTGAGCTACCATTATAATAATAGAATCTCAACTTGACCGGACCATAAGTAATCGATTGGAACCGGTGTTAATCAGAAAGAATAATGTCCGCTAGTAACAGCAGCAGGCCAGGGCGGCATATTCCAGGTTAATGTTGCTAAAGTCAGGTGGGCGAGTTTTGCTATATAAGCCGAACTTCGTCGTACTCAAAACCCATGATATCATGACTTTTGACATATTGCGTCGGGTTTTTGTCCCTATGATAATTCCAATTGGTTGAGAAAAGCCACAGTTGACCCCCCAAGTGGTTATTCAGCTTTATCGTCCATGTTAGTGGTTCGCCAGTTCTTCATCATAATTATTTGAGCTTTGGATATCCACTGTTCATCACTCGTAAAGATTTAGTAGTAAATGAGCAATTTCCCGCAAATTAAGAGAATTAGTCGTTACGATGCGGACAAAAATCAGTTCATATCTCGATCGAACTATGTTGATATTTTTTGTATGACGTGTACATCTGATTATTTCCATTAGAGATTAGAAATTATTGGAAAACCAACCGCGAACTAACTTTAAATCCCAATACCTTAAATGATACCTTCAGGTTTTTTGCAGTGTTTAATGAATTAATTCGGTTTTTATAAAGACGCTTCCTTTTGTATTGTAATTATGCTTATAATCATATCAATCAATCCATTTCGATTTTCATTATTCATTATTAATTAGTTTTGTTCTGTTTTGTAGTATACTGTCTAACTGTATCATAGCGTCTATTTAATTATTTAGATTTTGTGGTGTGTTCTTATGTTTTACTTCCATTACCACCTACTAATTGCTATTTCTTGCTTATATTTTACATGTTGTTTAGTTAATAAGCTATTAAGTATTGACTATTAGATAAAATTTAATATTTATTAATAAGTAAATAAATAATTAAACAAACGAGGTCAATGCTTACCACTAAAACATGTATTGACAAAAAACAAAATGTTTTATTTTGTTGTTCCCACAAAAGAATATATATATTCTCAGTATAACAAAATTTGTTATTTGAGTAATAATAATAATGTTTTTTATTTTATATATAAACATTTAACTTACTACTAATTAACATTCAATTTTCTGAATCAAAAATTATGAATTAGCTTATATGTGCCGCTCTCTCCGTCAGGGTGTGCGTCTGTGTATATGTACAATCTCTATAGTTCAGGATTGAAAAATGGACATAGAAAACTGAAACTTGGCAAATATGCAGTTGATGCTTGCATGATGGACGCGATCCACCTACCCATACCTACGATAAATTAAAATTTATGTCAAATATTTGTTCAAAGTTTGATGTAAAAATTTACGAGGGCCTTTCAAAAGATCGAAAAAGTTTGCAGCCACCATACCCACAAAAGACAAAAGTATTTATTGACAAATTGCAAGACATATTAAGCCAAAATTCTGTACAGATATTTTCAAACAAGCCAGACAAGCCTGCGATGGACGATACCAAAGATTTGCCTTAAGGGTGATATAACAACTTTTAAGTTAAGATAAGTTTATTAAGAGTTAATTTTATTGTTTATTT
The DNA here is from genome assembly GCA_000671755.1 of Glossina brevipalpis. Lineage (NCBI taxonomy): Eukaryota > Metazoa > Arthropoda > Insecta > Diptera > Glossinidae > Glossina > Glossina brevipalpis. Next base: position 448,829 of record KK351059.1, read on the forward strand.
TTTTTTTGCAAATTACCAAAATTTTTCTTTTGATATTTCTTTATATGAGCAAAGTATATGATTTTTTGAAAAGTATTTTGCCGAAAAGTTTACTAAACGAATCTGATAGGTTCAGCATCTAATTTAGTATTTAAGATTATATACTTGGTCATAGTTAAGTTCCCCGTTGAGATATCTTGATATTTCGATTATGGTTAAATTGTCTTTAATATCAGGTTGAGTACACACAGCATGATGATTTCGTTCATATGCGAGAAACATGTCTTTAGCAAAAAAAAAAAAAAAAAAAAAGAAAAACTTCTGCCATAAAAGTGCTTCAATTTCAATTTAACGTGTTTTCAAGAAGATTACAATATAATTTATATAACTATGTACGCTCAAATACACACACATATTTATGTTTGTATGAGTATGGGTATAAGTGAATTGCTCACGCATGCTCATACTTTGCATGTACGAACACGCAAGTAGGCACAGAGAAGAAATAACTTATAAGTATTAACGCAACGTATATTGAAATTGCCTTTATATGTTCGTGTGTATGTAAGCTTACAGAATCTCTTACCTACTAAATTATATCAAACAAGTGTAGTTCAAATACTTACTTATGCAAATTCTTATACGGAAATCTATGTATGTATAGGCATGAATAAGTCTCTGTATTTTTATTTCATATTATAAATCTTAATAGATTTTCAGATTACGTAGTAAATTTCGCTGAAAATCATAGCAATTTTTATATCAATTATATATATGAAGCGAAAAATATGTAAAGAAACAGAAATATGTGCTAAAGAGGATTCGCTTCCTAAGAAGAACTAAAATAAATGATAGATAAAGTTCATATATGTACGTGGAGCAGTAGCAGAGTAGTCGTAGTCGTAGTAGCAGTAGTAGTAACATTATTAGTACGTTAAGACAATATGCACTTGGGCTTAAAATCATAAAATAACACATACATATATATAAATACATTTACACTTCATAAATATATATATACATACATACATACATACATACATAAACAAACATACACATAAGAACATACACGAAAATATAAATATGTTGTGATGACGTTGATGACGACGATGATGATGATGAAATTGTTAATATTGTCTTTGGCTTGAGTAACCTTTTTGCCACGATACTGAATAACAAGGATGTGTAGGCAAACATTTGTGTGGAAGACAAAATATTGAAATAAATTCTCTTTTTTCGCGATTTCTATACAAAAAAAAAAAAAAGAAAAAAACATCCAGCACGCGTAAGAAGGCGAAACTGTGGTAGCATATGTATCAGACGGAGAGTAGATGAAGGATGACTGTGATGAAAAATTATTCGCTTAACGATCAGAGAAGAGAAAAAAATACATTTGTTATACGTTGTTAGTGAAGGAACTAACAATCTCACTGGAAATGTATTGACGTACGCGTATATATATATATATATATATATATATATATATGTCAATCTATGTATATATATATATATATGTATGTATGTGTGTATTTAAGTGTTTGCATTTGTGCTAAGCCATAATGATGATAAAACATATGAAATTTATTTATTGTTAAAAAGGAAGAAAAATTTTTCAAAGTAATTTTTTTGCGCATTTGCTGCTTAAGTAAATCTTAACGCTGATTGATGCAAAAATCTTCAATGATTATTTGATTAAAGTTCACTCTTCATTAAAGATATTTCTTTGTTTGTAAAAGAAATTTCTCAAATATTTTTCCTTCAATTTTGACAAATAGCAAAAAATATGTTTTTAGTGTTCGTTTTGGTTTTATGTTTATGTGCATGTATGGTATGCGCGTTTCAATTCTGAGTTTTGGCCATAATTGTTTGGTTTTTCATGATGCTGATGTGGCTATGTAGCTCTTTTCAACTAAAGCACCTGCTTACTTATTCACACATGCAAACGTACATTTACATGACCATCAAAACACATGTCATTGTTTGCTGGGCACTGTCATCACAGCGGTTTCAGTTTATACAACAATAACAACAGTAGATGCGTACAACGTTAACGACGAAGTGCTATATGTCTCATTTAAATTTGCATAAAATTGGCCTGAAAAATTTGTAATGTACATAAAAAAAAGAATTTTTACATTTTTCTAAACAGCTAAACTAAGAGCCCGAGAGATAAATGATTTGTGAGAGATTTTTTTTCTCCTCGAAAAGTCATAAACACAACGGGTTGTGCTGGATGCCGCTGAATTTGTTGCGATAACGCTGGTAGAAGATTTTTTTTTTTTTGGCTTTTGTTTAAAATTTTAGCAAATGTGGTGTTGGTTGCGTTACATTTTGGTTTCTGGTTATGAAGCATTATTTTTTTTGGAAGTAAAAACGGTAAAGGCTTGAGGCTTGTAGGACATGATAGACAGGTAAGTTTTTTCTTATTGTTAAAGCTAGAAGCAAATTTAATGTTAAGTTTCTAAAAATATTTGATATTTTTAGCATTTCAGAGCAACAGTTTCTTAATTGTCCAGAATCTAAGGTGTTCCACATCGTAGTTTTTCTTTGTTTTCTTTTTGAAAAATGTTCACTTTCGGATGCCATATATTAGTGTTTTGAAAACCCAGTCAAATAAGTTGGAGTTTTTTTTTATTGGGAAATGATATTATTAAATATACCTTAAGTTTCCTGAGATCATAAAATAATTAGGATACAAAGAAGTAGAAAAGTAATAAATTATTTTTAAATAATTCTTTTATATTTTTTGTGTACTTGTGTACTAATAAACACAAGGTGCGCCACTATTTGTCAAAAAATAGCAGTTGACTAAGTACAATCTCGTATAATAGTCAATTGAAGTGACTCTTGAAGTACTCTTACAAGCAGACAATTTTTTTTATTAAAACTGTGTTAGTCTGCAAGAAAAAGTTTAACGTCAAAGTGAAAGATTCTCAATTAAAAATTGTTTAAGTGCAAGGGAAACGTCATATGGAGAGAAATATTTTTGGGAAAATGCAACGAAATCGAAAAAAAGAAAACTGAAAGGCTAGGGTAACGGTTAGTTTTTTTTTCTTTTGTAATCCTATATCCCGAAGCCAGATATTAGTATGGTTTTTTTTGGAAAACCGTGTGTTTCAAACAAAAAAGTCTAACAAAGCAGCAGATTTTCGGCAATAAACAAGTAAAAACATTACAGTCAGACAAGGTCAAAACAAAACTACAAAAGTTTGTTTAACAGAATGCTTCATTTACTTTCATAAGAAAACATTAAAAACTTTACCTTTCTCTCTTGTTATGCCATGCTTTTCATGTATACTACTTATAAGTAAGAAGCTCTACGAGTGAATTTTCCTGTCAAAGATCTTCTTATTCTACAACTACTTTCGTCATAACGTACCCATAATTTGGCTTTTTTACTTTATATGTGGTCGGGTTCAAAAAATTGATCTACATGGTCCGAATTTGATGCAATTCCTCATGATATATTAAAGATGAGACCATTATGTTAAATACTTTTCATGAAAATCTTTATATGAAATGGAGTTCAAAAAACTTAGTTAAACTTACATGATTTAAATCTAGTACAGTTAATTTTGATGTCAAATTAATATTAGGGTCTCGTTTACGTCATAAAATATAATAAATTGGATCATTTTATCATATACTTACTTCGCCTTCTACTTTTTTTTTTGATTTCGTAAGAGCAGTCACATGGTTTCAATAAATGCTGCCATCCGATTTAAAATAGTTTCAATAAATTTTTTGTCGAAAGACATTAGAAATTTCAATTTTGGCATATGAAGACTTATTTCAAAAGAGGCGTTATATGGGGACTGGTCGTAAAAATGGTCCGATCAAATTCATTTATCATAACGTTCGTCCTTGGACCAAAACTCGGCAGTATGCTTAATTTTGTCAAAACATACATACATATCGACCGTAAGTATGGTTTCCTCTTCCAAGACTATCTGGGTTTAATATATCGCGTAAATATCTTTTGTGACTTTTCTTAATAAGCGCTTACTAAGCAGCTAAGCAAATAGTGCAACAATTTAGTTTACTTGCAACAAAGAATTCCATATCAAAGCAAATGCCAATTAAAACAGTAAGCCGAGCGAACAGCATCCGGTAAAAGCCACCCAAAACGACCAAAAACGCAAAAATGGCTTGGATGGTTTATGGTGTCAATATTTAGGGATAGGGGCGCATGGTATTATATTCAAATATCTGGAAAAAGGACAAAAGGTCAACAGCATCTGCTACTATAGAAGTTGATAACAGTATAAAGCAATATGTAGTGTTATATATCAGTATAGAGCGCTTTATATCAACACAAATCAGTGAATAAGATTTAACAAATCGACCACAACAATGGCAGAATAACAAAAAAACAAAAAAAAGAAAAAAAAAATTGGTGATCCCACTATCTCATTAAGTGATGTGTTATATTTAACAATTTTTGTACTAATATAATGAGTGCCTCTGATTTTTCATGACAATATTTCATTTGAATTTTTTTCCATCTTGATATCTATACTTTAGCTTAATTTCGACCCAACATTTACTTTGCGATTTTTTGCCATTTTCGAAATTTCCCAATTAATCAGAACTTTCTAGTATAAGTCTTAATATGTTGTTGTTGCCATTTGTACGGAATATTTCAATCAATTGTGTCAGTTCTCTAATTTAATCGTAAACTTTCTCATCGAAGCTCAATATATCCACCGCCGTACGATGTCCAAAATGAAATTTAAATATTTAAAATCACACAATGAGAAAAACCTATCACCTCCATTGTGGAGAATAGTAAAAACAATTTGTTCAAAATATATTTTTTATTTAAATACTCACAAAATAAATAATATTGGGCTGACATATATTTTAAAGCCAATTAGTGAATGCGTTCGAATCGTATAACCTTAATGGGAACCTATCCTTTTAACTTCGCTTACGTACGTTTTTGTGACTGATTCTCTTCTCTCTACTATAAAGAAAACTTTTATAATCATTTTATAACCTTATTCAATTTGATTTCGATAACATGTATTGCATATTTAACTATATATGTAAAAAAAAAAAAAAAAAAGATTTAAAACAGAAGGGGAGCTTAACCTTAGTTACTCATGACAAATGACATGTGCTAGTTTGCCATTTTTACGTGAATATTACCTTCGTAAACCTACCAGTGTACTTTTCAAGCTTTCTTTTCTCTTGTTTATGAAACAAGCAAATGGCTTTTGCCTGTTGTTTATGTTAGTCACAATATACGTTAAAATTTACAACACGTTTTTCTATTAACTTATATTTTACTTACCAGCCTTATAGGTATTTTATAAAACCTCATAAACAGTAACCGCACACACGTACGCCCTTAGATTTCCTTCCACAAACACAAGCAGCCTTCAAAAAGAAATTTTATTTCCTTTTATCTTCTCTCCCTATAGCCGCACTAAAGAAATGAGAAAATAATAGTCTTATCATTATGTTCACCTTTACCGGGATAATGGCATTAGTTATAGCATAAAGTCAATTTACTTTTAACCAACTTGAGGTTCTTAGCCAGTCAGTCCGTCTAAACTAAGGTCTGTTTTATAATTGTCAAAAGTCGTAAGAATGAAATAAAAAGCTGTAGCTTAAGTTAATTATTATCGTTCGAGTCAAGTTTGGAAATAAATGCCGTATTGTAAATAACTTTTTTGTTAACTGCAAACAGTTGTAAATAACATATTTATTCAAAAATGTATATTCATTGAATTAACATGAAAATTTTATGAGTTCACTCTCGCCTATATTTCGATCTTAATAAGTCAGTTAAAACTAAAGATTTATTAAAGAAAGGTATAAAAAATTCGACTTAAAGCGAACAAAAAAGTTTCGTTAGTTACATTTTTTTCCACATTTATTATACACCAGTACAAATAGCAAATGTGTTAATAAAATCGGCAGCTATCAGACTAATATGCTTAGCAATCGATGGTAAACTGCAAATTTAAGGGTTTTTGCATTTTACCATTAAATAATAAAGCTTTCTCTGTAGTTGTGGGTTATTTTTGAGAATAAAATGAAATTTTTTTTTTTAGTGTAATGGAATATTCAAGCCTTCAGGAAAACGAACAATTACGCATGGCTAGAAAGGACGTACGGTATGTTATTATTTTCATTAGTCGGTTTTACGATTTCTCAAGGCTGACGAAGAGCATATTATGTAAAGGGACCCAAGATAATTTTTGCTTATAAGTTTAAGGCTTGTACCATGAAATGTATCACAATTTACAAACACAATGAATTTACAAAGGAAACTTGGATTATGTTCGTATAAAATATTTATCTGTAAATTTGAAAAAATTTTTTTTCTTATAAAATCTCCTAAAAAATCTTACATCAACAATCATTCTTGTTTTTACTCCAATATACACAATAAATAGATAAGTAAGAAAGCTAAATTCTTCTATACTCACCATCCTTTTATACTCATCACCTTTATCTTCAAATATATGTCCAAAAAATTAAATGTCAATACTCTATATAATATAGGTTAGGCGTGACAGATTTTTTCCATTTTTATAACATAACGTGGAAATTTGTTTTGTATAGTTTATGAGTAGTAAACGAAACACGCCGCAAGCAGAGTAATTGTTGCGAAGGGGAAAATGATTGTTGCAGATATTCCACAAATAGACAGACGGACGGAAGGGCACGCGTAAGTGGATTCTGAATTTGATACTGATCAAAAGATTATACACTTTATAGAGTCTCTGAAGCTTCTTTCTTGATGTAACAGATTTTTTTACAAAACAATTTAACTCCAATACTCTATTATATCAAGTGGGTGTGGTTGATCCTTTCCATTTTTGTACCGATACTAAACGATAGCTAGCTCGGTAAATGTGGAGATTTTTATATTTCTCTCTGGTATGGCTTATGAGTTTATAAACAAAATACTCAACTTTTTTTTGTTTTAAAAGCTGAGGTGTTCCGAGTTTACGATATACCTTAGACGTGTCGTTGGTCCATTTTCAATACCAACCTGTTTGCAAGAGCTTCCATTCTTTCTGCCGAGTTGGGAGCCGATATTTTAAATTTTGCGGCTGGGAGAATGTTTACCAAGGACATTACAGAGGACAGAGGACAGACGGACATGACAAAATCGATTCTAAATTTAATGCTCATCGGGAATATTTATACTTTGGTTTGGGATCTCCGAAGTTTCAGTGTCGGCGTTACACCCTTATCCAAATGAGAAATGAATATATCTCTCACCTTCGGTGGTAGCTATAAATTTGCACGCCTACCTAAATTTATAAAGTATTGAAGTTTAGATATGTTCGACCCCTTTTTTTTAAGATAAACTTGGTGGGTGTAAAAGATTCGGCACAGCCGAACTTATTTTCTTTATTTTGGTTGTTTTTTGTGTAATGTAAAAATGCTTTTGTAAACTAAAAATATACAGAGAAAAATATATAGAGAAAATCGGCCGGAAACAATTTTGAATCGATCATTGAATTGAATTGATTGTCTAAATACATTTGTTAGTGCAGCTGCTGGTGCTAATCCCAGCAAGGATTCGTATGAGCTCGGCAATCTTTTTCGAAAACCTGACGCAAAAACCCGAAATGTCCTGAAAAAAATTACTTTCAAGTAGTGAATTTTTTAGCACGCATTTTAAAAGGTTTAAAACATCTATTAAGCCAATAAAAAAAACTTAATTTTTTGACAAATTTACAGTACTGTTACCCTTTAATCAAAATCGTTAGAAGGAAATCTATAAAAGAATTAAACCGTACGCCACAGTATAGATGATAACTAAGATTTTCATAATTGCGGCAATGGAATTTCCATACATGAAGGAATGTATGAACATTTTGCGAATTAAATTTAAATTTTGAATTGATAAAACAGAAGAAGAGAATACAAAGTTAAATAGTTATTCAATTCGTTTTCGATATTTCTAAAAATATGGAAAAGCATTATTCAAAATAAGAATATTACGCTACAGAATTAATAAACTGCAGTTGAAGTAACTAATTTTGATATCAATTACTTGTAAATAAAAGTTTTGCATAAATTTATAAAATATGTCCGAGTAGAGTTTCTCAAACCATATTATCAAAATTATAAAAACAAATAAAAACTAAAGAGTTTATCAAACTAAGCTAGAATTGTACAACAAACCTGAACCAAATTGATTAGAGTTTTTTCAAGAGAAATTGAAGACTTTAAAGTTTTTCAAATTTGCTTTGAAAGATAACGCTGCCGTAAATTTCTCAAACGAAAATTCGCACTTTTTTTTGGTCGCTTAATAAACACTGAATCTTTTAGTGGAAAAAATTTATGACCTGAAACATATTTCTTCCTTGCAATTTCGTCCTTTTCCGTACCAACTTCAAAAAAAAAAAAACTGCGTGTATCAAATGAACCCCTGCTGGGAAGTTACAGCCCATTTACTTGTAACGTCTTTAATGCATTAGCAGATATTTTTCACGACCAGTCATGATTATTTCAAAGCTTTTACGAAGTAAAATATGCTAATGTAGCTTTAGCGAGACGACTACTAAGTATATATGAAAATCAGAGCGATTTGAGTGAGATCGAGTGTTACTACCAAACTATAAATTCAAAGTTTAAAATGAAGTTTTGGAGTTGATTATAAATCCGGTTACAGAATTATAGATTTTCTTGCTTTTGTTTTTGTTATTTCAGTTCACTTAAATTGTAATTCTGTTTTTGATACATGAAGCAAAAAAGACACTTTCGAATCAAAAATAGTCGAGGAAAGAAAACAAGGACGAACATTTGAACCTAAAAGGGCAGTTATATGGGGCTTGGATTGAGGTATGAATAGGGAAAAATATTAAAAAATATATCGTAATAAAAAACATGTCGACAACAGAGACTCAAACTTTAAACGCCTTTATCTCGAAACACGGGGATCTTAATGGAATGACACGCAGCGTAGATCAAGTAACTTGAATTTTTTTCTCATAGTTTTTGCAGTTCCCTTAGAATAAAATTGCCCGGGGAAAGCGAGAAATAAACTATTTTCGACGAGTTACCCTCAAACATTTTTTATTCACAAAATGAGCTCTTTGTCGTGGCGAAAATTAGAATTTTTCATTTAAATACACGACAATTACATTTCTAAACATCCTACAGCATTCTAAACATCATATATCGTTCTGTAGATATAGGCATTCCAATTAAATTTATTTCTTTTAATTTAAATTTGAACCAGTTGCGCTGCGTGTACCTTACCTCTTTAAAATAAACATTTCGCAGGGGCGGTATTGTCATTTCTCTTATGTTTTTCGACAATAATCTTTTTTTCTTTAAATAGTCAAATGTACGTTTAACAATTTCCTACAATTTTATTATCCTAACACCTTTCTTTCTATTTTCAAAAAATTGTCAAAAAATCGTTTTGTTTAGGCTGTTACAGTGGTGTTACCCCTTAAAAATTGTATGTTATTGCGATATAGTTTATATTTCGATTATAATCACAGAAATTCATTAACGAAATCTCTGCATGTTTATGTTCATAAAAATTCATTTCAACGTAGTTTATCGAGATTAATGCAAAAATTCTATTTCGAGTCAATTTTGATATAACAAATTTTCATGGAGAGAATAATTTTAGAATATTAAAGAGAAAAAAATATATAACATTTTATCTACATAAACATAAATATTTTATCGAAATTATTTGCATTTGAAAAAAAAAAATGAGAATGCAAGGGAAGGGAAAAGACAAAAAGGGATTAGTGATGAGCACATAAAGTACCGCTATAGGCCTTAAAACTGTTCATGTTTTCAATTCTATTATGGAGAGTGTTTCAATATAATTATATTTACACATGAATTAACGGTGTTGATGTTTTTACTGTTCCTGTGTGTGCGTTTTAATGAAATATACGCATTAGCAATCAACGAGATAGAGCTGTAATCAGAAAAATGCCGGAGTGCTGGAGGGTTATAAAATAAACCAATAAAACGTTCAAACACCAGAGCTGGAAAATTATTACTTTAAAATTAAAAAATAAAAAAATGAAATAAAATAAAATAAAAAATAATTCACTCGTATAAGTTCCCATGTGCTGTACGATTAACTCGTGGTTGTATGACGATCTGAGATCATAAAATTCGATGTTTTTTATGATATACAATACGTATAAGTACGTATTTGCCTTCACAGGCGCGTACGTTCTAACTTGATTGATTTTAAATTAAAGTAATTGAATTTTAATTGAACAGTTATTCATCAGATTAATTTATATTGATTTCATTTTAACGAGCCCGTTTCGAAGCGATTTTTTCTTTTTTGCAATACACACATGTATGAAGAAATTGAAATCCAACATCTGTTAAACAATGGATGGTACACCATTGCGTTAAGATAGTTAAATAGACTATCATACCAGCCAGATGTTTGCACCTATAAAAATGGTCACATTTTAGCAATAGATTTTAAGAAGACAGCCGTTAACCTGGTCTACTAAGATCTTACCATAATACTATAAGTTACCATAGTATGATTACTACGGTTACTAAGTTCATTGCTGCTTGATATAATAGGTTGGTGTGTTGTGTGAAATGCCATGTACAGATAATACTCTTAGCTGTGTGAACACTTTGAGTCTGAGGGCCTGTTACTTAGTGTGCATGTAATATCACTGAAAGTTTCACGATTTGCTGTGATGAGTAGAATCAAAATTCCCATCGTATAATAAGCCACAAAGCTCCTAAATTGTTAGAACAAACGCATGTATGGACCACATCTCCATGCGTGCCACCAAGGCCGTCTAAAACTTTAATACCTGCGTGAATTTCGCGAAATTTTTCGAAGAACCGTTCCTATATATTGGGAAGGACCGCTGTCGCCATGGGGTGCTGACATCCATGGTACCTGTAATTTCTCTCATAAAACTTTAAGTAGAGGCAATTTAGTTAAACTTATAGCCGGATTACCCAAACAAAACCCGGACTACTGGTATTTTCTACTTTACCCATAAATTGTCAATCTTCGCGAAGAAATGTCAACGTCACTTATTCCGCTCTATGCTCAAAGTCCAATCCTACTATGTAGTACTAACAACAGTTAATATCACCACCAGAGTAATATAATCATCGAGAGAAGAAGTCTTCTTAAACAAGAAGAAGAGCTTCTTGCGATACGCCCGTTGAGTCCTCTATGGTGAGATTTCCATCGTCGTAAATACCGGAGTGCTTCGTGTAAAGTTTTGGAACTTAGTGTGATTGGTGCATGGTCTTGCCGCACTAATCATTTCATTTTGCGCTTATTTAATTCTCACCATATTCAGAAATTTAGAAAATTTTGATGGTAACCTTCGGACCTTTCGTAAACCTTTTACATGTGTTTCGTAGAAGTATAAAAATTGCAAGTAATTGCGTAATTACGCTAAGTTATTGAATTGAGCGGTGTGGCAGCCGTGGTCTAAAGAAACAGTAAACGATTAAAGAAATGGCCACAATTAGGCAAGCATAGGATTTAGCGGTGTTTCGAATACGTAGTTCATGGCTGAGACGAAAATCCTACTTACAGTTAAGTTTATAGTTTATAATGTTATTTCATTCTTATTAATTTCTGGTTAAACAAATCAAACAAGTATTCATTCGTCATCACGAGTTTGTAGTTAAGTGGTCGTACAGGTCTTGTTATAAAGTTATTTGTCCAATCCAATCTCAAAGTAAATGAAATACAAAGCTTGTTTTAATTCCTACAGATTTCTCCGAACGAACACATGGAGAAAATATTGAGTTGTATCACAGCTCGGAATTGTCGTTTCATTTTTAAATTTCATTTTCTCTTATTGTCAGCGCGACTATGGTCAGTTGATAAATTCTTTAATTTATTCCCGTTTACAGCTAAGTCATATTAATCTCTTATATATATTTTACAGGTGAAATCAAAATCAAAATTCAATAATTAAATATACATGAAAATTAATTAAAAACTTCGCGGTACTACTTAATTTTCTCTATTATAAATCCACTCATGACTTAAACAAAAAAAAAAAAAAAAAAATCGCTTTATATGTAAATATATGAAATAAACTTTTTTTTTTTTAAAGAATTGTTTTAATACATTAATTGATAAATAATTTAAAATTACAATTTTTATAGTGCCTAACACTTACTTAAGTACACACACGAACATACATACGGTTTTTGCTGCAATTTAAACATACATTACAAAAATATTTACAACCACAACAATGTATATATTCCCTTGTGGTTAAAAATGAAATATTAATAAATTTTTTTTTTTTACTTTTTTCTGTAATAATGACACGTTTGGTACCAATCAAACAAAAAAAAAACTAAATAAATAACGAAAAAATGAAAATATGAAATTATTAAAAGCTTAAAGTAGGCTTAGTTGAAAAAACAAATTTGCACAGTCCGTAAATGGCTATGCAGTCCGTATATTTAATATTCCGGATTCATATTGATTTTGTTCATCAACAAAGTTAAATTTTGTTTTATGTTATTGAAATTGGATAAGCTATTGGTGTTGTTGTTTCATTGGCAACAATGAAAAGTTTGCCTCAGACATTCCTTAGGTGTAAATATTTCTGGTTACAATGTCAAGCTCTTCACCATGTCATTCTGTTTGTCCGTCGATTTGCCATATTAGAGTTCAACAAATTTCAGAAATGGACACAGAAAGCAAAAGATATCCACATGCGTGTGTTAAGCAATTTCTCGGGAAAAAAAATGATGTAAGAAAAGGAAAATTTTTCAATATTTTAATGAATAATTTACAGTTCTATAGCAGAACTTTCAATGCTTTCAATGCTAATCCATTCAGCAAAAAGTTTCCATTTGCTTACTTAGTAATATTTTTTTTTAATTCCAGTTCCTTTTTTTGTGCTATGAAAGGTGTTCCAAATTCGGTAAGAAGCTTGTATATTGGTTTACCTAATGGTTTTAAAAATCTTTTTTCCAACTTTTTTTTATAAAACATTTGCGAAAAAATTGTTGCGTTGTGATTTCATTTAATTATTTATAAAACAATGATTTTCTTTTTTAATTAGTTAAAGACCAATAATATTAAAATTAATTTCTGTTGCTAAATTCTGTTGTTTAGTTTTTTTTATCTTCTTTCTTTATTCCCATTACAAAAAAGAAAATATGAAGGTAAATAAATAATGTCGTCGCGTTTGTAACACAGTCAGTTAGGCATTAAAAAAGCTGGCAAATGATATTTTATATGTTTTCCTTGATTATTCTTGTTTTAAACGGCAAAGAAGCATTATTTGATATTTATTTACTATTTAGTATAACATTTAGTGCTAAGTCTTTGCAGTGTGGAAAATGGAGAAGAGAGAGCAAATTCTCTCAGTCAAAAATGTTATGTATGTATTTGGTAGAATAACCAAAAAGGGGAGGAAATGAATTACTCTAAAAGTTTTCTCTGGTGCAATTTTTCAGTCAAATCAATGGTCTATTTTATCCGTTTCTATCATCCAAAAACTATTCTGATAGCACCAAGTGAAATCATCAATCGTTATCAAGTGATGCATTCCGGGAATGTATTTTTCCTTAATAATTCTTAAAACTGTCCAAAGTTAATACCAATTTTCAATAATTACGCCTGAGTATATAAAACAAAATATATTTTTAAATAATGTATCCTAGAGTATCAAGCACTAGTTAGACATTCATAAAATATTTCCTTTTAATTCATTTTTAAATACTTTATCTCATTAAAAGTTTATATTTACGTACAATCAGTTATGGGCATGTGTTTTTCAATCATATTCATTTTCACTTCATTATGTTTTCACTTGTTGTGATTTTCATTCCCTGGGAAATAATTTTATTTTTCTTCATTTTCTTTATCATCTGAGTCATCATTAAAATATGACAAATGAAACGGAGATATATTCGTATATTATATGACCACAGCTTAAAGTAAATAAAGAAAATTCCATAATTTTTATTCTCACAAACGAGATATGAAAAGATAAATGAATGGACACAACAGACGAAGTTGCTTTAAAAGCCTCAAACTTAAAATATTTTTTTAATGTCAAACGACGAAAGGATATGACGAACTTAATAAACTCAAAAGCAGAAATTTATAAAAAAAAAATTTGGAAACAAATGTTGAAATAGTAAGCGACTTAAATAAAATATTGTAGTGAAAAATTTTTGAAATCAGTTTACTTTTAAATAATGAATGAATGATTTAATGATACGAAAATATATTAATTCAGTAACAAGATAACACAATGATATAATATTATATAATAATAAGAGTAATAATATTATAATAATGATAATAATTATAATATTATATTAATTATAAAAATATTATAATAAAAAATAATATTACTAGAGTACATAAAGTAGAGTTTGAAGTTTTAATAAATTTGTTATGTTGAAATTACACTGTCAGTTAATTTAAAATTATATTATAGTTTAAAGAAGTCGCATTCATTTTTTATAAATTATGTTATATTATTTAATATAACAATAATGTAATATAACATAGTATAATATAGTATAGTATAGTATAATATAGTATAATATAGCATAAAATAGTATAACATAGTATAATATACTATAATTTAGTATAATATAGTATAAAATAGTATAACATAGTATAATATAGTATAATATAGTATTTCGAATTTACATTCACTCCTCGCAAGCGTATATCGCAGAGATTCTGTAAGAGTTATGCAAAAATTTAACGAAAGATATTCTCGGAAACAAATTTAGCTACAAATTTTAATGATTTGAGAGCGGGATTTACCAGAAGTAGAAGCAGTAAAGTAGAATCACAAAGAAGTAAATCAGGGTGTCTTACAATTTGCTTTCTTTATTTGAACTATGAATGCAGTAGTAATTCTAGAAAAAACCGAATTCAATTTACAGATTCCTGCTTTGGTTTTACGTGAGTACGAACTAAGAAAGCTTAACCTTACGGCTGAACTAAACACTCAAGTAATTTTCAGCGAATAATGGCCGAAATATCCCGAGTAGTGCCACAATCTCCATCGAAGTTGTCTGCACAAATTTTAGAGTTTCCAGAACAAACTTTCATAGAGTCTCTCTATGATCAAAGGATGTTCTTATCTAGTTAATCTTACAACTGCCACGATACTTCGCGTAGGACTGCATCAGCGCTTACAAACCAAGGCATTCTTTCTAAGACAACATAGCACAAAAAGCTTCCTCCCCTGGATTTAATTATTCGCTTTTATTCACGCAAGAAAAAATCCCCACCTAATTTGAAGAATTATTGTGCACTTGAAAAGACATCGACACTATTGACTGCGCCATAATGCATCCAGTTCAATTATTATCTTTAGCAATTATAGATAGATAGCATAGGGCTGTTCAGCGTTATTATGACATAAAAAACTTATCGGGAAAAGAAGTTCTCTACATCGAAGCACAACTCCCGAGCTTTAAAACCGTATTCGTTAGCCGTGAGGCACCAGATCCTCATTCGGCGAATGAGAAGAGAACGATCTTTCGCGTCGCACGTCCGTCTATATCTCATGATTACTATTATCGCCATTGACTTGCTCCACTATTGAAGTCCAACATTTTGAAAAGGTCGTGCCAGCATAACCTACGGTAAGAGCTGACTAAGAAATTGTAAGGTAATGTTAGGCCTCAATTTTAAACTTGAAATTTACAAAAGTTGCAATTCATGGAAATGTTTTAGAGTTCCCTGATTACTTCCCTTGACCCAACTATTTTAAGGGGAAACAAACTCAAAGGCGCATTTTTTGATTTTTTTGACAATTTTTTTCGTGGAAGTGACGCTTTTCTAATAACAATATTCGAGAAACTTCTTAAGAATGTATTTAAACAATTTATATAAGGAATTTCTTTCAAAGTATCTCTTAACAAAACTGAATTCAATATAAAGCATATCGATATAAAACTTGTTTAATATCAAACATTTCTTATTTATTTAATTAATTGTTTTCTGCAGTAGCTCTGTTCCATCTGTCTTTAGGCCTTCCATAGAAAACTCTAATCAGAATATCTTTAAGTATCTCATAAGACTTATATTAAATTACATCCATACCAATTGGCCAATTAGCTGCACAACCTATCATACTGCTAACAACTAATACATGTGCTTAGTGACTCATATTACACACATGAAGTCATGGCTATTGAAACGTACATAATTAACTATAGCAACCAAGAGGGTAACAAAAGCTATGGTCGTTACCATATGCTTTATATCCTACAATATAAAATTGTTGACATGAGAAGACTATAAACGTAAGGATATCTATCGAAAGCATAAAAACAGGCTGGAAACTGTGTCAAATTTAATGTTTTAAAAAGAGAAGAAAATGTATGTTTAACAATTAATGAAATTATATTTTTAAATGGAAAATTTTTTTAAGTAAACTAATTTCAGGAGTAATAAGAAATAAAATATTTATTGGGATCTTGCCAAAATCACACTTTGCAACCGTGTGTAACATAACAACTTAACAAATAAGAAGATACTAAATATATAAAATAAAGTTAAAAACATTACAACTAATAATGCAAGTTCTTGCTTTTTTTACAAAATAGTAGTGTGTACACTACAACTTGACTTTCTCTCCTCTTTAGACACTATGGTCCAAAATTCGGAAGTCATTGTGAGATGACTCAAATTTGCAGTACAATATAAAATAATAATATGGATGAGTGCAGAAGTGCCCCGGAGAAAAGACTGTGTAAAGTGGACCTTGCGAATTTCATTGGTAGCCTTATCTAGTAGTTACAGTTTTTCGCGGTCTATTAATTCTTGCATGAAAAATTTAATTGCCTAGTTTTCTCGCAGCTGTTTGATGCGAACATGTCGCCATAGACTACGAAATGGGTCGGTGGAAATTATCAGCAGTCATTGTTTGAGGACAGCTTTAATCGATTCCTGCTTCTGTTTAGAATTAAGAATTCCCCTTAATATCGAAGAGTGGAGGTTTGATTAACGTGATAAGGTAACGAAGCTGCTGCTTTTAATGAGTCACTCGCCTAGTACATTCAGAAAAATTAAGTTTATAATCTGTAGAAGATTAATTGTAAATATATTATTGCCACGCTAGATATATTTATAAGAATAACATAACTGTTTTAGGTATATTATATATTAGGTTAAAAATTAATACAAAATGCGAGGAATGGGAATATTTAGTTTATTGAAATCGCATCAAATGTAGACCAATAAATACACTAAAATTTATATCATATTTATTAATGGAGAGAGGGTTTCCATATTAAAGGATGATACAGTTTCCACGTCAAGAGATGACACAGCTTTTGAAATTTCAAAAAAATGTCTTTAAAATTTTTTTTTCTAATAATACATTGTATTTAAATTATTCCGCCAAACTTCATTTTTCAAGTCAATGATCAAGATTTCTCATAAACATATCGAATGTGCTTATTGAAATCTTGCATCTTTCTTCTGAATAGGTTGGGCTAGTGATTGAATGATTTTTGCTCTCTTTCATACTAATAAATAATTTTACAAATTATTATTTGGTGCAAAACTTGATCGAAAATCGTACTTTTTGGCATATTGTTAGTTCCACAAAAATTCAAGTTTCGATTTATTTTGACAGGAAAAATTGTTTTTTGGTTTCTGATAACGTTGTTACGAGCTATCGTGTCCTGGTTACGAAAAAATATAGTGTTACGAAAAATCTCACTTCAACGGCTGCATTTTCGAAGGTTTCAAATGCAAATTTTACATAATGTGCTTATATATATATTGTTCTCTTAAGCTTAAATGTTTGAATGAAACAATTTCTTTATTATAATAAAAAAATATTTAAGAAACTTTGCTTTTTTCTTTCAAAACCCATATTTTTGAATTCTTCAAAAATTGAAACATCAACTGATTCTTAAACATCGTTCCTTTATTTATCTATTATTATTAAACTTTCTTTTTTGTTTTTAGAAATAGAAAAATAAGACAACCACCAGCCAGGGCCAAACAAGAACCACTGACGTCTTTCGGAAAAGTGTAATCAAGAAAAAAAGGCAAAAAAAGAAAAAGTAAAAAATAAAGATCTTTACCTTGTTGACCGAAAAGTAACCAAACGACAATAATAATCATTTTAGTATAAAGAAAAAATCGTAAAATAAAAATGAAAACAAAAAGAATATTAAGTAAAACAAGTGTAGTTGAGACTTAAGCACTCAAGTGCTCTTAACATATCAACTTCTGACATACATAAGTAGCCAAAACAAAGTCAAATAAAATCTTTGAAAGGGGAAAACCATAAATTGAGGTTAAATAGGAAGTTAAAAAGAAACTGAAAATAAAAATAAAAACTAAGCCATATCCATATTTTGAAGATATTTGCAAACATTTGTAAAATAGTTGTTCTTGTTTATTGCAGCTCAAAAATGTGGCCAAGAATAAACAAAAAAACTCATAAAGAAATCCTTATAAAATTGAAATCAATTAAAAAACCGATTGGGTTCTTCCATTGTGTAGAATTTTGAGGTTTTTTGAAAATGAAATTTGTCATAGAAATATTTCCGTAAAATTTGTATTTCAAAGTCGAACTTAAAGTGCCCCTAACAGCATTCCAAAGAAATCAAATTCTTAAGAATATGTTATGAAGAACAAATAAGAACTTTCTATTCGATTTAGAACGATTCTTTTATATCCATAATCTAAAACAACTTAGTGGTAACTTGTCAGAGCGCTTAGGAAGGAGATCAAGATTTCAAGTGAACATTTTATTTCAGTTAAAGAATTTTTTCTCTATATTTTAGAAGATTGAAAACATTTATTAAAATCAAAATCAAAATATTTTTCTTCGTGAAAAATCTACGAAAGTTTTCTTCTTAAGGGGTATTTTCAAAAGATGACCCCATTTTTATAAACTGTAAAAAACTACACATATTACACACAGTTCAGAAAGCACTCTCTACGCCCTAAACAACCTACACGCTACAGATCCTAAGCAATGCTTTGCTACTACTATCATCAAGCTATTAAGGGTATTTCGAGGTAATGTGGATTTCATAACATTTCATTATCAGTTCTTATACCCACCACCAAAGGCGAAGAGTATGTTTCATTTTTTCATTTGGTTTGTAACTGCCAGAAGGAAACTTCGGAGTCCCCACAAAGAAGATATATTCTTGATCAGCATCACATTTACAATCTATTTAATCATGTCCGTCCGTCCGTGCGTTTGTGTGCGGTAAACATTCGTCTGGCCGCAAAAGTGAAGATATCGGCCTCAAATTTAGCAGAAACGTTGGAAATTGTTTTAAGTACGTTGCTATTGAAAATAGGCCAAATCGATCACAGGCCATGCTTACAATGGCTGTCTTTCATGGTATTTCATAAAAATAGAAAAAATCTACCACGCCCAAATATAAAAATTTAGTTTTTTCCTCTTTTTTTAAGATTACGGTGATGGTTGTAAAAGATTCGGCACAGCCGAATATAATGTACTTACTTGTTCTATTTAATCACAAAAAAAAAAAACAAAACAGATCTTTTCCAAGCTAAACTCAAACATACTAAAAAATCTAATCTCTGATTTAAAAAATAAAAAAAAAATATAAAATCCTTTCAGCAACTTACTGAAGGCCTTTTTCAGAAACAAAGTGTGTGTTTGTTTTAAACCAACATAATCCTTTAGAAATCTGTACTTAATTAAAGCTTATGATTTCCAATAAACGATCAATACAATCAAAATTAATTTGTTTCGGAAAGAGAAAAAAAAGCTGGAGAAAATTAACATGAACGCTATTAATAATGCTAAGAATTTATTTATAATGAAATTTCAATTTTACTAAAATCGAAAAAAAAACCAACTTTTCATACGATGTAATTAACATTTTAAACAGTCTTGTATGAGTGAGTGCGTATACCAGTGAGTATATGTTTTGAGTGTTTACTAAATTCAGTAAAAGTATTTGCCTACAAATGTAAGTCAATTTCAATTAATTTATTGAAGTATTTACTCATTAAGTAATTGTAACTTTATTGAAAATTAAAAGTCAATATTTATTTAACATAATAAATGTATATACAAATGCCTGTACACTTATATGTGACTCTATGGACACACATAAACATGTTTACAATGCGAGTGTGTGTGTGTGTAGAGAAAATTAACAAATGAAATTTTATGACTTCATTCAGAGCTCTGAGCCTATGTGTCGAAAAATCGTAAATAAAACGATAAATTTTCAAAATTTAATCATTTAATCGAAAATAAAACTATTGTCAATTCCGAATTAGTTATTTGTTTGCTTGTTTTTTTTTTGTTTTTTGTTTTTTTATTACCAAAAAAGACAACGATATATCAGATAAAATGTATTAAGAGCTTTGCATTACAATTTCAGAATATTCTCTATTGTCATATCTCACATAGTGCATGTCTACCTACCTTACTTTGTATGCTACGTGTGTTCGTGTGTGATGTTTAAATTACAAACAATAGAATATATTTATATATATATATATGTAGCAAATGTATGCGTTTATAAAATGATATTGAAGTTTGTGAGATATCACAACCAGTATCACGTTGCCCGCAAATGCGTGCGTACTCAATCGAGCTGTTTCTCTGCAACGATAGAAATCGATAGAAAAACCGAAAAGAGCAAAAAGAGAAAACGTAAGAAGCAAAGGGATTAGACACCTTTGTTTACGTGAAATATGCAAAATAAATAAATCAAATATTTGCCATGTTTTCAAACAAAAGCAAATATAATCGTATCGTACTGTGATGCAGCAAATATTTTCAATTGATAGAAAGAATTGTTTGCGGATCTCATTTCCACCTAAAACTAATGTTACTTTCCGTTAATATTTGATGTTGAGCTTGATTTGATTTCGCTTTCAGTTGGCCAACAGTTGTATTCAATCATCCAATGCAATTAACTTTATCGGTTGTTGATTTTTCTATTTAAAAATTAAAAAACCCGCTTATATGCTCACGAACACGATTGCAAAAACTTTTAGTTTAACTTTGAAAAACATGATAAATTTTTTTTTTATTTTTCTTTTAGTTTTTTACTTTTTTTTTTTTTTTTGTTATTTTAATAAAAGCACAAGCAAAACGAAAGAGCGTATAACGCACTTTTCGAAACTTAATTAAATGCTTTAGTCGTTGTTGGTATATATTCGTTTATCTTGTTGCTCATTCGAACAAGTTAAATAAGTTTTCATTTAACTGCCAATATATGCGGTATGTAAGGGGATTTACTCTGTGCATCCATGCGGGCATGTTGCAGACGTTGGTATTTCTACGTGTTTATGTACGTGAAGCATGACTTTTGTGATATGCAATTAGTGGTTATCAAACACGCCCCAAAAACACACCTTACTTTGCATAAGCTAGTGCACGTTTGCGAATTTCTATACCTTACATCGAACATGGGACCATGTTATATTTATCTTTCGTTTGGTTACATCTCTAAGATTTTTTTAAAAAGATTTGATTTTTCCAACAGGTTCGTTTTTGTTTCTTCTCTAGCAGCTTTGCTGGAAGAACTGTAAAACTAAGCAAGAAATGAAAATTTTACGCATTTATTCTTAGTTTTCCTCTACAAATCAAAATTTTTTAAATTAACTAAAAAAGAGAAAGTCCCTTAGCACTAAAAGAAGAATTATATTCGATCGAAGAGAAATCGTAAGACATTAGATTACAAAATAAAGAAAATTGGACCGTATTTGTTGAACTTATTTTCTGTAAAACGAATAACTATACGAAATAAAAATTATGCTGCAGGTATGCTGCATTAACGCACTTATATAAAATTTTATGGTAACTGTACTGTCCATTAGCTGACAGTTCAACTTAAGAGAAAAGTTGTAATTGGAGCTATCAATTGTTATACCTGCCACCGAAGAGGGGCATATCAATTTTACCAGTTTGTTTGTAGCACCCCGAAAGAAGCTTCACGGATCCCTTAACATTATCAAATTTAGAATCCATATAAGCATCTCCGTCTGTCCGCGCATTCGTCAGCTTCAAATTTGACAGAAGTTCTTGCACGCAAGTTGGTATTGAAAATAGGCCGCATCAGTCCAAACGTAGATTGAGAATTTCTCTGTTTTCGAAAGAAAAAAATCATCCACATATATCGAGCTGACTATCCTGTGATATCGGTACTAAAGTGCAAACGACCGACCACTCGCACTAGATACAATAGAATATTGAAATGTAATTTTTTTGTGAAAACGTTTGTAACATTAAGAAAGATGCTTTAGATACCACGTAAAGTGTATATATTCTTGATCGGTGTGAAATTCGGAATCTACCTAGATTTAACCGTCTGTCCGTCTGATTAAACTGTGGCTGCTTGTCTCTGTAAATATTCTCCTCGCCGTAAAGATAAAAATATCGGCTTCCAATTTGTGACAAAAATATTTGAAGTTCTTTCACATACGTTGTTATGGAAAATGACGCAAATGATGGATGGAAGTGATGGACCACGCCTACAACATAAAATGAAGTGAAAACACACCTGGTTTTTTTGTACAGTGCTCATCGACTGCAAAATAAAAATTTCTACGGTATTCCATAAAAATAGAAAAAATTTGCTACGCCCACCCATTGAAATTTACTTTTTTTTGCTTTTTTTAAGATACAGGTAGTGGGTATAAAAAATTCGGCACAGCCGAGTATAATTTTCTTACTTGTTTTACTAAATGTCGGATAAAGGAAGAATCGATCCTTGCATTTTCTTGAAGTCTTAATTACATTTTAAACGCTATCAAGAGCATATTAAGAATCATCTTTTCGAATTTTAATGTTTTTAATAGTTAATGTTGGGGACACAAAATCACAAAATTGAAAAATATTCTTTCGTATAACTTGTCTAATATGAATTGAAAATTTTGCACAACAACTTGTTAGAATCTCCTAAAAGTCAAACTACTGACACACTCGCAATTAACAAAAAACTTTTTGATTTTTGAACTTTCATTTGAGTTGACGTATATATTTAAGGCAACTATAAGAGTCCTACTCAAGTTCTTTGATCTATTTATTACTGGCAAACGAAAGTTGGTCCAGTTTCTAATTCTGTTCATAATTCTCAAATGTATCTCTTGTTTATATAATAAATCAATTCGATTTTACTCATAATTATTGCTCGATTCTTTGTAAACTCATAAAAAATAAAATCAAAAGAGTCAAGATAATGTTAGACGATTTGCATAGATGAATTTTGAAAATAATTCTTAAAAACAGTGGAGTAACCCTGAAAATCTCTCTTTTACTTTGCTTTACTAAATAATTGGGCCAAAGTGTAGAATGTTGTGTATTATAAGCCATAAGATAATGTAGTCTTATTTCTGAAATAATTCAATTTTTTCTCAATGGAACTGTATATTCATTGAACCATATCTGATTTAAACCGTGTCTTAATTGAACGATGTTTGATTTGAACCATGTATGAATGAACCATTCATGAGTTGATTATTCACGTGACCTTTAGAAGAGCTGGGTTTGATGAAACTAGTGTATGTACTTCTACATACTTCTAGTAGGTATATTAAGAATATAAATTTCCAAACCAAACTTAAGTTCACTTTCTCAACAATCTTGGATAACTCAACAAATAACTTAGATGAGGCTCTAAAATGAGTAGTGGGCTGTTTATAAAAATATTTACAGCTTCATAAAACATCTTCAGAAACTCTATCTTGATTTTGGAAGCGATTTTGTTAGTGAAATTTATGAAATGTTAATAAAATTATATATTTTATTATGGATAGCGTAAAAGAGAGTGTTAGGATATTAAATTTTAGGTTGTATATGAAATGCGGTTGAGGCTTTTGTACTGAATGAAAATAATTTCCTGGAAGGGTTTTTATTATTATTCATGTAAGGGTTTTTAGTCGAATTGAAATTTTTTTAAATATTAGCTTAAATTTTAAGTCACAAGCTATTATTTTTTCTATGAAACTGCTCGCAATGAAAATTAACTTTTTTATGAATAAAATGATATCAAAAGAATTCAAGCTTAAGATATGAATTTGATTACTATTATACGTTGGTGAAACATTTCATTAATTAATTCAAACATCATGTGACGTGTACCGGCGCTAAGCGACACATATCAATCAATGTTATACGAATATCGATTTCTTACAATAGTTTTTATAAAATTTATAGAAAAAAGTTTCACTATCATTTCATAACATTTTATCACAAATTAGATTAAAATTGATAATGAATATAATTGATATATCAATAGTGATTTCTTTGATATAAAGACAGCGTGTACTGGCCGTCAAATATTTTATTAGTTAATTATATTTTGCTTTACATTGATGATTTTTGCGGTAATACTTCATACCATCGAAATTTTTATTCTTTGTACTGCAAAATTTCACTCTCTATCACTTTTGTAAAAAAAAGGAAATCTCGTTTTAAGTCCTTAAACGACAAGAATTTTGTGAGTTTCAAAATCCCCTATAACTTAAGTCTCAGTAAACTGCTAAGTTTCATTGCGGAACACTATATAATATATCTCACTTAGGAACCTCATTAATGTCTGTCTGTATACATTGAATAATTCAAAAACACAAAATCGTGGAATTTAATTTTCCACCAATAGATGTCACTGGCATAAAATATATGCAAAAATCTATTAATATTCTCCATCATCGCATCACTTTTGCAAAAACATTTTAGAAATCTCACAACTCTTTCTGTTAAACAACTAATATGATAAAGATGGATGGATGCGTTTTTAAAAGTAAGTAATAAATATAAATGAAGAGAAAACTCATGAGTTCTTTTTTTTTATTTAAATGGCTTGTAGGTGACTCAGTTATTTGGAAAATAGTCAAAAAGTTAATTAAAATCTTAATAATAATATGAGATTTCTAGAAAATTTCACATTTATGATCAATATTTATTAACCTTAATAAAATTCAAAATTGAAATCTTACGTTCTATTCTATAAATAACTTAAATAATCTACAGATTATTAAGTGTACGTTGCCTTAGTTTGCTTAGTACAACTCAGTACACATCCTTGGCATAATATATTAATAATAATTTTTTGTTGGCACACATATATAGAGACTTACTAATATTCATGGAAAGTTTTATATGCGTTTGCATTCAAAAAATAAATCTATATGGTCCAAGCTTCGAATAGTGAATTTATATGTCAGATCACACTATTTTATATACCACTACATAATAAAAGACGAAGAATTTTATTTGTGAATCCATTGACATAATAAAAGTTGGATTTATCTTAAAACCCTCTGGATATTACATACTTCCGCACAAATTTCTAAATGTATAATAAAAAAATATATAGAAGTAAAGCGTACTTCATAATAACGGATTTGTCTGCGTGTACATTTCATATGAAATTTTACGATTTTTATTAGATCTTGGAGAGATAGATGTTTAGATATTTTAGAAAAGAGTCTCGAAAATATCAAAATTTTGATAATTATTTTATTCGCATTCTATGCAAAGCAATTTGCGTTTGTAAATATTGACATTTCAAGGTAACTGATGCTACGCTTAGTACTTTTTTATTTACCCAATGTGCGGAATATGCAAGATATGCTTCACTTTGTATATAAGCTTAGTAGTTGTTTTCTTCACTTCCACATATTGTTTAAATAACTGTTATTAGTTTAAATAAATTGGTAAATGGTCTGTTAATATAGATCACATTTTATGTAGTCGATCCTAGTGTTTGTTATACATAAATATTTTAACATCTTACATGTATGATGTATTAGGCTTCACCTATATGTGTGAATGCATATGTGTATATCTTTACTCAGAGAACCACTTATATGGCCGTATGCATAAGAAATAACAATCTACACAAATGCGTTCAGATCTCCGTGTTTGTGAATATGTTTAAATATAATACTCTGCGTATGCTTGTATGCTTGTGTGTCTTCCAATTTGTGTACGATACATGATAAACCGCAGGCACGTTGTCTGTCTGTCTATCTATATGCATGTATATATGTAAGTATGTACCTCGTACTTGCCTGCCGTTTCTGCTACAGCAGTAGTAGCAGTAGTTGCTGTTATTGTTGTTCTATTATATGTATATGTAGTGATGTGTAATAGTGTACTATCATGTTCATGTATATTATTCAATTTGGTCTTGGCTTTTCCTGTCTTGTATATCGTGGCATCTTGTACTTGTTTTACCATGTATTTAGCCTTGTTCAGGGCACAGATGTATGTGTAACCTTAAGAACACGCAAACACTTATAAACACATATGCATACGTGAAAATTTGTTATACAAAATTAAAGAAAAAAAAAATAAAAAAGGAAAAGGAAAACAAAAATGGTAGAAATGATGGTCGGAGAAAAGAGGTATAAAGAAAAGTTTTACATTGAAAAATAAGTAAAATATTGTAGAAAAACTTTGCTGTGGTACAACACCTGAGTCCACATATATTGAGTGATTTTTTTTAAAGAAACTCTTACAGCCCATAACACTTTTCCCTTTCGCCATCCAAACATACGGTTTGTAATAGAAAATGAAACCCACAAATTGTGCGCACTTAAACTATAAAATAGGGATCGATTGCTCGTTTATAGATGAAGAAAAATAAAGAAAAATAGAAAAAATTTTCTCTTCGGCCCTTCATAAATAACTTGAAAAAGACGTACAAAGAAAAGCTTCTAAGTATAATTTGCTACTAATTCACTATCCCTCTGCCCTTCCTTTTATGATCGTTCTCGTATTGTGTTGGACTGAATATACAAGGGTTTGTAAAATAAATTCATAAATGCATTCCGTTCAAGTGGCAGGTGGTTATCTTATGTTGTAAATATAGTTTGATTTGATATTTCATTGAATCGACCCCAGTTTGCTTGGTCGTAGGTTTAAACAAGATATTGACGTTTTACTGCACAATGCTTTGGGGCAACACATAACATTTTTCAAACGATTGAGTCAGCAAACTGTCCACATGACATAAGCAGTTACCGCAGCAGCAAAATATATATGACTGCTGTGTACTTTCAACTCCATCAACAACTTTGCCTACTCTATGTAGTTGAAGTGCCTTAAGGCTCTCAACATGCATGCATACACATACAGTTTGTAATATTTTCCAACAACATATCAAATACATATAAACTGTTTGTGTACACAGTTTGTGCAGCCTAAATGACCATGTCGATGATGCTGATGTTTACAATGATGATTATGATAATGATGATGAGGATGATGATGATGATGATGATGATGATGATGATAATGCTTTGACAACATAGTTGCCAACTTTAAAATCAATATATACCATAACCGTATTGACAATAAGAGTGTATCAGTGTGCCTTTTTATCCTTTAGTATATCCGCATAAACATGCTGACACAATCAAACTTAAGCATATTAATTTACTATAAAATAACGTATATCCTGTATAGATGTAATATACATTTAATATTATTAGTATTCTATGAGGGGTTGATAAAGAATTTTCAAAATTATATTTGTGTGATGATTCAGTATTCATTTTATGAAATTTATGAAAACGTTTGCTTTTCTTATGCGGTTAATATCTTATCTTTTCTCTGTCACAAATATATTCTCTTTATCTTCTTAGCTATTCTCGGTGCGCATACTTAATATTTATTAAATTATAATCACTTATACGTTTGTAGGACTTTCAGACATTTCATTTATTATATTTCGTATTCAATGCAGATATATATATGCATATGTATATAAAATACAAACTTTATTATCAGTTAGTTTTCTTAAGAGAGAGAGATAAACATTAAAATTTGTCATAAAGGCATTTTTCAACTAGCAACAGAAGTTGAAGGCTTTTGTTATCTTTTCCGATAAGGAATATTTCAATTATGCGGGTAACGTGAATTTATAATAGTGCAGTACAAATATATAAGATAAAGAAGATATTTATATTAACAACAAGTTTTGCTACACAATACAGGTACGGCTGATACTAAAACTGATACAACCAAATTCTGAAACTCAACTGCGCTTACATAAAAACATCTTAAATTATCTGTACAGTAATATATACAGAATATTTATTATTATACTATATTTTTACGCTAATAGAACGTAAGGTCAGGGACACATGAAAAGGATAGATTTTATTTTTAAAATTTTCTCGACAAGTCTATTAAAGGTAGTATTTAGGCATATTAAATTAACGTACATAATATTGATAGGATGGGACCGTCTTCTCGTATAAAAGTTTTTACTATAAATAATTCTTTATCTGATAGCAGAGTCAAATATTTTTTTATTTATAATGAAAATTGATACAAAAAAGATATTTCGCAAATAAATTTTTTGTTATAAGTTTGAAGAGTATAGATCTACTTTTCAGATATCTTAGTTTGCAGTCAAAAACAAGACCTTATATAGAGAGAAAATATGCTTTCAGATATTTTATGACAAAAATGAAGAATTGTTTAAGACAAAGTAGTGTAACGTAATTAATGTTCGGTTTGCTTCGACTGTAACGTTTTATATTGTTTTCTTAAACAGATCCTTTTATAACCACCACAAAATTATATAATATTTTTCAATTAATTCTTCGCACATCATTAGTCTCATAAATTCTTGATGAAGCAGACTTAGCCACTGTCAACTTTCTGCCTTTCTATCGAAATCATGGTTACAATTTCGAAACTTTTTCTATAGATTTCCATCATTATTTGCATTAATTAAAGCTAAAAATATGTGAAATCGGCTCAAGTATTCGCCTTTGTTTATTAAGAACCCAGAGAAAGTATTTATATAGTTTGAGATTGTTGTGAACAGCTGACAAGAAGCATAGCAACATGTAATTTAAGCAGCCAGGCTTTTTTATTTAAAATTGTCTTCTTGTCATACAAATAATAAAAGTCGTTAAAAGATCGCCACGGCGTGCAAAGTAGATAGTTTACCACGTAGTTAGTACGAATCTGAAGCAATTTTATAAGCCAATAAATATGAATTACACTTGCCGGAATATGAATATTTAACTCATTCTATAAAAAAAGCGAATAACACTCATTAGATAATATTTTTATGAGAAATGAGGCACTCAACCAGACCTTTAAGTTATACTTTAAACAGTCAAGAACGACACAAAACAATGAGTGTGGGCAAGACAAAATTCTAAATGTTTCGCGAAAGTAAATTACGGAACAAGGTTGTATAAATAGGTATACGCGAGTAATTAAAACTACAAATAAGTTGTTTTCTAAATATGATCTTTTAAGACGGAGCTCCATACGTGTGTATGCTTTATAATCCCTTTTAGTTTATTATTATTCTGTTAACTTTCCTTCCATTCCAAAAAAGTTCCCAAAATTTGAAAGCTAGAGTAACGTTACCTATTAAGAGGTACATTCAAATTTTCTTATAAGTGAGCATGAGCTTCTAAGAATCGCATTTTTCCAGCTCTGATCCATAACTAATAATAATATCGTTTTATAGGCTTAAGCAAACAAGCGAGCAGACAAGCCTCTATCGGCTTTAAATGAAAAGCAAAAATAACATTATTGTGTCATTTATATGAACTTTTTGGAGCAGCATATATTTTACGAATCGAATCATGGGAGGTAATCTTGTTCACCTTCGTTTTGGACTAATCTTGGACATTTCTCAACTCATGTGACGAAGGCATACAAAAACTACAAATAATTCATAACTCCAGAATTAGCAGTTGTTTGATCGAGGTTTTAAATTGTAAAATGTACTATCACATATTATATCGACCTCTATATCTATGTAGTTTATCAATATAAATTATTTTTTAATTTAACATTTTCTATTTTCAAATTTTATGAAATTCTAAATAATGTAAGTACGCTACTAAAGGAATAATACATATTTTTGAAAGTCGGTTTGCCAAGTTATACGTTTGTAAAAGCAATACAGCTTTCCATCTTAATTTCGAAGCAATTAATAGTTTCGGCAACAGACGTACAATAAACGTGGGAAAGGCAATCGCACATGATTACTTTCAAATTATGTTAAATAACAAAATTTGCACATATTGGATGAGGTCGTTGACAATCCTCGTTAGCTAATTAAAGCGAATATAAAGAATTTCACATTAAAGCAAAAATTTCCGTATTCCCAGAAAGGTTGGCCTAAATTGCTCTAAAATTGGAGTTAAATAAGTCTTTAAATACATTTTTAATATTTTATAGATACGGCAAAATTTTATCATATTTCGTTTTTGAGTTAAACTTTTTCAAAATTTACCAAAAATATATGAAATTAAAAAAGTTTCATAAAAAATATCGTTCAAACTGACTGAATATGAAATTTTGAATTCATTTTCGTTTCTCTTTTAATATTTCATTTTCGCCAAAAACAAAGCATAAATATTCGAAAGAATGAATATTTAATCCTATTATCAGTAGTCAAACAATGTTTGCGGTTGATGCAGCCGCAGAAACCGCATGCACACGCATATATACACGCATACACGATGCAATAGTTTCAGAGCGGACCGCTGCATGTATATATATATATACATATATACATATATATAAGCGTATGTGAGCCTGCTTCGAATAATGACAATCAACCACTCACTCATTTTGTTTGCATTGTGATGATTTCAACGTCTGTGTGTACTTTGTGAGAAATAAGCTTCTAGTTAAATGTTGGTTTTGTTAGTCAAAGGTATCTTTGCATATGCATATGTCATCTATATATATATATATATATATATATATATGTATATATATCTATATGTATAGGTACACATATAAATACGTATGTGAAATACAATATACAGCTTCTACGAATAAGTAGAAGTGCTTTATTCTCTTTTGTTTTCATTTAGTGGCTAATGTGATCTGAAACCGTGTCTTTTGTAGGCCTGAGGCTGTTGATTTAAATCATTATCATGTGCAGGTGAGATTAAAACGGACTGGCACTCGTTTATCTTCAAGACTTGTTGCGGCTCCTTTACCAGTCACATACATATTACTAACACACTAATGTAATATTGCTCAAACACACATAGACACACACGCGCAACCGTACGTATCTTATATCCACCATTTAGCATATTTGTGGCATAAATTATATGATTCCAAGTTGAAAAAAAATTTGGGGAACTTTCTATAATGATATCTGAAATTTAACAAAGTTTTTTTTTTAATTTTTTAAAACAACAAACGTTTGCTAAAATTTGTGAATTTAAACTGAAAAAAAAAAACTTATTTGCTCAGCTTATTAGTTTATTAGTTTTCATTTTTCCGGAGACATTATAAAACGTATTTCTTTTTTTTTTGCTCTTCTTCTTCTTCTTCTTCTTCTAAAACTTTTAATTTCTTCTTTTACTAACGCATAAAATCAAAAATGTTCTTAAGTGAAAACTTTCTATACTTTTTTCGCTGTATATGATTAGATATTATAATAAATTTAACAACATTAACAACAACAAAAATACTACTGTAAGTATGTGAAAGCAAAATAAACCCGAAAAATTTTAATTTAATTGTCACTCAATTTTACTCTAAAACAGATATAAGCAAGCAAGCGCGAGCAAAGAGTAGTTAAAAAAAAAAAAAAGAAAAGAAAGAAAAAGACTCTAGCTATTGTACTCTTAGAGGAAACCAGCTCAGCAACAATAATGAAAGACAGCTTAATAGAAAGAACGAGAAAGAAGGATAGAGGACTAGACAGCAGTAGATTGCAGAGCAAAAATTTCTTGCTTTCCACACCGTAAAACTTTAACAGCACAGAAATCCTTCTTTTGTGACAAAAGCGACGTCGCAAACACATCAACGCGATGAAGATAAATGCAAGCAGTTGAAAAGTTAATGCCCCAAATGCATGCTATGCTAGAATTCTTGTATAACCTCTTCGTTTGCCTGCATAACGCACATAATCATGTTGAAAAACAAAAACAAAAAAAAAAAAACAACAAAAAGAATCTAAAAGGAAATTAGAGTCGCGAAGCGGGTGACGATGAACTAAAACGAACACCGACAGAAACATTGAAAATTTTAAAGTTAAGTTTACTTTTTTTTTTTATTTTTTACTACTTTTTGATTTTTTTTTTTTTTACGTGATGACATGTGAACATTTGCTATAAAATCAAGACGGGGAAAAAAACTGAGAGTAAAGAGAAATGCACAGAAAAAAGTAGCAAATCTACTTACATTGCAGGGAATGTTGACAAAATTTTAATGGTACAAATACTTTTCGCATAAACACAACCATATGCAAACATAAGAAAAACGAAGCCTTAATGAGGTCTTTGTGCAACGAAACGCTTGTAATCAACATCAGAGAATGGGTGAAAACCGAATTTCTTCCATCTTTCTTGTAACGTGCAGTAATAAACATCGAACGCCTCTTTTTTGGGAGGCATATTACAAGTAATAATCGTATTCTTGTGACATTCTAAATTTTAATAGGTCCCACTTGACAAAGTATATCTTAACATCATCTGACACGCCCATAACTAAAAACAATACATTACAATTTTTTTATGTTGAGTTGAAAAAGCGGATATCAAAGATTCGTCGTTTCCTTTCTTGTAAAGCACAAAATCCATTTGATATAATTTTATTACGGAAAGAAAACGAAAAAAATATCCAAAGAGAAGTACCATAACTTTTGGAATAAAACGGAATATTTAAAATATTTTCTATAAAAAAAAACAAAAAATATAAAAAATGCTAAGTAATCGATAATCAAAGTTTGATTTGAAGCACAGGTGCGTTGCTCAATCCTGTGCCGGAATTAAAATCGCTGATGTCGTCGTCTATTGAAGGTAAAGATAATCAAAAGAAATTTGTCCGAAACGAAAATACAAGACGAATGAAAAAGCAAATCTCATGCTTAGACGAGAGTTTTTCTCTTGGTTAGCACACTAGTAACTAATAACAAGCGCCATGAAAGGATTTCGCCATGAGCAAGTAGTATTAAAATGAGAACAGAAACTTATCCACATCCCTATTACTTATTCTAAAAGTTCATTCAAGTTCAATTAAAAATTTAATATATATATATAATGTTCTATTCAGTAAATAATGGCGTAGTCTAAGTAATATACTAAAAAAAACTTTTATCCGAATTTTAAACAAAGGTGCGTTTTATTTATGTTTACTTTCGGAACCAAAAAAGTGAATAACCTTGTATAATTGCAAGAAGCAAAGATTTTGTAAAAGGTTCGCACAGTTAAGTGCGACCAGTTTAAACGATTTTAAACATACAAAATCGGCAACAAATTTATCAAAATGTTCCCGCATATCCTTTTCTGTATACTTGAATGACTAAACAGATTGAATTAATTATCAGTAAGTTTTCAATGACTACAATCCATTTTAAATATTAACGTCGATGATGAAATATTTGGTCAGTTTCTCAATTTGCCTTGCATGTAGAAATTTCGAAAGTACTTTACCCACTACTCCTATACAATTTAAATTTTTAACTATGTGAGGTAAAAAATTTATTACTTTTACTTTTTGTTTATTAAAAGTCATTAATTACCTTTTCTGTTTAGATTTTTACAAAAGTAAAAATTATTTTTCATAAATAAATTTTGCAACATTTAAAAAACTTTTTCCTTTTCGTTGCCGGCCAATGTACGAAGAACGAGAATGAAACAACTTTGCGCTGTAGAAGTCAAGTTTAAAATTTATGTTTACCACCAAATACATTCCAATATATATATATACATACGTATATATATATATGCGCACACATATATAGTTGTTCTTATACACATGTTACCACGCATTGAAATACCGAACAAGGAAAAAGTTTGAGTTTTTTTTATTTTTTTTTTATTTATTTCTTTTTTTACTTAAAAGTTATTTAATAGATGACCAACACATCAGAGAGAATTTATATAAAAGAGAAATAAATACCAATAATAAATAAATAAATATGCAGAAAAACAGAAAACATATAGAAAATAAACCAAAGAAATTTTACATTTAGTTCGCAACGAATCATTTGTTACTGCATAAATTGTAAACAATTTCTACTAAGAAAATTAGATTCCGTGAAGGTATTGTCTGGAAAGATTTTAAATTTTAGAAAATAAAATTGTGCTTTGATATCAATTTAATTAAGAGGGAAGTAAAGCTTTCTAAAGATTTTTTAATTTGGAAATTGAAAAAAAAATTTGATCTGGTGTTAATCTTTCTCTGGTTATAAACTTAATATATACGTATATATGTACAGAGGCATAAAACGAATTTAAATAGCGTAAAACCGATGACATAAGGGAGTAAGTACATAATTTAAATATAAATTAACCGCTTAGTTATTAATTTAGAAATTTTCTCTCAATTTAATATGTCTGAGCAATTACGATGAAGCCGTAAATTTTTGAATTGAATAACTTTTCAAATTTATGCACATACGATTCACACGAAAGACAAATTTCTCATTAAATCATATAAAACAAATTCGCAGAGTTTTACATGGAAAACCGTGTAAAGTAAGGATAGTGCAGGATATCATTTATTTAATCCAATATAAAATAAAATAAAATATGTTCATATTCATAAAATAAAGCAATCCATCCACGAAAAGGGAAACCTTTAAGCGTAAAAGAGTGTATCCATTTCATTTTGTACGAAGATAAAAAGTTAATCCCTTTTTTTTTACTTTAAAAATGAATTTAATTTTTTTTACCTGTGTTATGAACCATCACTATAGACAACATTTTTTGTGGAGCTCTATATAGAATTCCCAACGCAAATACAATTCTATATAGAATTATTTCAATTCTATACAAGTTACGCAAAATTTATAAATGATACCAAGTTTTGGCTTGATGGATAAAAACAAATATTAAATGAAAATTATCTGTTATGAAAGAAGAAAGAGAAAAGAAAAAAATTGGAAGTAATAGAAAAAAAAATGAAAAAACTCGTAGAAAGAAAACTAGAACATAAATAACTTGTTAGTAACTGGTAACTTATTTAGTGAACTTAATTATTGCATATTAATATATATCTATTTACAGACTTTTATTTGTTTTTGTATGAAAAAATGAAGCCAAGTTTCGAGTTCTATATAAGTTCTATAGCATTTTGGAGAATTCTTTACTCGTATTCTGTACAGAGAACGACAAAAACACTACTAATGTCATTTTTGGTATTCGGCTAGTACGTATAATACTTGATGTGATTTTATATGTTAGCTTCACAAATGTAAATGAATCAGGAAACATCTCTATTCTAAAAATGTACGATATTTTAACACTAAGACTGCGGAGCAAATTTTCGATTTAATTATACGAAAACACCTTTGAATACGTTTTTTAAATTTTGTTCTGACTATTCTAATTTTTCAAGCATCGACGATATATAACTACTTCTACATTGAACTATATATTCTTCGCTGACTGGGTATTGGAAATTCCTAAACAATATTATAATATTTGAAGAAAATATTATCGGTAGGGATGACGCTCATTTACATTAATCTACATATGGATAGAAGCAAAATTGTCGGATCTAGGTGGCGTTTATTTTCAGCAGATCGTCGTGAGCCTATAGATCTATTACACAATTGATTTCAAATCACACCTCTTCTTGAGAAATCTTCTATAATTCGAACTAAAATTGTTTATCCTATATATTCTAATGTTAATTGTGAGCGTCTTAGTGAATCAATCGGAACCGTTTCCTAGCCATTTTTAGAAGCCCAAGGCTTTTTAAAAAATTTCAAAATGTTAATCGATGCATCACATTGTGAATTTAGAAAACTAAGATACGAGCATTGGTCTTGAAATTTTGCGACTTTGACAAACTCGTTTAAAGATAGGCAAACAGAGGGAAAAGTAGGCAAGGCATTGAATCGTAGTACAGTTCTTCAAAGAGTTTCCAACAATCAAAAAAACTTCCATTTAAAGAGTTTATAAAGTATTTTTGTGTGTTACATATAGAATGCATAAACTTGCACACTTCCTTCATTTCAGTATTAAGGAATAGAAAGTGAAATACATAAATATATTTGTAGTTTAAGAGTTAAGGGTGATGCATTTGTGAATGTGTATATTTCAAATAGTTGAAATATTCTAAAAAATACGAAAACGTTTGCATCTGGAATTTTGTTTATTTATAAAGAAACTTACTATACTCTAAAAGTTCACACACACACACACACACAAATTGATTTGCAAAAGTGTTTTATATAAAAAGTAAAGGATATTTGACTAAATATTTACTTTAATTCGTTCGACGCAAAATTATTTTAATTAGTTTGAGTAAGGAAGAAGAACAATCCAGGGGCAACAAACTATTTTACGCTTCTGGAAAATATATTCACTTTAATGGAAGCCATATAATGTGTTTTCATTTTTTTCTGCTTTCTAAAGATAAATGTGAAACTATTTGTGAACAATAAATATTTGCATTATTCGCGCATTTACAGGTTCTTAGAGAGCGTCATGATTGCTTTGCAGAATTTCTCTTAATTTTAGTAAGGAAACTAATTTTCGTTTTACTTTGATCGGACCAAATTGTTAAAAGCATTAAGGTAACTTGTCTTATGTATCTTAAGTCCTCGAGACAATTTAACTTAAATCATTTCCCAAATACATTATTCGTGGCTTCTTGCCGTACACGAAATTCAAAGAATCTCTTCGAAGATATCGTGTTGACTCGATTGGACAGATAAAGATGAGTGGGAAACTGCAATTTTCTTCTAATAAATAGGCGTACCGATTTCGTGAGTTAGAAAAGACATTAACAATGAAATTTGTTAGAAAATTGAAAAAAACTTTGCTTGGATAAGACCGCGCGTTTTAAATAAAAAATGTTTGTTATCTTATTATTATTTACATTTCGTTAAGAAAAAGGCCCATAAAGTTATAAATGATTTATTATTATTATTATTATGAATGAAGTTTTCTGTTTGGATCTTTCGTTAAAAAACGTTTAACTTACCACATAGTCCTAACTAAACCATACAGGTCCAGACTTTGACCGCATTGGCGATTACTCACATTCCAGAACATAAAGAAACTACGCAGTCTGGCAGCAAAGATTCCTATTAACTTCTGAGCTCAACCTAAATTCCAGATCATTGTGGCGAATGCTTTACATCTCACGTTTATTCATTATATTAAAGAAAAAGGAAATTTGAAAAATCATCTAATGATTGATTATCAAAGGAATGAAAAACTTCTGATGTACTACCAGACAGACGAGTCATCATTTGCAATAGCAAACAAAGGAGTAGCTCTGTTTGAATGTAATCCGGGATATAAACGATAATCAATGCTTATGACGTTCAATGCGGAAGCATTACTTACAATAACGATTTGATCTTGAAAGACTGCCATTTAACTCTGCTTTGTTTAACATCTCAATCGAGTCAATATATGAAAGCTTACCTAATGATGTACATACGAAATGCCTTGGGATGTTAAGTGAATGTATGCCGCATTTATTAAAACCGATCAAAAGAAATTTTCTCAATAATATTTACATTATTCATATATAATAAAA
This sequence comes from Glossina brevipalpis, assembly GCA_000671755.1. Taxonomy (NCBI): domain Eukaryota; kingdom Metazoa; phylum Arthropoda; class Insecta; order Diptera; family Glossinidae; genus Glossina; species Glossina brevipalpis. The sequence continues at coordinate 486,238 of KK351059.1, forward strand.
TTTGTATTTTTGGGCTGTATTTTCATGTAATAAAATCTGTGAGTATAGATTAGACTTAGACTTACCATTAAAATTCCGAATTGTGACAACAAGTGGATTTATATCATTTGTTTAGCTATAAATCAGTCAAAGTAGTATAATTTTTTTTTTTTTTGATTACAAAAAGAATTTTGCTCATTCATTACTGATACCGGGCAATAATAAAAGACTATTTTTTTGATATTTTGCATTAATTGCAGAAAAAAAACTTGATATCAAAAAACTTGTTCAGCGAAGAAATAGAAAAATTTTCATTGACATCATACATTTGCTTACTGTAGTGTTTCACAAGGACTTACAATGCACGCTTTTGGAACATTTTCGGTGTTGAGAGAACTGGTTCTGTTTGGTTCTTATGTGCCCAAAGCTATGAAAGATCGTATAAAAGCATTTAACGAAAAGGCAGTTGCAGCTTAAAAAGACTATCATGAAAGGAAATCATTGTAGGAATTAAACTCAACAAATCTGAGGCAGTACTATATAAAAAAATAAATACTTTAGTTTATGTTATATCACATTGCTAGTCCATTAAATTTCTGACTAGAAAATGTTAAAATATTTATAATTCAATCTAATAAAAAAAAAATCACAATGAATTTATAATCAATTTGTTCCGAATGCGGTTAGATTTTCCCACAATTTATTCACTTTAACATTAGAAATGATGTACTTGTTGTTGTTTCTGTCAACTCTTTTTGTGTTTACGTACTGTTTTATATGAATAAATGAATGCATTCACATATTTCAAAAGAAGTTCGCTTTTGTGAAATGGACAAGCGACAAGCACTCAATCAATGAGACGTACTAGTAAATAGATAGTCAAATGGACATGTCATGGACATGATAAATCTATAAACCCGCTGTGGTGTATATAAAAGTTCTATAGTTTGCTGTGCGCTTTCATTCATAATTTAAAAATAATCTCGAATAACCTCGGATCAATCTATTTTATACTTAAGCGAGACATCCATTTATCGAGAAAAATCAATATATCCGTTGGTATAATTTCTCCCAGAGCCAATGATTTTATCAAGCGAAGCACAAGTGATAACGAATGAAACCTCATTGGTCATATGGGCCCAAAATGGTCGAGGCATAATAATCCGGCAGATTGAAAATCGAATTTCATGAGAGAGACATTGTTCCATACGAAATTGTATTCTGAGTTGCCACCCGTTTAACTGAAGTGCAATTAAAGACATTTGATGAAATAAACAAGAATTGGATCGATCGTGACTTGGACATTTGTTGAAACTTCTTTGGTAGGTCGTTATTGAAACTCGGTCCGGACCTTATTTATAATTTACTTTAAACTCTCAGCAAAACGTTTCGATTGGTACAAAATTTTGACAATCACGATGACTTAATGCAATAACAATGTTCTAGAAATTACAAAAATTTTATGGGCGATGTAACCATGAAGTTACCAGAAAAATTGTAACAAAACGTCGATCCAAATGACAAACATTTAATTGCTTAAAATTAATTTTTTGTATAAAAAAGTCGAAATCATTTCTTTGGTCGATCCCGTAATTTATGGAGTTAAGAGTTAAAGAATAAATTAAAATTTTTGTTCTTCGTGCCATTATTTAAAAAGCACTAAGATATGGAAATAAAATGCATGTAAGCTTAGGCATGATTGTTTATAAGAGTTTAATAGAAACATCAGTTTGGATTAAAGTTGGACATTTGTTCTTCTTTTTTTTTTTGTATACATTCGCCCGCTTTGTCTGTATCTGGAAATATGTTGATGTTAACAGTTACAATAAATGCTTGTTCTACCGATTTGTTGTTTTTACATCTATATGTATATAATAATATAAAGTAAAAGTTACCACTAAATCCCTACAAAAACAAAACATAATAGAAAAGCAATAACAACAGCCTGTGAACAAAAAGAGAAAATAAAACAAATGAAACTAAACACACACCATACGACGAGGAGGATCAACGTATAACAAGCATATGAGTATCTAGTAAAGTAACGTTGGTGGTGTAACCCTAGGAAAGCATTCTATATGTTATGCGTATATATATAGACGAGTAACTAAGAAGACTCTATATGCGTATGGTATTTTGTATCCATATATATACATATATATATACATATAGCATATTGCAAAGCATATGTAAACTTTCATGTTTCAATGTTTTTATGTATAAGAATCTCAGCAAGGTTTGTGAAATTTACGATTCTATACGGCCCGCTAAGCAATGGAATATTTCAATAATTCTATTTAAAATTATTTCAAATTTCTTTACTTAGATATAATTTGTAACTCTTTAAACGCTTTTAATGCTTTATGCATATACTTGAATTAGCTCATCTTCAGTTTCCATGACCATTTGGTTTTTTTTCCTTAGCCACTTACAAAACTTATTTGTTTTTCTTATCGAATTGCCAATCTCTCGTTCCTTTCTAATTTCCTTTTCTAATTTCCGAACTTAGGTAGGTTTTGTGCACATATTATGTTAAGCAAGTTACAATAATTACCTGATATTGAATGCATTGCTAAACAAATGAAAGACTTTGGTTTTGTTAGTTCTAACGTGTTCTTAAAGTTGCTTTACTCTAGGTGTGGCAGTCAGTTTGCAAAATTTGAACTATAAATTTTATTTACAAAATATTTTTTGCTATTTTAAGCCCATCTGTTGACATTAGGGACATCGACAGCTTGGGCAATCCTGCTGCAATGCTGTATATAAGAAAAATTCTCATGTTACTATTCTATGTACACTAACGAAAAGGTTTTATCCGGCTTGAAGCGAATATTTTAACATTGAATAGCTGCGATTATTATATTGAGTAAATACTATTATAAGGAGCTGGATGAAAGTAATCTAACTATAACCAGAACGTAAATTAGGCGAAACATTTACATGGATAGTACTTCTACATGGAGTCATTATTTGGTGGTGGAAGAAAGGGAAGGGGTCAGCTAGGTATGGCATTTTATGATATGCTGCAACTAAACTAGCAACTACGATTGATACAACACATCATGCCAATATCCACGATAGTGTAATATTAAGTATAACGACGCTTGGATTCATTAGGAAACCCCTTAACAGCAACGAATTGAAATATGTTACCCTCGCCACTGTATTTACCGGACTATACTTGTTTTAATTTACGCTGATTTGAATCTATGACTTATTTTCTGTTCTAACATGGCTTTAATTTCTATGACCATATCCAAAAACGGAGTTATTTTATGTATGTTTTAAGCCAACTGATCACCCATTTGTATGAGTCACATTTAAATATTGTTTTGAATATTTGCAGTTGAATTCAGTCTTCTTCTCTCTTTTGTTTTTAATTAAATAATTCATTCAGAGACTGAAACAAAGACAGACGGGCAAATAAATAACATTAATTGCTAAGTTGCTTTACAGTATATTCAAACATACAACCGCATGTTACAAAAGGAATAATAAACTTCGTATAATGACAAATTCTATATAGAGTACTTAAAAATACACCACATATGTTCAAATCAACTCTGTTGTTCATCATTTCAATGTACTTTCAACGTTTTCAAACGCTGCAATACAAAAACACATACACCTAGCCTCATACAGTGGAGCAACAAGAGCACAAGTAGTTTCTGTTCGGCCGGAATGGAAGAAGAAAAAGAGAGGAAAGAGACTGTAAGCATATGTAGTTATAAGCCGAGATGTTTATATTGCAGCACACTTTAAAAAATTGTTTGAAATGAAAAGAAAATTTTTTACACAAACCATAGGTGTAGAATATAGAAAGCATATAAACTGCTACTTTTTCACATCCTATCGTTTCTCTCTCTCTCTCCGTCTGCCTTTTTTTATAACCATCACCGAAGGTGAGGGATATATTTCATTTTGTCATTTTGTTTGCAACGCCCAGAAGGAAACTTCGGAGACCCCACAAAGTAGATATTCTAGATCAGCACATTAAATTTAGAATCTAGCATGTCCGTCTGTCCATCTGTTCATCTGTCCGTCTGTGTAATTTCTTTGGTAAGATTCTCCTGGCCGCAAGAATTAAACTATTGTCTTCAAATTTGGCAGAAATATTGGAAATTCTTGTACGCAGGTTGGTATTGAAAATGGGTAAAATCAGCTAAAACTCACATCCGCAATAGAACGTAGACTGAGAACACCTCTGTTTTCGAAAGCAAAAAAAAATTGGATTTTTTATTCATTACTCATAAACTACAGCAGATAGATCTATAAAAATTTGTACAAATGCTACCCATAGCCTCTGCGCAAAAATTGAAAGGATTGACGACACCTATTCGATAGACTAGAATATTGGAGTATAAATATTTTAAAGAGCTCATTTAACATTAAAAAAGCGTTTCAGAAACTACACCAAGTGTGTACATATATCAGTATCAAATTCGGAATGCATCTTGACGTCCGTCCGTCTATTCACCTACATGTCTGCTAACTTGGGCAATGTTTGTGGTAAACTTTCTCCTGGCCGCAAAAATGAAGATATAGGCTACAAAACTGGGAAAGACATTGGGATTTCTCTCACAAACATTACTGTTGAAGACAGGCCAAATCGGCCATAGGCCACGCCTACAATATGATATAAGCTACAGTCTCAAATAAGTCAGGAAACACGCATGGTTTCTAGATAATTAAAAGCTTCTTAAAAATAAAAAAAATCTGCCACGCCCGTCCATTAAAATTTTATCCCCTTTTTTAAGAGAAAGGTGTTGGGTATAAACGATTCGGCACAGCCATATATAATTTTCTTATTTGTTAATCGGTTGCAGTCTCTTCTGTTCGTAACATTCGAAATAGGGACTTGTGTGTAGCCCTTTCTTATATACATTTTTTTGTTTTATTTTCTCTGAAGTTATTTTTACTCTATTCTGTGCAGAACAAGTAAAGTCCACTTAATGCATGCATTGCACAGAAACTAACGAACAAACTTAATATCAAATATCTAAGAATAATATACGAACATGTATTCGTCTCGTATAGAATAAAGTATACATTTGTTGCTTGTTGTATCCTTTATAGTATACATCTCAACCATATATATATTGCATAAGGAAATAGAAAGTTCATTCACACACTCACACACACGCACGAAAGCAAACATATTCCTGCAGAATTTCCACTAATGTTAAGAGAGTTTATGTGAGTTGCATGGTAAAATTCCAATCAAGCACGCATTTTATCATTGATTGCTTTAGAAAACGAGAGTAGCAAACAGCAGCAGCGGCATAAAACATGGGGAATAAAAAATTGTAATTTCTCCGTAAGACAATTGTGGTCAAAGCCAATTAAGCTAGAATTTTTTTATACAAATTGTCTGAATTTAAGTCTTTAACTATCGTTTACATGTTCGATTTTTAAAATTAATTTTAGAAGTAAAAAAAGACGTTCGAAAAACTTTTTCCCTTTCTTCTTTGAAGTAGAGCGTAGGTGATCGTTAGAGTTGCAAGGAGGCAACTACCAAGTTTCAGAATACTTTCTCTTTTTATGGCACTTGTTGTACAGAGTATTGTACATTTGTTCGGATGAATACAGCACCCAGAGGGGATTAAGATAAGCTCAACTTTTATTATACCGATCTGCTCAGAATCTTTTTTTGAATCGATTTCAGTTTATTTGTCTGTCTGAAGTTTGTCCTTGTAACCTTGTGTTCGAACTATAGGTCGCAACTTTGAGAGATTTCGATGAACTTTGATCAATTGACGCTTCTTGGCCCAAAGATGAAAATGAATTCGACTGTACCAGTTTTACAACCAGTTTCCACATAGCGTCCGATTTGAAAGCACTATTTATATAACAAAAATTTGTAGAAACGAGTGTTTTGATATTTAAAATAAATGTACAAAATTTTGATCGGTTGGGGTTGGCTTTTATTATTTTATAATGCATCCTTAATATCAATTTGACATATAAATTAACTGCACTACATTCGAACCACATAGGTATAGTTTTTAGATCCCATCTCATATAAGCATTACAAAACGGCCTCATTTTTAATACTTCATGATGAAAATTGATCCGTAATAGTAATTCTATATAAAAATCAATGAATTTGAACGACCTGCCCCCATAGTACTTCCATTATTTTTTGTGCTTTCTCACGAAAATGAATTATAAATGAATTATTTTAGACAAAATGGTCTAATAATGGTCTAATATTTAAAATTTTCAATTGTTTTTTTAACGAATCAGTCGCGCCGAAATTTGATGTTTGTTCAAAATGTGGAAATACAAAAAAAAACATTAAGTCCGAACTCGGTAATGTGTTACAAATCGTTCACCAATTTGGCGTTTTTTAACAGCCATTTGCATCACATTTTTTCCCTCAAATCTTTGAGAAAAAAACAGTTGAGTAGTGATCAAATACTAATTGTTCTTTGTTCTTTGAATGCCAATCTTGTAACGTGTTTCTTGTGTCAAAAGGAAGTCAACCTGCTTAGAAAGCAAAACATTTTTTTAAGGTTATAGTAACGGTCGATTGCTGTATATATGTGACCTGTTGAGACTGTCACGACGTGTTCCGATTGATGTTCAGAAAAACATATGTCAAGCGACCAACGCAAATATTATTGACGATTATCGTAGCACTAAGGCGTCATATGGGCATTTGGCTTCTAGTTCTTAATTTCACAACCATTCACAGACATCTTACATTTCAAGACGATCAATAAACGCAAAGCCAAGGTCATATAGTATGTAGTACACAGTATAGTATACAGTATAGTATACAATATTGTATATAGTATAGTATATACTATAGTATACAATATACTACACATTGCAGTATATAGTACAGTGTACGCTGTATAGTATATAGTATAGTATGCAGTATAACAGATTTACCTTCAGTTTCAGCGTGACATTTAATTGCAAAATAGAGCAAAAATCTTAAAGCTTGATTTAGAGTTTTTTAAATAGAAACCAAATGGTGTTCAAATGGCGAATTGTATTATTCTAAATTTGCCGATTGAATTCAATAAACTTAGATTAAAATTTCCAGTTTCGCAATATATCGCATTATTAATTTATTAAAAATTTTACTGTAGTTAATTGTCTCGAATCCATAATAGAATCTTACGTTTTACAAACAGTGAGCGATTTAATTTAATGAAAGTTGACAAAAAAAAGTAAAATTAAAAGATAAATCTCCACATTTGTGTAATACGTGACAACCATTTAAAAATATTTGCAAGATATTTTTGCCTCCATTCATAAACTCATGCTTTTTAGAGACTATAACAAAAAAAAATGGAAAAAAGACAAAAATGGAAAAACATAATTTCATTAGCACTTCAGTTCGCTCACCTTGGAGGTCAGGGAATGTTTTCAACAAACCGTAAATACTACTTTACATATAAATTAGTGCAAACGAGAGAAAGAAAAACAAAAGTGAGGTTATATACGACGGATGGTGAATATCTTTATTATCGTTAGCATTCGTTATGTCGTGAAGGCAAAGTGAAAATCAAGCGACACGAGAGACACACAGAGAGAAAGAGAGAGTGGACGAGGGGGAAGTGAGAAAGAGAAAGATACATGAAACTATTCTGATATATATGATCTCTTTTCTTCAAAATTTCGCAAATGCGTTTCGCAATTTTTTGTACGTTTCAAAATTTTATTCTGTTCAAGCTTGATTTCACGTACTTTAATCTAATTTAAGTGGTCACGAAAACGTTTACCTTTGCGTTACTTACGAAAACGAAAATTTAATTTCCTTTCCAATGTTAGGCTTAAAAGACCAAACCGACCGCAGATGAAATGTGATATAAGTTTCCTCAACAGAGTACTATTCACATAGTGTGACAATTTATTTTAAATTATGATTTTTTTTTCTTTTTCTTGTATACGGAGATAACATAAAAAAATAAAAAATTCTAGACCGCATACAATGAAATTGTATAATACAAAAAGTAAGGAAAATAGAAGAGAAAAACATCGACGACACCAACGGTACCTACCAACCAACCACCAATGTCATCATCAACAATATTATACTTAAAAATCTCTGAAGAATAAAATTTCACGTGATTTTTAATTTTTTTTTTTGTATTTTCCTTTCCTTTTTCACGCGCTTCTTTCCGTTTTTATGTGAAAATGTATTTGTATATGTTTGTCGCAATGTGGTAGAAATTTAAAATTTTTGTTATTTCATTTCATTTCACACGTTTTCGTTGTTTTCTTATTACTGTTGTAATGTATACGCGGCCACAATTGGTATTCGTGTCGGATCGGTTTTGGTGTGATACTCCGAAACGAGACTGATGTATAAAAATACCATGTAACTGGTGTGTGATGAATTAAATAAGATTAAATTATACAAGGATTAAAGTTAAAATATTTCCAGTTGTTTTAAACTTGTTTCTTTGTTTTATATTAAGTAAATCAGAGGCATTCAACGTTCCTTTTCTGTTCACTTTTCTTTACTCTAGTTACGGTTGCAATGTCTGTATTCTGATCGTTTTGTTTTTGTTTTTTTTTGTCTTGTATCCGTCAATGCATCTTGCATGGCTTTTAATTTATTAAATCTCTTTGGATGAAATATTCTTCTTTAATATGACTCTTATATCTTGACTATATAAGAGAAAATGAAATTTAGTCTTCTACAGAAAATTTAAGCGAGTTATTCTAGCTCTCTGATTTGCTCTCATTGAACATTCTTTAAGTATCCACCTTCATTTATTATATTATTATACTTTATATTTCATATTAAATGCGTCTTGTTGGTAGCTTTATATATATTTAACGAGTCTAGCAGACTATGCAATGGCTATTAAAAAAGCTAATCTACAAAGCAGACAGACAAAACAGACTGCTTTGGGGATTTATTTTTATTATTATCGCTATACTATTGTAGTGATTTGTTTCACTCAGTAACACTGTTTGTTATAATTCTGTCGTATAACTTTTCTAACTATATTTTATAATATTTAATATTTATAATAATTAAGTTTATGTTTTCAATCAAACAAATCAAATCAAAATCAAATCAAATATTTCGTCCGCTCCGCATGCCCGTCGGTTTTTCTGCAGTCCATCATCTTTGGTCCAAGATCCTCACTGATGTGCCTCTTCGTTACTCTGATTCTTGACCGGTCCGAAGAACCTTTCTTTGAGCAGCTTTCTTTCCAGAGTTGTTCATTTAACGATATGTTTCTCACTGCTTATCCGCCATTCTGTTCTTTCGCTGATTTGGCCTCTAACAGTGCGGTCTTTTGTCAATCTACATAACCTTGTTCAATCACTTCTTCAATATGCTTCTTTGCTATTCGACTTCTTGGTCGTTTTGTTCATCGCTCTAAAAGCCTTTTTTCGACCACTCCTCCGGTCAGGTTTGTTACTCTGATGATGTATTTCTCATTCAATCTTTTTATCCGTCGTTCCATTCTACTATTCCTCTGGAATCTGCCAGTTCGTCGTTTCGTCAATTTAATTTTTCTTATTCAACCCGTCTTCCGAGAGGTTTCTTCCTTGGTTTACTTCTCGACTGACCTACTCATTCTTCAAACTATTTCTCTCTCCTCGCTCTTTGCCTTTGATATGCCTTCTGTTTATCCATCATTGCATCCCCCTATACGTCTGGCCTCTATCAGTTCATTGATCCGTTCATCTATCTTACCTCTCAACGTTCCTTCTTTGATATGTCTCTTCTCCCTTATCGCCCGTTCTAATCATCTCTCAATTTGTTTACCTCTACAAAAGCTCTTTAGGTGCGTCGGTCGTCTTTTCCCTCAGTCTTTATTAGCTTTCTTCATTTATTGCTTTCTCTGTGCTTCAGAGTAGAATACTCAATTTTAGAGTGATTTAATAAAATTTCGAAACCCATTGAGAATATGTTTTTAATATGTACTAATCAGACATAAGAAAAACATTAATAATAAGTATGCATTTGTCTTCCGTAGTGAGAATTGTTCCCTTTTACTTAATTTAAATGGAAATACATTAATTTCTTGGTCTTAATCAAATTTAATATCGCTCATATTGCGAATATAAACAAAATGGCAGGAACGAGCTTTAATGACGTTTGATATTTCCGCTTAACTTTTATCGTATAAGCTCCCACACCAGAAAGGTGTAAGCAAATTAAAGTTTAATGGATGTATGGTCTTGGTTGCCGCAAATTTTTAGTATTGAAAAATAAATTTTGGTACAATAGAATTAACTATGTGAAGCAAACAATATATTCACTGAGGTGTACCTGAGTTTAATAAATCAAATCAAACTTGGAAATAGAAAAAGGAAAAAAGACTGACCGGAATTTGCGACAAAAAATATAACCAACAAATTGTGCAGTGGACAGAAGGTAATAACAGCAACAATGTCATGATTATGTGAAAACATCAAATTAAAATCGCATCAAATGCAAACGTGTTTAAATTCTGCCCGCATACACCGTTCGAGAGTTACCATAGTGATATCGGTGTTACGGCAAAAAACAGGAATAATAACATTCAACCAACCTCGATAAATACACAAATTGTATACCACACAACAGTTAGGTATGGCGTATTGCAGCAATACGGGCTGGGGAGACAAGAGTGGAAGGCCTAATTCTCTTCTTTTTTTTTTCATTTTAACCTTGGTTAGTAGATGTGAGTGCGGTTTAGGTATTAAAATTGAAAATCATGCGTTAATTTAATTTTAAAAGAGGCGGCTAATGAAAAAAGCCAGTACAAATTCTTCTTTCGAGCGAGGTAAAGGGAAATAATTATTGTTATCCTTGTTGTTTTTGCTCTACACGTGCGTATATATATGTTTCGCTCTGGTCGTAATACGAAAAATTTTAAATGAGCCATTTCGAGTTGCCGGTTGGATGCCATAGTGCTTTTAAAATTTTAATGCTTTACCGCAGATGTCAATTTAGGCTTGCTTTAATATATACATATATACAGATGTATGAGAAAGATAAAGCAAAACGAGTAAAGGCGTCTCAGAATAAAAATGAAGCGGATTGTTTGGAAAAGAAAACGCGGATCGAGAAACGAAGATCAACTTGGTGAACAGTGCAAGTTACGTCATCTGGAAAATCTAACAGCTGCTAAGTGGATCACATATTTTACCAGAGTTCCGAATCAGCTTAACATCAGAAGAGCACAACACTGCAACAGAAAACGGCAAAGTCTTCCTATATAGACACCAACGGAAGATCTTTTCCGCAAATCCTTTAAAATAAGTTGCTCATAGCGGTCTTCCCTTTTCATCTGTTTTTCCCGGAACATTTCTTAGTAAGATTTAGGTAGGGAAATCAAGATACACAACTGCTCTCTTGTGTATGAGACTTTGATATTTAGGTTCGACATAATGAAAGTAAGTAGTGTTCATATTATTCTGTCTATACTATGTACAACGAAGCGTCGTCGTTTTTCGCTTCTACAATGACCAGCACGGCCATGCCCCAGCTATAAATGAACTGTATTCGTTGTGAGCTGCATTTTTAATAAGCATCACCTGAGATGAGTATATAGTCGGCGGAGTGAAGAGTTTTATTTCAAACTTGTCTTCAAATTTTCTTTCAGGCCTGTGGTAATTATTTTAATAAAAATATTTTGAGACTTTCGATTTATTATTCGGGTTTCTTTGCGTTTTGTTAGATGACATGGATACTTCTTTGACTTCTAAGAAGTCAAATAAATATATAAGAGACTACTTTCGATTTTTACATCATCCTATATGAACTTTAAAAACAATCATATATACCGACCGATATAGGAACAAATCGTCCCTCACTAGTCGATCTTTGTAACAGTGTTGAAAAGAAAAAAGAAATTGAGTGAGTCATGTATAGAGGACTGATATATAGCTGTAATTTTGATGACCGTGGACCATTAACATCTCAATGAGGTTAAGTTTTTTTGATATCTCTTGAAGTCCTCTAAGACGCACTTCGAATAACTAATTATACACTTTTAGTGTTTTCTAAATAACGCGGTTGATTTTGTTTTTAATTTACGGCTATATTTTATAATAATTTTTATAATCACTATTCAAGGTCTGATAATTACAAAATCTGTCTTAGCAAAGGCAGAAACCAACGCGAAGATGGTATATTTTTGAGCAAAGACAAAAATGTGAGCCACAAACATAGAGCTGCAAATATTGGGTTAATAGACAATGATATTTATTAGGCAGGTGATCTCCATGCAAATAACTGCTACCAGATATTCCGCTTTCGTTCGCTAACCGAACATCTAGCTTGTCTGCCTGTTCGGTTTACATTTGAATAGAAATATCTAACATATTTTATCGCGTTTGATTTGTCGTCATAGTTAATTGATCTTGTTTTGGTTGGCTGTTAGCAACATTTTTGCTCTGTCGCACACTATTTCAGTGGCGCCCATTAAAAGATTTCTTAAGTTGCTTTGAACACGGTTATAGAAAATTAGATTAGACAGTGATTGCAATATTAAGAGAAACAAGTGTCATATAAGGCGAACCTATAAGGCACAATATGTAAAAAGAGGTAGCAACAAATTGCATGCAGATAGCAACATAAAGGCGAAATGGCTAAATTAATAACTTTTCATCCCCCAATGCAATATGGCAGACAAATGAAGTAACGTCACGTAAGAGTTGGTATTTGGTTGGTATTTGTGAATATCGCTCTGGAAGCTACATATTAGCGGAAAATTTGCAATAAATAAAGTCTCGCTTATTAGATCCATTAGAACCAAGAAATTCGGTTTAGGTTTCATTCCCAATAATTCGTGAGCGGTGATATTCTCATTTGTCAATGAGACATAGATTTTATTTATATATTTAGCCTTATTAAACTATTCAAATAAAACATTATCTTTAATCTGACTTCAATATTAATATTTAAATATTAATAGTTTTGATGTTAATTTTTTTCTACATTAATTTATACTCTTGTCATTATTTCTGGATTTCCATTTTAACATATCAATGATTTTCATATTACAATTTGTGCCATTTTTTTTTTGCATAAATATTCTTGCAAAACAGAAAATTAGAATGTTTTTCATAATAATCTGAAAAACCTACAAAAAAAAAGAAACAAAAAAAAAGATGAAAAAATACATTAATGGTTGTTGGCATACATTGTTTATGTTTTTGCGTTAATTGCCATGGCTGTCAATTGTTTATATATTTTGATTATTCATGTGCATTATTGAGAGCATAAACGTACAGATATACGAACGCACGCAGTGCACATGGATTATCGCACACAGTACATATAGATTTTTCCTACTCTGAGCGTTCATATTTAATATTTGTTTTCTTTTTCACTAATTATATGTATTATGGATATTCTCCATGGCTATGTGTGTATATGCATGCGTTAGCGGTTCTGAATTTATGGACATATCTGCATGTTTAGATTGTTGAGATAGTTTATTTGGTTTTAGTGACTATGTTTGATTTAGATTTCCGCGATTATTGCATTTTCACAACAAATTTATACATCTACGTAGATATGTAATAATAATTATTATTATTTTAATTACTGTTTACTGCAATAAGCAGTTTGTTAAACTTTTATTGAAATTTAAAAAAAAAAAAACAAAAACGAAATTTTTTTTTTGTTTGTATATATTCATAAGGATTTAATTTAGAATTTAGCTGAGAGATAATAAGTAAAAGTTATGGAAAGGTAAGGAAGACAACAGAGATTATTGTGACCCAATCGGAATATAATACAATAATTACAGACGTGATGTTTAAGAATATAAAACGTAAACTATATAAACTTTGAAAATTCATTAAAAATAATTTTTTATTGTAAGAACAATCAGCAAAGAAATCAAACCCGGTAAGTTGTATTTTTATGCACAAAAGGAAAAAATTATATACTTTCAAGGAATCGCCTCTAATGAATGACCAATTATGGCATGGAATGTGAATAAGTACATGGGAAAAATTTGATTTTTGCTGTTAAGCAGATAGACTGTTAAGAAAATATTTTATTGAATATATTATCTTGCAAGAATATTAGAAAACTGATTGGGCTTACTGTAGTAGCTCAACTTTTGCAATCTTTACTAATATTGTGCTTCAGAGATTTAATAGAATTCACGTATTTTCTCTATGTAGCCGTTTCACTATATTTGTCCGTCCATTTTTTTGTTCGTTTCTCACTATCGCAAGGAGAGAACCAGAAAACTGCAAGATATTTAGACAGTCCCCTATTGAATAAATAAAAGTAAAGAAACTTAATAACAAAAGTTCTCAACTATTATTAATACTCACTTAAAGATAGATATCGATTTAAAACATTATGCAAGAATTTTTCCTGGCTATAAGAAACGCTTACCCGAAAAAAAAAATTCTGATTGGCGTATTAAAACACTTATAATTATAATAAACTGTTTTGCGACTTTTATGTGCCTTGCAGCTACTTGTCAATTTAATAATCGTATGCAACGTCATGAAGACAGCGTGAAAGTGATTTCCATTAAGTAAATTAAAATTATAATTGTTATTAGTTTTTTCTTTTTATTACAATTGACACTAATTGGTTAGCGATATATTTAATTTATGAGGATTAACTTCTAAGAGGATTAATTTAGTTCTCTTTGTAAGTCAATAAAATTTAATTGTAGTCGAATTTTAATATACGCGAATATAAGAATCAAAGAAACATTGCATTTAATTTATTTTTCTTTTCTGCTTTTGCGAGCTTTTACTGCATGAAGTTATATATAGAAGCAACTAAACGTTACATTTATAGTCTTAGCCAGATTACAACATGTCGCTCTTCAAGTAATTTTGCATATCAAGTTGGTCTTGGATGAGAGTATAAATATGACAACTTATGTGATTTGGCGTTTATAAGTACAGTTGTATTCATAATATATCATTATCATTAAAAAAATCTTAAGTAAGTAAACCCGAAACGTAATTGCCGTAAGCATTCAGAAAATTTGTTCAGAAAATATTCTTTTACATCACGCATTCATTTCATACTGCTGATATATTATTTGAGTAACGGATACTATATTTAACTAGAAGTATTAAATATTAAGTAAATATGCGTTTTAGTAAAAATAAAATAAATAAATTAACTCATCGCCTCTAGCAAGTCAGTACACATTGGATTCGAATCTCATTGCGGTAGGGCTTTTCATAAACAATACACTAAAATAATAAATACATCGACGAGGCGATAGCCTATGTTGGTAGTGCTTAATACACTTCTCTAGTCTACGAATTCAATTCATTAGTCTAGATTATAATAATAATAATAATAATAATAAAAATGGCCCAACTTTCATTTTTTCTAAATTTTATAGTTTCTTACAAATTTTCCTTTGGAGTATAAAAATGTACCCACAAAATAAATTAAGAAAAAGGATTTGGGAATTAATTGGAGTTGAATTTAAATAAAATAACTAAATGCATTATAGTCAGGTAAGGTTGACTCTTACATACCCTACAGAATTTTGCCTAATGCAATCTTCGGTTTATTTTCTCGATAAACTACTCAAAGTGATATAACGTTTCTAAGTAAGCGCCAACTTTTCGTGGGTTTCCTTACATAAAATGGGGCCAAAAGCATTAGACGGAATGGTAAAAATTTAGCAAAATTAATAATCTTGACCTATTTTCATCGTAAAGCATAAGATATTATACTTAGTTGCCATATGCAGAATTTCGTAAAAGCTTTTACACAAGAGGAAATATTAGAAGCTGACTCATCCGATTCAAAATATTTCACACCAATTCAATATACTGAAATATTACTATGCGGCGATCCTTGTCGAGAAATTTCGAAAATTGCAATATTTTTTTCATTTAGCGACTATTTCTAGTTAGGATTTTGTATGAGAAGTAGCCGTAAAAGTGGCTATCAAATAGATCAAGTAAATGAATGAGAATACAAATATATATATAAATATTCCGAAACATATTTTGAATCGATCGTTATAATCAACAGTGAATCTATTTTAAAGGGATAACATCACTGTACCAAGTTAGGAAAAGCTTTCTTGAAAATTCTTTTTTTTGATTGAAAGGAACGATGAGAGTCTATAGAGTCTATATTTAAATATTAAAAATAGAAATATTTTAGCAAAATATTAAAAAATATCAATACCGCAGACATTCTCTGGAGACAGCTTTAGTGTAAGCAACTCTGCGGCGCGCAGTGTAAATGTTCTGAATTTGAATTTAAAAATTTGCTAGCCAATAGCTAGCAAATGTCGTCGGCTTTTTAGAAAATAATGATTTTTCTGGCATGTGCTTGATTGAAAAATTTTAATTTTCGATCAAAAAAGGAGCACTTTGGTTAATAACAAATGTTTACATTAACTTATCGCAAATATTCCTCATTCACTAGAGAATGTTATTTTAAAGATACTGTAGAAAATTGGACAGAAAAAATGAAAATTGTTCAAGTTATATTACGCATCCTTTTCGAAGAAGTGTTTCGAAAAAAAAGACTTTTAAAGTTTTGGAATATCTTGTAGACTTTTTCTTTCTTTTATTACATTAAATTTTTATAATTTTTTCCTGTTGCCCTGCAATTCCAATACCACGAAGGTGCACTTCCATGTTTAAATAGTCCTTGTCCTGCTTGTGCTGTTTTCCCACATTTGTCAAAGACAGAATCACATTTTTTACACTTCACGTGTTGCAAAATGACAGAAAAGAAGAAAACGAAATGTAGATTCTACGACCTTCAATTGCCTTCAAAAACTTTATCAAAAACTTTTGTTTTCTTGCCAAAAACACTCGCATTAACTAGAATGGTTCACTGTTTCCCATGCCTCTTAGCAATCGTTTTGATGAAACTACACCAACGTACTTTTGCTTGGAAACGAGTTCAAACGAACATAAATAATTTTTAAAGATATGTCTTAGTGTGTTAGGTAAGTTATATATCAACAGGTAAGAGATTCGGCTGGAACTGCCCAACACAATATATTCGAAGTGCTTGGGGAAAATCTCGAAACGAATTTTTTCTCCAAATATTCTAGAAAGTTCGAAGCATCTATTAAGCAAAAAAATTGTTTTTTTCTTTTAGATTTACATTAGTCTTGTAATTTAAGGTGGATAAGTATTGCAAATTTTTTCTAAGACAAATACAATTTCTTCTTGTCATTAAAAGTTTCGCTACCTCAGCCGATCCAACAATTCGCCGTCAGTCGTAGTCAACATTTAACCGAAATTATTCTTTTACTTCTTTCGAAGACTTTTTTTTTTAGTTTATGCGTTAAAAGCTATGATTATTAAAAGCTTGAGGACAAATTCTAATATAACCTGATGGTATTATGATGATAGGACCATATATTGAATCTAAGCATAGATTCGTAACAAAGAATGAATACACTCTAAAGAAAAAATATCAATATGCAGTGAAAGGTTTAATTAATAATAATAATAATAAATTACATTATAATAATAAATTACCAAAAACACCGACAAAACACTTATTAAAATCTTAGTTATCTTAGTTAATCTGGATATTTTGGAAATTGAACTCATCCCTACGAAATCTTGTACACTTGCGATATTTCCTCCGTAGAGAATAAATTTTTAGATTCCAGGTTTAGTTTTGGATTTTTAAAAAATAGAAAAATCGTGCACAAATTTTTTTTCTTTTGGACAAACATTAGATTTCTTCTCATTTATAGTAATACGTTTGTGCAAAGGTAAAACAAATCTCTGAAAGGGTACTTCGTAATGCAACTTTTTTTCTATATCCCAAAAATTATTTCCGATTATATTAACAATATTTTTATGCTTCTTCTAGGAATATATAGTCTTAGCTTTAGCTCCCCTCACCTATTTCCATATGTCTTTATTTGACCTATAATGATAAATTTGACCTTACTTCATCTGTTTTCCTAGGTGTCTTCATTTAAACTATAAATGCTAGTGTATATCCGATAAAACTTATAATTAGTTAAAAGTTTTTTCATTCCAAGGCCATCGCAAGGTCATAAACAACTTTGTCCAACTAATTCTAAAATATTTCATCTCGAAATGTTCTACTGCTGTTAAAAAAAATTGTAATTTATGAGAATGATTGTGACGGTACAATTTTTGATATTTTTTAAAATAATAAATACTTCAGATTGAAATTTAATTGTTAAGCAACATAAAAGGAAATGTTTAGCATCAATTGCCAAAAGAAAAAAAAATTGTTTTGTCCGCAAGTTGACTCTTGCCCTTGATCCAATTTGTTTATGCTATTGTTTATATGTGAGTTTCATTCTTCAATTGGATTAATTAGTAGCTATAAATCAGACTTGTTTAACTGTAATTGCATTTAGTTGTAAATTTTCTTAGGGAATTTTTAAATAAATATTTTTAAACTTTTTTCATTATTTAAAAATTGTCTTTGATTTCTTCTAACATTTCTCGGATTTTGAAATGAAATTTTTTTTATTCCCTTGGATTTCATTCTGAATATCGTAAATTTTCTATAACTCGGCAGTAAATCATAAATTTAAATTTTCTTTTCGTTATACACATTTTCTTACGTTCGTACATATACGTAAGTGTTTGTGTATTTATATGTGTAGTTTTCCTTTACTATATAAACTATAACTTATGTTAATTCATATTTTCTACCACTGATGGTGCTGCTGCGAAGAAAGCTTACTTGTAATTTCTTTGGCAGCGAGAGAAATGTTAGAAATGAAAAGAAAACGAACCAAGAGAAAGTTTTGTAAACAGCATAAATAATTCAATTGAAATTTATAGCTAAAATTCATAAGAAGATTTCAAATTTTCTTCTTACAACGTTTACATACGCATGCAAATGCAAGCGTATGTATGCAAATGAATGAATGAAAGAATGAATGATTGAAGATGCAAACATACCAAATACTTTATTTAATAAGTCAAAAGAAATTCAAAACGAAATTAAAAAATTCATTGAAAAGCATTCTAAAGAACACTGAACTATGAATTATTTGGGTGATATCGGGATAGAATCATAATTTAAACCCTCAGTTATCTAGGAAATGCTTTAAGTTAAAGAATGTTCGATTTGACTTGTTAAAACTACTTCAATGATTGGAAGTCATTACACATTTCAGTAGAGCGTACAGTAGAGCATTTCACCTACAATATATACCAATACTCGTCAAAAACTGCCCAAAATTTTATGGCTGAATTTTTGTTTGAATGACTAACAAAAAAATTCTACTTTCTTTGAGCCAAATACTTTAAGCCGAAATCATAATGCTTCTCACTAATTTTATACATACACGCATTACAGCAGCTCTAATCCATTTTGTCTCTAAACTTTAAAAACTATTGCATCAAAACTTCATATAAACACTCACGAAACATTGAATATCATTTTAAAAAATGTTGCAACATTTGGGAACAAACTTCATCCTAGTTCGGTAGATCACGATAGCTTTCAAGCTCGCCCTTAAAGCAATATTAAGAAGGTCAAGTTTATAACACATCGATCAATAATTCTCGAGACTAATAGAAAGATGTTTTCTCTGAAACAAAGGTCATACGGCGCCTAACAAAACAATAATTGGTTCAGAAGTTGTATTGGTTTTAGTGACGATGCCTTTTATTCCCATGAAAAATCCGTTTATCGTATGTTGATGAAAAGCTATTTTTTGAGAGCAATTGAACATTTGCTTTATAAGTGTTGTGGCAACTCTATTACTCTTTCCTCTTCGTCGAAAAAAACCAAGTTACGCGCAATTGATGGACTTTTAGCGACCGCAGTAAGCAGCCGAAAGCAAGTGGGGTTACATTAGAAAACACAAAATAGTGCTAAAAACAATTGTCGATAATCGAAAAGAGAAGCTGCAAGAATTCGCTATCTTTCTAAAGATATCGAAAAGCAGTTTATTCACTAGTTCACATGAAAATATTGACGTGAAAAAATTTTCTTGGAAACGGATATTACGTTTATTTCCAAGCTAATAGGTACGATGAAAAATTTGCATCAATTGTTGTGCGAATAGCTTTGCTATTCACCGTTTTCGCACAAGTTTGACGTCTTCAGACTATTATGTTTTGGTAATTCTCGGAAGAATTGTCCAGGCAAAAATTTTGAATGGAGTGATGAGAAATACTTACTTTGATAGTCTTCACATATCATTTTGCAAAAAAGTCATCGAAATGCAATGATTGTATTACTCTTGATGAATGAAATCACGCGATTATGCGAAAAGAAAAAAAAATGTTCACATTTTTTCTTATCTAGTCCCGTGATTTATTGACTGCAGTATTGAATCTTACATTTGAAGTTTTGAAAGGGCTTGTTGTTGAAATTTTGAAAGGTCTTGTTGTTTCGTATTTTTTCACAGCTCTCTTTATTTTTCTTTAATTAACGCTGTCAGAAACTTTATTAGTATTGAAACAATTGTATACGCGATAGCCAAGCAGAGCTAGACTCCACTTTGGAGGAGTCTACTTATACCCTTACAATTTTGGATATGAGAAAACGTTACGCAAGATGAAAGCCACCTTTGTTTACCATGAAATGATATGAGCATCGTAATGAATGAAAGCATTTGGCAGAAGCAGAAGTGTCGTCTTATGAAGACAAAGCACTTTATGGTTAAGGCTAAAATTAAAAATTTGTAATTGTCTGGGTAGACTATTCGTCGAATTTAAAAAAATCGTGTTTATTAAAAATAAAGAGGTACAGTCTATGGTTTTTCATTACGCTAAAGAATACGACGATCATCACACATACACACAACATACCAAAGCTGCTAAACAAGTATATCAAACTAAGAATGCTCCATATTGTGAAACCGTTATTTACGGTTATATTGTTTTTATGTTACATCGATTATTACCACATTTTCACGATTAGAAGAAAAATTTTTAGTCTAAAGTATAATACAACATTAAAGTTTATTAAGAAAAAATAAAAAAAATAAAGCACACACAACTAACGAGAGACAATTAACAAAAACTATATTTACTATTGATGTGCAAGCAGATGTGTTTTGTTAGATCTATAAAGAACTAATTTTTATACTTTTCTATAAACTTGTCTTTTACTATAAATGAATTTTGTCGAAAGTTTTTTTTAAACCTTAACTCTATTTTCTTGAAAATTGAAGAATTTATAAGTGTACCGTACACATTTAAAAGTAAACCACTTTAGGGCAAACAAAACAAAAGCCAAAGAAATTTTAAAAAATTATTTATATGTTTATATGTTGTTACGTCTTAAAAGGCCTAGTCAACAACCTACGCCTGCCTACATAAAGTGAACTATCATTATATACGGATATCAACGCATACAGTCGATGACCGCCAACAGCAGAGTTAAGATCTCGGAATATTGCGGTTGTTCACTGTAGTTACACTTTACTATTATAAAAGCAGCAGTAAATTTTCTTTACATTGCAGTTAGTAATAAAGCAAATGCTTTTCGTTAATACGTTACATCTTAGACAATTCGTAAAAGTATTTACTAACATTCTTTTGCTTTCCTAATGGTTGTTTTCTTCGTAGTAACCGAACACATTGCTCTGTTTACTTATAGCCAAAGTTCACAGCTACTCAACTATCTTCCTTGTGTTAATTTTTGTTGTACGAAACTGTGCGTTTAGGTAAATGTTTGTTTGCCTTAGATTCAAAGAGGAAAAAATAATGTTTAAAAATTTTTTACAAGTTGTGGAAGAAAATAGCGTAAAATTATGCGACATTTGAAAATTACATTAGTGTTGCGATAAATATAAAGAGAAAAATAAGAAGAAGAAAAAAAAAACAATTATTAAAGGCCAGCCGTGCAGGAAAGTTTCTTTTCCCTTGAGCAGAGCATCATCATTGGAAGCTTATGTATTCCACAATAATGATTCCGAAAAGCTGGAGGTGTTTATGAAGCAAAAATGTTGCACTATATTTAAGATAAATGAAAAGTTGTGTTTGACGAAGAAAAACTTTTTTGATAAACAATATATTGATTGAAAATTTTTGTTATTGAAAATTAGATTTCAACAAAGTTTCAATCATAGAAACAATTTCTCTGCAAAAAAGAATTATAAAAAGAATCTTCTTCATGTCTTATAATATATTTGCCAACTTGACGATGTTTTATTTTCCTCTTCGCTTGATTGACCTTCTTTTTGTTAAATACATCGCCAAAGCGAGAGGGTATATTCATTCGGTCAAAGCGCTTGCACTCTCTAGAAGGAAGCTTTAAAGCATGTTTCGTTACGTTAACTGCGCTGCACTTATTACGCCAGCTATGCTGCCTGTATGGAGACTAATTACGACGAATACGTGGAATGTCTCGATTATGTACGCTGAGTTCGTCTATTGCCAAAGATTAGTTTCTAGTTTCTTTAAATAACCCATATCTTTTGTAACTGATGAAATTAATTGATTTCTTAAGAGTAATGGATTAATTAAAATAAATTTTATTTAAAAAATATTTTCTGTACATTTTTTCGAAATTTTTAACATTTAACAAGAAATTTAAATATAACTTTACAAGTTTATTCAATTGACTTTTCCTTTTTTTTTTAATTTTTGTTTTTCTTTTTCTGTCTGTTATTTTTCAAAAATCGAAATATTAAAAATCGTTTACTATCGATTTACAATTTGTTTTGTTTACAATTTTGCCCGCTCTGTTCTTTGTTCTTTCATTGTATTTGAAATTTTAAAAATGTGTCGTCACAGCCATAATCAATCGATATTGAAAACCAGTCTAAAACATATAGCCACAATGGAATAAATCATTAATATACCGCACGATGCTAATGTAAGCAGCAAACCTATCATTAACTCGTTTAACTCATGCACTGGATGACCAAGGCTTATCAATAGTATCGAGAACATTGTAGTTGTGATTAGACTATACACCAACACCGGTAGACAAGTAAGAATTGTTAATACTATCCAAAGGATGAATGTAAACCGTAAACAAAATGTAAAAATGACGAACAGCGCTCCACCCGAATAAAAGAAATAGTCCATGACGAAGATTTGGAGAAAAGTCAACGAAAACTTTAAGAATTTAGATGAACCGAAATTTTGAGTCTCTTAAACGTTCCGAAAAGTAAGAAATGAAAACGAAAACGATATAGTAACAGAAGAAAATATTTTGAAAAACATAAAATGAATAAAAGTTAAAAAAAAAAAAGTTGAAAAATTTCTACAAAATCATATGATTTTCTTGACAATTAAAACAAATATGAATAAACTTTTTGCTATCACTTCATATCATTTCTAACAGAAGTAAAAGTTTAAAGGTAATTTTGTTTATACAAGTTGAAATAAATATTAAAATCTTACTGAGTTTTCCAAATAAAATTCAATAATATATTACTTCTCTTAAGCTTTCGTGCTTAAGGTTGAGACATATTAAAGTTGCCTTTTAATTTATAATAATCAAAAATATGGAACAAAGGCAAACTATGTAGACATCCTTTATAGTACAAGGTGCTTAATCGATCGAGTTATGCTCATACATCTCTACCTTTTGCGTCATGTTCGATATCATAGCTGCTAAAGATCAGATTGGGAAGTGGGTTCGATCCGTCTGAAGTTAATCCTACAATAAATAAACAAATATAATGCATAGCAAACATTAAACTCGAACTCGAATAAAAGCATATAGCCCGCCCTAATTTAAAAAAATATATATTACAACTATAACGTATTTTGCTTTAATGTAGTGAGTATTCTAGATTCGGTCTAAGCCAAATATAATTTTTCAAATTTTATTTTTCTTTTTCTCTTTTTTTTTTTGAATGCTTTACTTGATTAAATGCCCGTAAAACGTCCAAAGGTTATTTACTGATAATATCGTAGTTAACCTTACCTCAATTAATATGTACAGATGAGCAACCGGCTTTATTATATATCACAATTAAAAGTAAAAATTTCTACTCCAAAAAAATTTGTTTGGACTGAAGCAGTTACGGCAAGATTACTTGTTACCGAAAGTAGAAATTATACTTTTTTTGTATTATGCTATATAATGTTTAAAATTTTTGAAGCTGGTCATACAGATATAATAACGCTTGAACTCTTAGCCGCTCGTTTCATGTCAAATGAATTACAAAGCTCTTGTCGAAGAATTCTATATGACTTGAATTTTCCGTAATACTTTGTTCATATAACCTCCCCCTTCGACAGAGTTACTCATTCATGAAGAAATGAGGTGTTTCTTAATTATATTTCTCTAACACTTTTTTAATTTTTTATATTTTCAACGATTATTTTTCATTATTTTTCATATAATTTGTTTGAAGGTTTTTCATAATTTTAGTATTATCTTCAATGATATGGGATTAACTGAGACTGTGATACAGTTACAGTTACTACTTATTGCAATTCGAGATAACCTCTTAGCATATATTTGCTTACTTATCTTGCTGTTATCAAGCATTGCATCAATAGCATAGGAATTGTTTATCGGATAGAGGAGATGCTTATTACACACCAATAATTTCTCAAAAATGGATTCATAGATACACAAAGCCTGCAACTCGGTAAAAACGCAATGCATTTTAACACTTTTGTAATCAAAGAAATAAATCATTTGTCAGATATGCAGTGCGTATGGCGCCTATGTGTATGGGCTTTGCCTGAATCATAAAAGCTTACATATTTTTGTGCACGTAACATGCATACACACGTTAACTGTGTTTAATGCTATTAGGCATTCATACTTATACTTACACGTTTTAAAAAGAACGATTAGAGATCTTTTTGAAAAGTTTTTGTTTGTAACACAACATTTTTCGAAAGCCTAAAACATAAACGCATACGTGTGATGATAAGTGATAGATTCATATGCATACACTGACCGCAAAAAATTCATTATGGCAAATGAAAAGTTTCGAATGTGCAAATTAATCATTTACGGATAATTTTATTGAAAAATTAGTGAATTTGTTGCACGTTTAACTGAAATTAAGTTATATATAAATAAGTTCTAATTGGGTTTTCTAAGTAGCGAATCCACTTTGTCTATAAGCATTTGTCATTATTTGATTTCGTTACGTAAAAGTTTTATCTATAAACTTTACACAGCAGTATATGACTTATGCTATTGGAAGTTTTTTTGAAGCTTTGAATAAGTCGAGATTTATGCCAAAAAAACTCTAAATGGAGAAAGCATTAGTTACTCAGCTTAATTCGAAAGAATCTGCTAGATATGATAAAATATGACAAAGGTAAAAACGTGATACAGATCAAAAATCAATAACGACGAATCTCCTTGAGTGGTCCTTCTTTGGAGGGCTGTCTACGTATGTGTAGTATGTTATGTGTTCAATTAAACAATTCATTACTAGAAAATATTATCAAAAAAATTGCTGTAATAAGCGAAAAGGAGTTGCAGTTTGATATTTTAGATAGACGAGTCACAGATTCATATTAAAGAATCCGTCCGATAAACATTAACAGGATCGAATTGAAATGTATTACCGCCCCTCCAACCATTCGTTACTGATTAACAACCATCTCAACTAGCGATCGATTTTCTGCCCGAGAAAGACTTACTTTCGATACTCAAATGAATGGTGATGCAGAAAAATTGAGTGCTTACGTAGATAAGCTCAAACGTCATCATTTATGCTTTCCATGAGAAAGAATTTTCATCTAGCGATGCATTATACTTTGAATAAAAAATTAGTTCGAATAAAACACCTTTTACCAGTGTTTTAAGATAAGAGCACGACCACGATTTATGTTTGTTTCCCTCACATAAAAATAAAAATATTTCAAGAAAGGATTAGGAATAAAAGTCTTTGAAATGAACTTTATTTCATTGATCTTATGATTATTCTTATTTCTCACTCCTTCATTAGTATTACGAAAAATAATATCACTAAAATTTAAAAAATTAATTTCATTAAAGTTAAATTCATTGATTGAGATAACCAATAAATTTGAAATATATTTCATTAATTTTTTAAAGATATTTTTGAATTAATGGGATAAAAAATATATCCGTGATTACTAGGCTAAGATAGAGAGAACAACTCAAGGCTGATTTCATTAATGCAACGAATGAATTTCTAAACTGATTGATTTTAAGATTAAGGATTAAGGATAACATTGCTTTTCGCGATACCCTAAACAAGTGATTTCGTTAAAGCTCTAAAGCTCTAAAATAAATAGAAGTTAAAAAAGAGAAGAGCTACGTTAACGGTACGAAATTTCAAATCTTTAAAGAAATTATTTATTATATATGAATGTGGAATTGAAGGATTACTTTCTCACTTTTCATTGATCTTATAAGGAGTTTTAATAAAAATCTAGTTAAGAAGTCATAGTGTGAATATTCTGAAATTGAATTGAAGAAATTTAAGGGAAGAAAGAAAACACAATCATTACAAATAAGAAAGTGTTCTCAATAGTTGCAGAACTAAATTTCATTATTTCTATAAAGATTTTCTCTTTCAGTGTAAAGTTAAGATACTTAAAAAACTCACACACACATACATATAGCAACATAGATATGCTTGTGTAGCAAAGTATTCATATCTCATAAACAAGAAACAATAGATAGATTTTGTGTGGTAAATAAAAACCATACTCTTTCTCCCTTTTTTCTTTGTTTTTTTTTGTCTGTAGAAAAGAAGCAAAGAGAACGCTTTGATTGCAATTTGATGTTATTGGATTTGTAAAAAGATTAAACTGCAAAATTTGACAACAACATGTTTTGTTTATTCGAAAATTTATATGAGAATTAAATGTTTTTATACGGATCTGCCTGTAAGAGCCTCAGCATATTTATGTTTTTGTCTTTTCCTGTAACATGTGATTATGAGAATGATTAGGTTTAAGTTAAATTTCTCTTTCTTTCTTTCTTTCTTTGTTTTCATATAGAATGTTAATGTTATTCAAAACTTAATCAATTACTAGATTGATTAGTTTAACTAAAAATCAAGAAAAAATTTTTTTTTGTTTTCTTAAATTACTTTTCTACAGGATGTGCTCATAAGTGGTTTGAATATAGAAAAATTTAATTTTACTAATCTAATAAAGTTATTTTGCCAAGCAACCGTATGTTTCTTTAAACTGGCAGGCGAACAGTTGACTGTTATTCTAATCCAATCGTAGTAATTTTATTCCCTTTAGCCTTAAACAAGAATATATATATATATATATGTTACGACAGCCAGTCAACTAGCTGACCGAGCGAACCCATTTAACTAAATGTGACGTTTTTCATTTCTTCCATAAGACTCACTGCTTGTCTTTGTCTGCATTAGTGGGCGATTTTTTTCCATTTCATTGCTCCTTCCGTTTCTTTTTAATAAGCAACTTAAAAGCGAACAACAATATTATCATAATAAATGTCACAGCAACGAACTGCTCTGCCTCATCTTACACAAGGAATGAATTTTTCAAGTAACTCTTATTGAGTTGACATGTTCTTTCGTTCGTTTTCTTTCATTTGTTCATTCAAGGTTAATACCTTTAGCAGAGAGAGACTTTACTCTTTATTATTGTCATCCACGACAACCATGTTAGCTAGCTAGCTAACTAACTGTACATATATATATATATGAAAAACCTTTGTAAAGTTTGAGAAGAATTTGAAATAAATTTAATTATTACAAAAATCCAAGTAATTAATTTGATTTGTATTTAAAGGATGAAAGATATAACTTGACAGCTAATTTATAAGATTTTATAAGAAAAATTTGAAACCGTTAACTTGAAGAAAGAGAATGAAATAAAATAAATTAAAAGAGAAAATGGGTTTATTGACAAGATTTTGTTACAAATATATTTATTGACTTAAAAGGATACTTTCTTTATAGTTTAATCATTTTAATAGCTTGTATCGAGATTTTGATTAAGGAACTTCCCAACTTTCCCCTCCCTATTCTTCTTATTTAATGACAAATTTTAAATTAAGAAATTTCTTTTGTTGTCCGTGCAACACTTTCTACTTTGCAGTTTAACTTTTGCGATGTCCTATATATCATAGACATAACAAAGACGGACATGCCTACATCGATTCAAAACCTGATATTGATAAAGAATGTATAATATTTACCTTATAAGGGTATAAGAAATGCACGACCGCCTTTAGAAAAATACAAACCTTACACTTTTTTTACTTACGTTTGTAATTCTCCTTTATTGTCTGCTCCCAGGTAACGCATTCATTTTAGTGAGAGAAAATTTCAATAAAGAGATCATCATGATCATGCGATATAGCTCCGTGGGTAAGCGGCGGATCAGGCGACAAATACTAAAGTACAGCACTTTATGAGAAGCTTACGCATGCTACTGCGATTAATATTTGTTCGAAATGACATATTAAATTGATCTCATTTGATCAATTCGGAAACAAACGAATTGAATATTATTATATTATATTTTTGATGAGAAGAAATATCGTTCGAAATGGGAAGTGCTTGTTTTATCGAAAACTACAAGTTCATTATTGGCTCCCCGATTTTAAACAAGCTCGTGCAGACACTGAAAATGTTGAACTCGGCGATTATTATCAATAATTGAGAAGTAAAGTTACAACAATTGGCCGACAACCTGAAA
The DNA here is from genome assembly GCA_000671755.1 of Glossina brevipalpis. Classification (NCBI taxonomy): domain Eukaryota; kingdom Metazoa; phylum Arthropoda; class Insecta; order Diptera; family Glossinidae; genus Glossina; species Glossina brevipalpis. Next base: position 514,702 of record KK351059.1, read on the forward strand.
ATATTAAAACATTTTGTATGAACATTTGAGCGTAAGAAAACTGTTTTCCAAATAGATACAGTGTTTACTTAAAGCGGAAGAAACGCGTCATGTCACAAATCTTTAGCGAAACTGCATAAATTGAAGTTCAAATTTCAGCCAAAGCTACCGCATTATCCAAATCTAAATTCCAGATATTCGCTTGCAAATCTCAAAAAGGCACACAAGAGTAAAATTTTTGGATCAAAATATAAAAAAAATTCCTTATTCATATATTTATTTATTTATAAATTGTTCTACAAAAAATGAATCGGAATTTTAGAGAAGGCTTTGCCTGATTGTGATGGCTTTGAAGAAGATTAGGTTTATTATATTAATAATGTCTGTTGCCTCAATTGAAATATTGTTTTAGAAAAAGCTTTAAATATTAAATGAAAACTTTTTTTTTGATAGTAACTCTACACAATTTTCTTGTTAGCCGTTTCCGCAACTACTTGATGATTAATCATTTAATAAATTCTCTTTTTATATTCTGACGTTTTTGTGAAATAAAGGACTTTATTAAATCATTTGTTACCTTGGAATCTGAGCAGGTGAGTTCGAATAGGTGGTTAATACACGATAACTCATTTTTAAGTAATATCGTTGCCTTTCCGTTTTTGGATGTAACGATGCAAATCTCATTAAAATTCTTGATGAAGTATTTCGAAGTACTCTTTCAGATACTCTACATAGTTTATGAGCCATGAGTAGGCATGATATAATTGAGGACCAGATAAAATAACCCCAATAACCTCGCACGCCGCATAATCCACCAAAATTTAGAATTCCCTTAAGAAGCACGAAACTTCATTGGCTGGAAATTTTACAGGAACTTTTACTGGCCAGAGTCATTTCATAGTTTGCTTTACTCTTTGAAGGATTTTCCCTGTCAACCAAAAAAATAAGAGACATCTTTAAATCTTATGCATTTAAAAAAAGAGTTCCGTATATTATCAATGTACTTACTTTACTTACTAGGAGTGTTTAGCTTAAAAAGTGTAATGCACTTTTTTTCCCTTTCTTTTTGTTCTGCCCTTTTCTCTATCTATTATCATTGCTCGTTCACCTCATGTATTGTGAAAGTTCTCGAAGAAGTGATAAACATATTTTTTTAGTTTGCATTGCATTGAAATCAATGTTTTTCTCTGTGACATGTATTCTTTTCCTTTTGAATTTGAAAATTTGGAAAGAAAACCTAGAAGAATTTTACGTTTTTAATAATTTGATTATTAATATTTGTTTTTATATAATTTTACTTATTTTCATATTGATTTTTTGATTTTCATTGCTGTAAGATGTTGACTTTTTTTTTTTTTTTGAAAAAAAGGCGATGTTCCTTCTTCTATAACGTTTCTTTCTCTTTCTCTTTCTTCACTTTCTAGCGCAGAGTGTTCACAATCAATCGATATTGAAAACTAATCTCAAACCAATGGCTATAACAGAAAATATCATTATTATGGTGCACGATACTAATGTTAACATCAATCCGACTGTAAGACCGTATAGCTCGCAAACGGGAAGATTGAAAAACTCGCAAGTCATTGTCAGTGCCCAACAGACACCAGTAACAAATATTAGCGACGGTAAAGCCGAAATGATCGTTAGTATTATGCGCATAATAACGGTAAACCGTAGTACGAAAGTAAAAAGAATAAATAATAGCGCAGAGGAAAGTAAATAACTCATGGCCATATATTTTGGGGAGATATGCGTGTACTATATAAATTTAGTTATTCGGAAATTTCAAGTCACTTCAAATATTAAGTTTAAAAAAATATGTAAATATAAGGAAAGCAAGAAGAGTAAGATAAATTTGAAAAGAAAATTTTATAAATAAAATTTTTCCAATGGAAAATTTTGAACATAATCACATGAAACAAATATGACTAAATTTTTTTGTAAATGTACAACGATATCGAGGGATGGGTAGGAAAATAAAAAAAACAAATAAAATTTAATTAAATAATATCGTGTAAAGTAAAACAATGGGAAAACGGCTAAAATAGGAATGAAATATGATAAGAGAATTTCATTGAGGCCGCTAGTAAACGAAGCAAAGAAACGTATGACCAGCTTAAGACCATTGATACCTTCAGTGACGCGTGCACAGATTTGTAAAGAAAAATTAAAAGAATTGAAAATTGGATTTAAAAAAATGAAACGTTTTACGCACGTTGTACACAAGAGAGTATTTAACAAAGTAAAATCGATATTATGAAAAACGAACTTTTTTTTTATAGCAGTATATGCATGGACTTCACGGTTCTTTTTCCTTTTGTCTTTTCCAATTTGCTTAACATATGATTGGCGTGGTATTCTGACAATTTCTTAATGACATTTTGTTGCATTTACGCGAGAGAAGATATTATACAGTTAACAAATAAATGAATTAATATAACATTTAATTATTTATTACAAATGTAGAAATGTAGAGAACACGCGGTTCTATAATTGAAGGCACACGATGCAGAAGTCAATGAATAATCGTCACATGTCGTAATTTGCACTATAGGAGGACATTTACTAACTTTTCTTTATAGCAAATTAAAAGCCGGTTGCAGAGCACATTGATTTCTGACTCAAGTTGAATCGCTGAATCTGGCGTTTCTCGAAATCACGAAATCACAAAAATTGATTTTTCTCAATAATTACAAAAATATTTTTCAAAACTGACATTTAATAATTTGACAGCATGCATGGTTGATAATTATGGAAGAGAAACTGTTTAATATTAACATCTCGAATATTTATCAATCTTCATCAATCTTATCACACACAAAGAGGTGTAGAAACGTAGTAAGTCACACTTTTAAGGAATGGAGTGTGTCTAAATTTCGTCCTAAAGTCTTATATATTTATTTACCAGTTTTTTACGAATTATTTATTGAAAATTGTCAACTATTTATAAAAACAAAAAACTGCCCGATTCCTTAAAAAATGACTGCATTCTGATGAATATGTCAACGAGAGAATTGTCAATCAAATATTAACAAATGATAAATATTTAATTTTGTTATTTTTAACTTTTATAACATAACAACTGAGTGAGAAATCAGAAAAGTTCATTTCATAAAATTCTTATAAATTTTTTATTTTCATTATATTATCCACTAATAGAAATAATTTTTTATGTATTTATTTTTTGCTTTAAAGTCCACCTCAGCTTGATAATTTCCTTATTTTCTGTTTTAAATGTAGAAAAATGAGTATTTGTTTTTAAAGTATAAATCATTTGAAAAACTATAATGTTGCCCAGTGGACTAATAAACTGCCACCGCAAATTATGCCCGTAGTCAACATGCTGTGCTATCCTATTTTTGCTTTCTTTCATTTATTTCTCTTTTTTTTCACGTTTATCATCATCTCTACTGTTAACAATTCTTACTGGCAGCACAACCAATCATGCTTCTTCTGCTATTATGGGAATAATATGGAAAACGGATTTTTCTTTTAAATTTTTTTATGTAGCCATTAAAGTTTATATTCATTCGCTTAATTAATAAATTAAATTTTTATATAAATTTCTTCAGAAAAGAAAAAAACTCTCCTATAAACGAAAAGAAATAATTGAATTAAGAATCATAATAATATTCATAATAATAATTTTCAAAATAATAATAATGATAAACTTCTTGAATGATACTCACTATGGACTTCATGTCAAGTCATGTCAAAAGACAATTGTTTAACGTTAAATTACTTATTCTTTATGGCAGTAACAGAAAGCCAACTTACGCTAATCGCTGATCATTGTCGTAGCGTTTTCAAGAGGTACATATATGGAGCCTGGACTTGAAACATGCAAAGCATGCAAAACATCGTAAAGTCGAAAGTCATCGAAGCGCCTTGCGACTCGAAGGATGGCCTTCGAATAAAGGCGACTTCGGAAGGTACATATAAGTACCCTGGTGTGAGATGGTGAATCTGAATTGAATATGGACAAGTCGAACGGAAACCTACAAAGTAGTAAATGGATCAAATAAAAGTGATTTTAAGGATATACCTAAATGCGAAAAGTTGAGTTTCTACTATAAAGCCTAATTACGTACCACTTCGTGGTACACTTTGGTAATTATCAGATAGACGAGGAGAGATATAGGAAAGCTATAGAGAAAGGTAAGGTGTCGAGTACTGATCCGTAATCAGTAATTGAAAGATTAACTTTCATAGCCACTTAAAAGGATGCCATCTTGTACATAACAACAATTTAAGCAAAAAAAAATGATCTCTGAGACTTCTTTTACTGGAATACGTACGCTGTTCGCTTGTACATGAACTACTATTACCAGAAATGGAAAGGTTTATGACGGTGGTCTATGGTTATGAAGTTATGATAAAAGATAATTCCGTTGCATATGATATGGCCGATTTAGGTATAGTTAAACCGAAAACATCGAACATGTCACATCAGAAAGAACGAACCATACACCAAAAGAATATATTATAAATAGCGTCTCAATAGCTAAACATAACCTGCAAATATTGTAACGGATCATTATTACAGGTAGCATCGAGAATCAGAGCTCGAAAACAATGCATACGAATACATTGCGCTGGTACCGTTCTCTCCACATGGACCGCGGTGTAGAAGCTAACAGACCAGATGTTAATACATACGGTTAAACAAAAGAAAAATTCTGTCGGACAGAGTAACCTCCAAAAACAACACAATATAAATTGCAAAGGAAATGAAACAAATTTGCACATTAGCTTAGCTCTTCAAAATCAATACGAAATAAAGAGTCAATTCGTTTTACCATTAATAACATTAAGGAACGGTCTAGTACCAAACTAAAACACCAGAAAAGTCTTTGGTGGGAAATGCTAAAATCGCTAATGATTGTAACCACGCAAATGGTCAGAAAATTTATAAATGAAAATTGGAGCGAATGTTGAGAATTCTTTTAGAAACATAACATAACATAATACGGTACCTTTTTGTATTTTTGGGTAGAATTGATTTAAAAGTGACGCCATTTTGAAGTGGATTAATAACGAATAATAATAAAACAATTATGAGTACAAAATAAAAAAACGGAATGTTCAGACAAAATGGAAATATGAAAATAAGCGAGAACACTGATCAAAGGACGAAGAAAATTCCATTTTCATTGATAAGCCATCCATCGGCTTATCCAACTGAAAAAAATATATGAAATTCCTGAAGGCACTTTTTAAACTTAGCAAGTTGACTGTAATGAAGATGTTATCTGGACTTGGCACATACAGGAGCAAGTAAACATGAGTTCATAAAACCTTATCAGTGTTTGCTTATGTGTATAAGCCTCACATAGTTGTGCAAATTCACATTTCGAAATGTACAGGCCTTACACTATATAAAAAAAATCACTAAAATTTGTTTTATTTTATTCTTTTATTCAATTTCGTTGTATTTCATTTCACCTCTGTTTATTTAATTGAGTTTTCTGTGTACTTCGAAAAAAATCCCACATAAACCTGTTTCGAAACAAACTAACAAATTTTATTACATACGGATTTCTTTTTTTTTTCGAAATGAAATTCTCTCAGGTATTTGGAATTTCGTTAAACGAACTTTACTTGTTTAAGTTTATTTCTTTATTCCATTCAATTTTATTCAATTTTTTGTTGTTGTTTGTACTTTTGCTTTAATAGAATTTGTTGAGCTTTCGTCCTACACCAATTTGTTTTGATAGCAATTTGCTATTGTTCACTGATTTGTTGTATGCCTGCGCTTTTGTCCATCTGTCCATGTAAAAGATAACTGTTGATGGATAGGGAGAGGCGGCTTTTACAATATTTTCAAACACATGGTAATTTATATACCTAAGTATTGAGATGATTTGATTGTTTTCTATATCTTTTCTCCCTCTTTTTTTTGTTTATAATTGTTTGACATCATTTTGACTTCATTGAAACTTTAACTGTTTTTTTCTTTTCTTTTTTGGGGGGTGCTTTATGGTGCGCACATATTCAGTATCTTTTGCATAACAATTAACATCCGTTTGTTCTTAAGCTATAAAATAAAATTCATATATACACACGTAAAGGCACGGAAAAACAAAAATATCGCTGTTTGTAGTAATAAAATCGGAAATTCTTTAATTTCCGGTAACGGGGAAAGAGCGAAAGCGATTTATGTGTATACATGTGTCGTATGACTAAAGAAAATAAAACATAATCTCTTTGTGTCCACAAATGCATATATATATGAGCATGAAAAAAAGGAAAAAAAATTACGCACACATTTATACAAATACGTATAAATTGCACATAAATATCAGAACACAAATATTCTATGCGAACAAATAAACTTGCGTGCGCACACATATTTATAGCCAGCGTGTGTAAGCCGGATAAATGATAAAAGTTAAGTAATATTATTTTATTGCGAAAAGTTCTCTTCAGAAAAAATAAAATTCACAAACATGAAAACTAATCAAAAACAAATCAACGCATACGTCTCTAAAGAATTTTTTAGAAAGTTGACAGCAATTTTATACGAATTTAATCGCTTGGTAGTGCGAATCTTATGTCCAGAAAAAATATTCTTATTTTTCAAATTTATTTGCAAAAAATGAAAATATATTAATGTTTGAATTTTTAGATGAACATTTTTTTCTCCAAATTTTTTAAAAATACGGAAAACAAGGTTTTCTTTTTCTTTTAGTATCGCTATAGGTCGCAATATTTTATCTAAAACGAAAAGCCACAAATTTTCTTGAATTTACTCTTTAGCAAGCAATGTGAAGATTTATCCAAAAATTATTTAAAAAAAAGACAAATTGACAGCGATTTGAATATTTTTCTTTTAAGATGCTGCAGGATCTGCAAAATTATTGAAAAAATTTTTATTCATCGAAAAATCGGATGAAGCTCAGAAGTGAAAATTGAAGGAGTTAACGTTTGGTTTATTTTTTATCTGTAACGTCTGAACTGCGCAATTAGTGTATTGTCTTCGAACATTTATATCGGCGTGAAATGATTGTGTTTGAAATCATTTCCATCTATAAATGCTTTTTATATTTCCTAAGCTATCGAAAGCATTCAAAGTATCTGTAATATGGCCATGTACGGCCATATTCGCAAAACCGAACTTACAGATTCTATTTAAAAATTATTCCAATCATCTTTGGATGTATTTGGCCCAATAAGCGAAAAAAAAAAAATGCCTTGAAACAGTAAGATTTTCATGCTCGACTCTGGCATAATGAACGCACATTTCTCATCTAGCAGGATAGTATTATGTAAAGTATCATAAAAATTATTTTCTGGATTTTAGAATTTAGTAAATACATAAGAAAAAATCAACGGGCTTACACAAAGAACTTATCACTCAAGTGAATTTGATAAGAGCAAGGAATTTTATATATTTTTGGATTAATATGCTACATCTGATATATATCTTATCATGACCTTAATGATCTTGTTTGATACTGAAAATCGATTTTTAAAGTCCACATAGCAGAGCTTGGAATAAATATTTACTTAAACCATCTAAAACTTTGAGATATATGGACGTGTGAATCGCCTACGAACACGCCAGCAATCCACAAAAGCGTCAACTGACCTCGACAAACAGGTTTATTAATTAAAAGTCAGTAAAAATATTTTGCAGCAGAAGGATTTAGTGGCTTGATGGAGAATTTCACTTTAATCGAAAATACAAAATTTTCGTAAAATTATCAGATCGGTTTGAATATAGCTATACAGAAATAGGTCTAATAGGCCAAATGCGAGTATATGCAAGGAATTCTTAAACACGTAAAAAAACTTGGGTTTATTGTTCACCTTACGTTTCAATATACATTTCAGTTGAGGTTAGGTTCGAATTCTCCAGCTATCAAATTGCAGATTGGGTGTTGATTAAAACCACAATTCAATAGTTACTTATCGGCCAAAACGAGAAAAATTTGCATATCAAAATTTCCGTAACGACATTTTTGCAATTCTCTTGCCGTCTTTCATTATTCTCTCTGCACATGGAGCCAAAGATAAAGGGAAATTTTTGATTTCGTTTCTTCATTAAGGATAAAATTACATTTAACTACTAACTTGAGGAGCCGAAGAGAATTCCTATAAAATTTCCAAATAATGACGAATAACTTTTCGTAGTAAGTTTGCGGCATAATATTTTTGTTTCAATTCCAAATGCAACAAGGGACGAAATGGCAAACATGAACCCGATGAGTAAAAAAGCAACTAAAATTTGTTCTCTGAGTAACAAATTTTCATTTCCACTCATCGAAACGAAAGAGTACTTTAGAAATTTCTCTATGAAAAGCGGAAGAGGCTCTCTCTCACTCTTTCTCTTGTGGTACTTTATCTTAATACCATAAACAATGCTGTGCTTTGTAGAAATGTAAATTTTGGTGTAATTTTTCGTCCATTTTTCCATCTCAGAATTTGTATAAGCTTACGATGGTATAAGCATTTTTGTGCACAAGTGTATGTGTACATATATGTGCTCGGAATTTTTTTTGTAGAAATTATCTGAAAACGAGACATGTGATTTGTACTAAAAGATTATACTGTATGCTCGTGTGTATATATGTATATATATATATGTGCATGGCTCTATGAGAGTTAGTGCGTTTGTATGTGCGAAGCAATGCATAGAGTGCGAAATACGAAGTAATACTTTAGTTACGTTGATAATGTCAAAACGAATAGATGTAAAGCCTAAGACGGTGGTGTTTTACACAGACCTCGCTTTTTTCTATTTCATAATAAAGGTGATGGTGTAAGAAAACAAATAAATAAATCAAAAAAAAAGGGAAATAAAAATTTATTACAAAGAAAAGCAAAAAAAGCCAATATAAAAACAGAACGGAAAAAAGATAAGTTCAGAAATTGTAATTAAAATTGAAATAATAGAAGAATTTTCAAGAAGTGTGTCGCGTTCAAGTTTTGTTCTGACTTCACGATATTACGATATGCTCTTTGAGATATATATGGGAGAATTAACTGAAAAATGAATGCATGTCTTGTGTGTAAAAGTATTACAACTTAAAAGTCATTTCATGTGAATCTCATTCCTTCTCTTTCATTTGTGAACAATATTTTTCATTAAGTAACATAGAAAAGAAAAAAAAGAAATTTGTTCAGTTAATTTGCTATTGAATTGTTTCCCATACATTCTATCAACCAGATTTTAACCCCATAGCAATACGTAACATCACTGATTTCAACAGCCACACAAATCATAAACTTTATGATTTGTTATCCCAAAGGTAAATATATATATTTTAATATAAACATAAAAATCACGAAAATTTTCTAACAACAATAAAAATATATGAACAGCAACTGCGTTTTCAACAAAACCAAAACCAAAGCTTTGCCCACAACCACTAGCACTGGTGAACGCTGACGCTAGCAGCATTTCAACCCACAATAGAAAACTGCGAAACAAAAAAATACATACAGAGACACATATACAGATGCGCACACATACATACATATATATTTATATATATATGTATATATATATATATATATACATATGTGTGTAAAAGTAAAAATGCTGTTCGATACCGTATAGTCGTGAAAACATGTGCGCACATACAGACATATAAGCGCGCAAAGACCTCAATACACGCATTCACATGTATTTACTTGTGACATAAATATTTTATTGTTTATTGTTTTAACACAAAAAAGAAGCAAAGGTTTCACCCGAGGCTGTTAACGGGTATTAGAAACCTCCATCCTTATATATAGATTGTATGCAGAAAGAGAAAGCAAAGCGGGTGGCGCATGATTCTGAAAACATATAAAATACCTAGTAATACTATTAACTTTATGAACTTTTTAATTTAATTTCGTTTTCATTTTATAGATGTTTGGTTTAAATAAATGTAATTTTTGACCATAAATTTATTAATATTAATAAAAAAGCTTTCACATATAGTTTTAACTTCATTAGTTTAGGCAACTTTCAAGTAAGAGTTATTTGTTAGATATCAAGTTAAATTGATTTAATAATTTAATTAAAAAATATTTTTAGAAGAAGATAGAAGTTCATTTTATCTATTATAGCTTATCTAATCGAAAGAAGGCGCGATTTTAAACCATTCAACACGTTGCTGGGATTGCAGTCTAAATATAACGAAATATCAAATCAAAATCACTAATTTTTCTTTATCATTATCAATAGTCTAATAGGCTTCATTCTGATAATAAAAACTTATATGGGATTGCAGACGCAAGAATTTTAAAAAAAGCTCGAATCAGATGTTAATTTTCAGTTTCCTATTTAAATCCTTGCAGTTCAATCGTCTTAGCAAGAAGGTAAGAAGATGGGCGAAATTGTTCAATATTACACGAATACCTCGCATACTAAGTCCATTTTATTTTCGGCTATTTTTAAAGCATTGAGACGTTTATCGGTTAGTAAGACTTTCTGAGTTTCTAAAATAATTGCATTTGCTTCGTGTCAACGGAAGTGAATCATACATTTCACGCTTTAATTTAAAATCCATTAGCCGTTTATTTTCTTTTTTTTATTTGGGAAAGACCATTCAATTTATTGACAAATACGTTTTAAACATTTTTAAATATTTGTTGCGGTACCTAGAGATTTTTTTAGTATTTTTAAAAAAACCAAATAGCGATATAGTAGCCATTGCGGTAAAAAAATTCTTCGTATTTACTCTATAATACAAAAAGTATAGTACAGTTTCGAAAAATTGTTCAATATCTAGTGAAGAATCCTTTTGAAAATGTATATATTGAAGATATAAGGCCGATTTTAGAAAAAAAATTTCTTTTTGTGTAAAATTAATTAAAGCTCAAGGCTCCGTTGAAATTTTAAGTATGTTAGATCAATTTGTAGTTGATAGCGTTAAAAAAAATACATAGTTTCGAGAAAAACGCGTTTAAACATTAACATTTTTATCCGGTGACTTCACCTAAAAAATCGTGTTTCTCAGTTACTTAAGCATTTCGTAAAAACCATAAAACTTTTTAGATTGCTTTCTTAAGTATATAAGACATCATTAAAAACGTGAAAAAAAAATAAAGAAAAAAATTATGAATAACAAACCATAGGTTTTACAACACACTTTAGTACATTTTTTATCTTTAAATCTTAACTACTTTTCATGCATATTCTTTTGAATTCATGCAAATTTTCGAACCATAGATTTGAAATAAATAGTTAACAGTTGCTTGAGCCACCAAATTCCAAAAAGGCATTAGAAACCAGACAAAAATGTGTGTATTCTTTATAAAGATAAATTTCTAATTTGGGTTAGTGATGTTTATCTCTTGTTGAAGAATATTTTCAAAGGTTGAGCCAGACCGTTTATACTTGACGCATATATTTTTAGTTAAGATGGAAAGCAAATTTGGAAATACACGCAATCTGCCCGGAATGACTAAACAATTCGCAAGAAAGAAACCCTAAATAAGGGAAAAGCTTTACAATATTGTCCATTAGTTTTTCCAAGCTGTACTGCTAACCTAAGATTTGATAAGAAGATCCGACAAAGAGAAAAGTAGCCAAACTCATCATTTACAGGCTTCTCAGACTTTTGAGAGCCGAAGATTCTTTCCGAGGCGAGCCAGTGATATTCAATAATTTCATAGGTAAGATATGATTGCAAGTTGTTCAAAAATCTAATCGGAATCGGAGGGCTCTTAGCGTATAACGAAAATTCAGAGAAATAACTACTTCAATATCTAATTAGATATACGTTTAACTGACTTCCATAGGACGTAAACGGACAATTTGTCCGCATATCCAGATAAGTTCTACAAATTTCTTCGATTTACCAAGCATATCAAAATATTTTCTTCCTTAGAGCAGAAATCTATAGAACTATTCATTGATACTTCCCGAGATTTTCAACTTTATTCTTATTATCAATTAGTTATATTGAATGTGTATAATGTACATGTGTTTTTATACATTTATTCATGTATATTACATACACATATTTATATCCATATACATACATTTACATATGTATTACATATATGTTTGAAGTTTCTAACATACATTTTGAGAACGACAAAATTAATATAACATAAATTAAAGCGTTAAATGATTCAAAATTTATTATATAAACAAATATTTCAATAAATTCCATTTCAATTTAATTCATTATAAATGTAGAGCAATTTTTTATTCTTTTTAAATATTCTCTATGATTTTTTATAATTTATTACATATTAATTTAATTAAAAGTCCGCACATACCGTACATACTGGAATATCGTTTCATAGAAAACACTACAATAAAATTTTAAAAAAAGTGTGAAATAATACAATCGAGTTGAAGCGAATCTTGCACATCCATCAGCTACTATTTGAAACTTTTTGCAGGAATACACTTTTATCCGACTTTGAAGTAATTGAAAATAGATGGCATCACATTTGTTGCCTACGTTCTGCCTACATTAATTAACAATATTTGTATTGAATTTAAGTTGTGCCTACAATTTTTTGCAATCATGAGAGTAAATTAGGCTGCAATAGAACAATTATGATCATAAATGGACGGAATATACATATACATATATATATATATATATGAGCTCTTGTGAATAAGCATATCCAGATAATACAAATACGGCAACATATTTCATATTTTCATATGCACTAATTCCGCTGTAAATCTGTTTGAAACTGAAAAAATTTTTGCTCTAAGCTTATTACAAAAGACTACAATGAATTTAAAATATTTAGGAGTTGTTTTGTATTTTTTTCGCGGCTAATTAAAAATTGTTTTTCTGCAATATTTGCGTATGCGCACGCACTCTTTTGCAAACTATTATTTCCAGTGTTATTTGTCACTGATTGGAAGACTTTGTTTTATATATAATCGCGGTATTCGATTAGTTTGGTCAACAAGCTCTCGTCTTCGATTTATCAGTTCATTATTATCCATAAGAGTTTTATCCATAGAATTATTATTATTATTATAATTATATTATACTTAAGAAATAAATTCATGGACTAATGTGGGATGAGCACTAACAGCTAAGTTTATCAAGTTTATCTTATTCATAAGAAATATAAGGAAATATTCGTTAAATTATTTAAATACAAGTGAGTTTTCATAGATTTCCTCTAATTACAAGTATGACAGTGAGTCTATCAAATATAAAGTTCAAAAAGATTTCAATTTTGTACTACATAAGTGATTTCTCCAAATTTTGATTCTTATGCTTCAAATTGGTATTCTTATGCATTGTGAAGTTGTGGGATAACTAATCCTGTAGCTTCGTTTATACCTACATTCTATCCAATATCCGTACATTATTGGATAAGTTTAGTTGTTACAAAAGAATTGACAAAATTAATGCACGAATATGTTGATATAAAAATTCAATTTAGAAAACTTTTTGTGATGTATATATGCATGTATAGGTATTCATAAATTCCCATTTGGATAATTAATGAACGAATGTATCTACTACTACGTCGTTTAATTATGTATAACTCTTATATTTCAGTACCATTAAAAAATATGTCAAAAAAATATGAACTATGACATAATGATTTACTTCCGTAATGTTCATTATCACTTATAAATGTCATATGAAATGGATGCTGAATCTTTGGGTAGAAAAAAATTTATTTCATAACAATTTTTTTAAAAGCATATGAACAATATATGCTAGAAATTATAGCATTTAATAATGAAAATTAAAAAAAGGGAAACTGCACTTTCTTACTTACTTACGTTAAGCAGCTTTACTTCTTACGAGTCTGTTGTGAATTGAATGAAGAGCTAATAGTGAATTACATTTAATAATGGAATCGCTGAAAATGGTTTTACACAGAAACATAAAAGGGTAGTATTTTGTTTTTTTTTTTTTTTTTCAAAATTTGCCTTTGTTCAGTCCTTAAACGATGTCCAAAAGTACTAAAGTTAGATATTTCACTTGAAATTAGAATGGCATCTTCCAACGACAACTGACTATAGAGAGCCACTTAGAGTGAATTAAACTATGCAGATATCATTCAATGACATTAAACGATAGAGGATATTTTGGAATTCCCCGTCTTTTTTTCGAGGATGTTTGAAAAGTTTAGCTCTTATGCACAACATTCCACGCTCGGTCTGTGGAAATTAATTGAAATTTTCAGCTTTTAATTTTCTACATTGAAATTCTCAGAACAAATTACTGAATTGGGAAAAGGATGGGCAAATGGATATATGACTTTAACATATTAAGCTACATATTAATTCCCATAAAAAAGGTAGCACTAGATGTTTCGTAAAACTAAGATTTCTTAAAAAAAATTTCTTTCCCTTTATTTTGCGGATCCGAACGGGGACGCGACAAGTCGTTGTATTAAACTATTCTAAATTTTAACTGACCCTATATTGTGAATATCGTTTTTTTTGAAATTCTTATTGACATTGATATTGAAATTTTCAGTTTCTAGGCTTAAGAGGTGTACTTTGCTTTGTCTTAAAACAATACGATACAAATTCGTTGCAAATATGTGTGCGGTCCCTAATTGGTAAATACGAATCATCAATATTCATCCATTGCACTTCCTTTGTGTTATTGTTACATATTTAAATTTTTCTAACAAAATCTTACAAAGGATTTAGATGAAGAAGGCTAAAAACCTCCTCTAAATTTGCACGCACTATTTATAACTCACGACGTTAAGTACTAATTCCCGCAAGGGTAACTTCAAATTACTATCATGGATATAACGCAAGCACCTGTTGTGTAGCTTAATCTCACGGTGCATCTAAGCACAGGACTATTTTTCAGCGAACGATATTCGTCGCCCCTCAAGCAGTGGAACAATCCACATCGAAGAGGTTCCATAAATCCTTGAGGTTGCCAGACACGGGGAATAGCCAGAAGTCTCTCTCTGGTCAGAGGATATGCTTATCCAGCTACTTCCACAACCAGCACGATACTACCCGAAGTGGTGCACCAGCGTTCAGGCAACAAAGCATTCTCTAAGTTTGTTGACTCAGTCAACATAGTACAAACAGCTTTCTCCCCGTGGACTTAATTATTCGCTTTAGATTTTTTATACCTCACGGAAACGAAAATATCCCACCCAATTTTAAGGATTATTCTATACTTAGAAAGACATCAACACTACTATCTGCCTCGTTTGCATCCAGTTCGACTACCACCTCAAGCAGTCATGAATAATTATGGGGCTGTTCAGTTTTATTACGACTTAAGTAGCAGAGATCTACCCGGAAGAGAAGTTCTTTGAATGGAAACACAACTACGTCGAGCTTTCCTTCTATAATCCGAAAAATATCTGCCGCCCAGGCATCGTTAGCCGTTAGCCGTGCTACACAGGAAAGTTCCTCTGCCAGATCATCGTCCGGCGAGTGAGAACGTAACCTTCTTTTCAGCAGCCATCGTTACCACAATTTACTTACTCCTCTATTGAAATCCAGCCTTTGGAAAGAATCACAGTCACTCCCGCCAAGACCTAACTACAATCAAAGCGTTTGGAATTACTAAATGCAGCCCACATATGGAATACTTTTAAGTTAAAAAAAAAAAACAAAACAAAAATTCATTACTTTTGGACATCGCTAATAAACTTGAGTAATTTTTGTATAATAGGGCATACGATGTAGGGAGATAATGAATTCGTCTGACATCAAATAAAAACGCATGTTAGCAATCAATTTCGATCTGTTTAAACGAGATAACTATCAAGTTTGCTTTCGCAGTAGTCTTGAATGAAATTTTTCGTAATCTGTTCTATTAAATAAATATAAAGTATTTTTCTCTTTTCTTTTAGAGCCCTGTTAGAAATTTAAGACCACTTTCTCTCTCTTTTGTTTTGGCTTTTTTTCTTTTCTTTATTTTTGGGTTTGACTTGAGGAATGCAAGTAAACCATTGTGCAGTTTTGACCCACATATAAAAATTTTTGCACAAAATTACACAACATAATATAATATTTTTTTCTGATTTTATTGTTTTTCTACTGGTTTGGTTTTCATCTTCGGGTTCTAAATCAACTGCAGTTGTATGTATGTACACTTGCTTTTGTACGCAGTTAAACGTATATATAGATTCAGAGATTTATCTAAAAAAAAAAACATAGGGCTCCCCGTTTGTGTATAAATTGACCGAACAGATCAATAGCGATACTTTGTTTTGTTAAAAATATTTTTAGAAAAAAAAGGGTGAATATCAAATTCATTCAATAGCGAATGTTCGATATCCGTCCTTTCTTAATCGCGTATCGGCGCATCAAAGGGACTTATAACCCTATTGTAATTTCATGTGTTCCTTAGACTGAATATAATAATTGTAACAAGATCGAATAAGAAAAGTGCATATAGTTAAAATTGTTTGAATTCTTGAGATAAATCGTCGATATGCACTTTTGCAAATATTTTTGCGTGACATCTTAGTAAGCTTAATGTAATTTATTTTCTCCTGAATTTCTGAGTATCTCTCATAAGTATTTGAAGCAAATTTCCAATAAAAATGGTACATTATTATACCTTAAACTACCATTTGTAATCATTATATCCTTCACCACTTGGTTATTTTTGCCTTTAAATTGCAGTGTCAAATTTTCGAGGTATTTTGATAAAATTTGGTTTTCTGATCACCTAGAAACCCGAAAGTTTCTTATAATCCATGTTAAGTTCATGTTAATATCATAAAGATTCGACATGACAGCCGATACAGCGAATAGTTAGACGAGCAATTGAAAACTTTTATTTTAATTTATATTACATTAGCTTAACTCTTTCATTTCATTAATAACTTTAAAATTAAAAATTGTGATTTTGCTTAACATAGCGAATCACCACCATCATAAGTTTTGTTATTCTAAAGTTTGCCGAAATTATACCGTATTAAGAAAGTAAAAGATATCATAGATCTTTGTTCAAGAAATCAAAAATTATTCTTAACTCAAGTTTATAAATATTATTTTTAATCTTATAGCGATGCTATTAGGTTTAGAGATAAACGAGAAAAAGGAGTAGTATAAGAACATAATATATACATTTTTTTTATTAGGCACATAACCGAAACGTAGAGTTTAGATGAAACACGAACGGAGCAATTTCCGTTATTTATCAGGAAAAATTGAATACATTTTGATCCGAATCAGTAATAAAAAGCTGTTATTTAAAACCCTATTTATAATTCATAGCTTTCATATGCGTACTTGCATATGCATAAATTTTGCAACAATAAAAACCGAAAATAGAAAACACTTAAAAAAAAAAAAATTTTCACCAAATAATTTTTTTTTTCGTTTCTAATAAAAAAGGAAAAAATAGAAAAAATCCAGGAATCAAAAAAAAGCAAAAAGAAATGAAAGTAAAAACTATATACATACACACACACGCTTATACTAAAAGAAAAACCGGTTATTGAAACAGTAAAAGCCGCACTACAACTAAAACAACCATGATATGAGAAAAATATATTACTTACACACTTTCACAACATGAAAGCATAATGGAAGCTGTGAAATTGAAACCTTTGAAATAAAAATAGAAAAAAACTAAAAACTGAAAACTGAAAACACTAAAAAGTAACAATGTATAGATCTGTATGAGCATGAACATATATATTTATATGTAAGGATGTACGTCTATGCATTTCTCTGCTTCTGAACGTATATAAGTTAAAGCGACTTAAACGAATTGTTAGCATGCATTTGGGATTATTTATATATTCTTTGTATGTGTGTGTATGTGTGCTTTCTCTATATAAATATATACATAAGTGTGCATTCCCTAGAACACATGCACACTTAGGTAATAGTTTTATTGTTATGTACAGATGAGTGCAAACTAAAATTGTGCGTTATTTGTTGTATGTGTGAGTTACTTGAAATTGGTGTCAGTGGGAACAAAAACGAATGTTGTTTTCATAAAAAAATATATATTTATGTATATATATATGCATATATATATATATATATATATATGAACATGTAAATACATATATATGTACCCGGTTTGTCTCTCCTTTTGTCGCTTTGGACTGGAAAGGCCGTCAACTGCAACTAATGTGTTACACATATATGTGTGCGTTAAAGTGTATGTGTGGTTTAAAGTTGTATACAGAAAACATTTCTTAACACCTATAACTGTTCGCTATTTATATATTTCTTTTTTTTCCTTTTATGTAATGCTAAACTTAGTTAGCATCAGACATCAGGTGCATTAGTGAAAACTCCAAGAGAACATAATATAAAAGTTCAAAGGGCAATGGAACCTTAGCAAGAAAAGTAATAAAGGTATTCAAGGGATGGTTTTTTCTTACAGTTATTATACAGTCTTACGGATGTTAAAGAGTTTTTTATGTTTTAAATTTCTCTTTCGAATTCAGAAGCAAATCTTACATGATTGCCTTGGGTGTAATTTTTATTTTATTCAACGGAAATAATAAATTTAAAGTAATTCAATTCTTCTTAAGTATCTTGTATGTTTCTTTTTTTTTTATCAACTATCAGAAGATTAAGTTTCCCTTTGTAATTCGATCTTAGCAAATACATCGTATGTTTGTGAGATTCATGGATCAAATTCGAACTGTGATTGTTAAACTGAAAAACAAGTCAAATAACTAAGGCCAAAAAAGTGCATTGTAGAAATAAAATTCATTTTAAATTGAACCAACTCTAGAATTTAATTAATTCAAAATTAAAACGCACCTCAAAAATTCGAAGCAAGTATGATTTTATTTTCATGATTTATGCATTTAAAGTTGAAATGATTGGTATGTAAAACGCGAATCGAATATAATTTCCATAGTAGTTCCATCGATCAAAAAGTGCAATATTTACAAACATTCACAAGAGTCCACACAATGGATAAAATTGCTAGATGAGAATAAAATTCTGGATCGATTTAGCCATATACTTCATTTCTTCTTTCTCTTTCCCTTTGTTAGTCTAATATTTTCATGATCTCTCTCTCTCTCTCTCTCTCTCTCTCTCGGTTGCAAAAATTAACTAGAAAACAGAAATATTGTATATAAGGTCTTAGATAATTCTTAAAATTCTTTATTATGTACACGCAGCACCCGTATAATTTGGTGAGTGATTTGAAAATTTCCCGTAAGGCGGGTTTTTTCACTTGTGTTTTTTTTATCCATGTTTTCCATAAATTTTTATTATTATTAAAAATCACCGGTACTAAAGACACAAGCACGTATACACACGCACACTTTCGCGTAAATTTATGACATAAACTTAAAACTTTATATTTTAAAATTTATTACGTTTTATAAAACGTGTGAACACAATATCACCGTTTTTCATATTTTTTTCCTCGAATTTTTTCTCACCTTTAGATGGTAAAAAAAAAAGTTGAGAAAATGCTTTTTAGTTGTATTTAACGCTTTTACGATTTCGGTGTCGTAAAATATTTTAGAATAAAGCAGAATTTTCTTTAGTTGATACTTAAATATTAAATGTACGCATGGGTGACCGTTAAAGTGGTTTAGATGAAATACTTAATTTATAAGTATGTTTATGTATTTTTTAATTTCTTAGAAATTTTTTAGAAAAATTTACGAGCGAAGACAGGAAAAAAAAATATATAGGATTATTGTTACTAAAGAAAAATCTGATGTTTATGGGAAAGTGCGAATGTGAAAGAACGATTGAAAAAATTAGGTAAAGGGCAACAAAATAAGCAAACGAAGCAACGATCAAATGAAGAAGAACAAAAGTGAATGAAGTGGAAATCTCGACTGGAAATTATTTTTCATTTTTATTCAACATTTTAATCAAATGAATACTAAGTAAAATGTATCACTTAAACAATTAAATTAATTAAAGGTATTTAAAGAAAAATTTATTGTTTGCAGTTAGAGCACACATGGGGCCGTAAAGAGCACGTGAGAAAAACAAGAAAAGGAATATTATTATTATTATGAATAAAATTTTAATTTGTTCTCCAACTACGAAAAATATATGAATGACATCATGCTGTTTAAGTCTACTTCTCTTTCATCAAATAAAATTCAAATCCAATAAATCGTACTAAGTGAACCACTAAGCTATTCATACGTATTAAAAAAAATAAAACGAAGAATAAATGCTATGAAAAATTACAGTTCAATAATAATTAGGTCGCAAAATTAAGATTAATAATTTTTTTAACGTTCATTTAACCTATTATAAAGAAAATCTGTGAAAAGACGTCATAAACATAGGGAGAAAGAGAGATCGTATTAAACCTTTCAAAAAAAAAAAAAAAAAAGAATCACATATAAAATTCTAAATTGTTCAATACTTGTAAAGTAAAGAAATCTTGTAAATATTTTAAATATGTGACTAAACATAAAACCTGACGAAAACAATTGTACAGAACATATATTATTGAAAATTTCAATTGAAAAAGGTTTTTCCTGTCATTTTTCAAGGAGAACATTCGTAAATACACGGAAACATCAGTCATATAAAAAGAAATAACGGGGAAATTGTACACTTTGATAGAAGAGCTTATAGGCCGTTTTATACTATAAATATATATATAGAAAGAGTCATGGATCCAACGGACGGCTGTGCTATGGACCATAGACAACAAATATCAGCAAAGAAAAAATCTAAAAATAAAAAGAAAAACTTCAAAAGCGAGACGGTGGCCAATGACACAACATCGAAAAATTTTGATGGCCTGGTGGGGGAAGTAGCAAAGGTCAACGTTAGTGGATTGAACGACCAATTGAAGCAACAGCTGAAAATAGACACCCAGGTCAATGGACTACCAGTACCAACAATTGAAACAACACCAGCTAGTCAAACTCTTTCAAGTTCTTCGAAAACTAGAGAACCGACGGAAGCTGGGTGCAAAAATACAAAAGAACACCATCGTCATGGGTCAGAATATAATTCACCCGAAAAAGCTATTGAAACAGTGGCCATAGTTAAGGAAATTAAACGAAAACGTAACAATAAGAAAACTCTAGCGGTGTCCAACACATCTGAAGGTGAAAACGGATACTGTCTGAACAAGGTCGCACCGGTTGAAAATAATGCTGATGCAGTTAAACAACAACTGCCCAATGCTTTGGCACGCGAGACCATGAAGAACAAACGTTCTCAAAAAGAATGTCTCAATACCACTACTGCCAGTTGTGAAATTCCACTAACAAGCGAAGAGGAAAAATCTTGCTCTGCCTCCATCCATTCACAATCGATAACTGAGTTGGATTTATCTAATGTTTATATTTCCTATAAGGAATATGAATCCGAATTACAAATGCATGATATTATGCGCTTGATAGAAGCTGAATTATCGGAACCGTATTCTATCTATACGTATCGCTATTTCATTTACAATTGGCCAAAGTTATGCTTTCTGGCTACTCACGGCAATGAACATGTCGGCGCCATTGTGTGCAAGCTGGATATGCACATGAATATAAAACGTGGCTACATAGCTATGTTAGCAGTGCGTAAAGGATATAGGAATCTTAAAATCGGCACAACTTTGGTCCAAAAAGCAATTGAGGCGATGTTAGCCGATAATGTTGATGAAGTTGCCCTGGAAACTGAAATAAGTAATGTGCCTGCACTGCGTTTATATGAGAATTTGGGCTTTGTACGCGACGAACGCTTCTTTCGTTACTATCAAAGCGGAGTGGATGCTCTGCGTTTGAAACTCTGGTTTAGATGAATTTATTTTATGGAACATTTGATTTTTAATTTGGCCAAATTATTAGCGTGGCTATTGAAAAGACAACTACAGTTCGTGAACCGGAAAACAGTAACGGTAGCATTAAAAGAATTGTTAAAAACAGAAATGAACAAGGAAATTTACTTAATATTAAAATTCGTTTAAATTAATTTGAAAAAAAAAATTACTCTTCTCACCGTTAACACTTGCAGACGCGGGGAGCAATGAAATAGCAGAGAATTGTAAATTATTGAATACATGTAAATCTTTTTACAGACGTCCAAGCACTCACTTACAGTTATACATACATGCACACACATATATATATATATATATAATTTCTTCTTCATAATGATTTCTGGTTATTTCCAATTCTATAAATTTGTAAATTTCTCAACCTTAGCAAGTAACTGTTAAAAGTTTTTTTTTACCATAAATAAATCTTTCATGTGTGTATTGATTCTTTTTAATATTTCAGCAAAAATTTCTGGACGTCAGGACAACGTAAAATATTTCACAATATTTTATATAAATATGTTCGTAGACCTCCCAGACCATACCCTGCTTCTCATTTTTCGTCCACGTAAATAAATTGAAAACATGAAATCAAAAATACCCATTCTGTTGGTCTACAAACATCAACGAGATTTAAAGTTTCCAAAACTGACAGCCAACGTATATGGAAGTGTGCTTTACGTACAACTTAAGCAAAATGTTCAAAAATTCATTCACGTCATGCGAGTGAAAAGGAAAAGTGAACAAAGCGAATATACAAGCATATATTTGAACATAAATATAAGTACATATAAATATATATATATATACACTCGTAGATATACATAAATATAAAAATAATAATAGAATTTTTATTTATACGAATGCTGCCGTCAGTAGCATAAGTGAAAATTGTTAAGAAATTTTTTTAGGAAAAAGGATTTAAAGAATTTTTTCTAAAAGAAACTATTGTTTCTCCTAAAATCCTTAAGGTATATAATCGGTAAAGAAATTTAATAAATAAAATTTAGAGAAAATGTTTTCATAAGCACTCGAGTGAAGGGACAAATGTTTGTTTTCACATATTTGTACGATTAGCTGAACATAAATTATATGCCTCACTGAGCAACAGCTGAAGCATTTAGAAAAAAATGAAAACACTCCATGAAAATCCTTCACATGCGCTTAACTTGTTTCACACTCTGCTTCTTTTTTTCTTTTTGCAAACATTTGATAAAAAGCAAATAATACAAAATGAACCATAAGGATTTATATATACATTTAGGTATCGATCTATGAATGTAGAGGGGAATCCCCATTGATGTTAAACGTATTTTGGTAATCAAAGTTATATGTCTACTGATGAAGAAATTTGACAACTGAAGGGTCTACAAAAGTTAAATATATGTAGATTGATAGGCGTGAATGTACCTTAGATAATAAATTAGCTAGATTTACTTGCTACATAAAAATTCTTCTATGATTTAATATTACAAACTAAGTATACGTGCGATAGATTTTTAGATTTAGCACAAAAAATTTTATAACCCGTGGGAGCAAGCACCCTCTGATAAGCTAATAGATTACATATAGACCACACTAGTTTGAAGTATGAAGTCGACATAGTCACGTACCCTGGTATGTCTGCTATGTCATTTTCAAGTGCTACACAAACATTTGCTTTTGTTTACAGTGTTACGCTTGATTTTACATCTTCCTCTCTTAAGATTATTAGCTTAGTTTTGAAAATCAACTAAACTCGTTCTAGACGTTTACTATTAACAAGCAAATATAATATTTGAGACAGAACTCTCAAAACTCTTCTTATAATTAAATATAGTTCTACAGACTCTTTTTTATAAAAATTATAATTAATAAAAATGTAGAAAATTGATATTCTAGATGCCGCCTTTCGTACCCAAAATATTGGCCAGAATGTTAATGAACGAACTGAAAACGTATGATTAACTTTTTAAGTCAACTCTTATTATTAAATAATCCATCATCAATTTTTTGCTTTTGTTGTTCGTATGCAGAATGGATATTTACTTTCCTTATTTCTTGGAAAACGAGAGTGACTCGGTTACTCCGTTACTCCGAATAGCTGCAGATTGATGTTAATGAATTGTAAAAGCGAAGAAAGTGTTCGATAATACAATGCATCGGATTCACTCGTGTGAGAGGAGGTATTTGAACTTGTATTTCGAATTCAATTGCATTACATATATTTGAAAACAAAGAACTTTTTTTGCTTTCCCCTAATTTTTATATCCACCACTGAAGAATGGAGGTTCATTTTGTAAAAACGTTTGCACGACCCGCGAAGACCCTATATATATATATATATATAATTGATCAGCTTCAAATTTCGAGTCAATTTAAAATTGTCCATCTGTCCGTCTGTGTAATACCTGTAGTAGACATTCTGATGTCAAATTTAGCAAAAACATTGAAAGTTATTGCACGCAGGTTGGTACTGAAAATGAACCAAATTGGTCAAAGGACACGCCTACAGTATAACGTAAACTGAGAACACGTCCTTGTTTTATTAATTGCTCGTAAAGTATCACCCTGTAAAAAACTATACAAATTTCAATGTGTACTCTATTGTATACGATTTTATAGTACATGAACAGAAATAGAAAAATCGACTACGTCCACCCAATATTGTTGAATATCGAAATTTCCTTTTTTCCAATTTTTTTTTTTAATTTCAAGATGAGAATTGATTCAATTATAGCTGAATATAATTTTCTTACTTGGCTTGTTTTTTTTTTTGCTTTTTTTTTAAAAATCATATTGGTCTTATGGAAAAGGGGCACAAGAAAAACGTGAATATACACATATACTTGCTTGATATACTTTAAAAATTTATTTATTTCTTATGTAATTTAACAAAGAAAAGTTTTAATGATATCAGGAATTCTATAATAAAATGCGAGAACCAAGGGTTGTTACAAGTGGAAAATACTGAAGAATATGAAAAAAAAAGATATTAAAACTCAGTTGTTTAACAAAAATGTTAAGTTTAGAAAAAAATAAAAAAAATTCTCGACATTATATTTATGAAAAGCAAACATTTTTTTCTTTAAAAAATGATGTTGTTTTCTCTAGAGAATGCTCGACCTTTGAAGTTAAGAATTATGCTAAACAAGAAGAAAGGGAATATAATAGCAACAAAGAACTTTAAGATTCATCTTAAGTCGCCAAAACTCGATAACAAAAACATATCTCGTAAGAAATTACAAACTGTAATGTGCTATTTAAGCATTCCGTTAGAATTCAATTCAAATTTCTAATGATCTTATGGAGTTTATATAGAGTTGGATTCTAAATGTTCTCGAAAAGAACTCCTTTTTATATCCACCACCGAAAATGAAGGGCTATATTTAGTTTGGCGTTTAATTTGTAATGCCCAGAAGGAAATTTTAGTGACTCAAAAAGTTTATGTGACTTTGATCAGCATCAAATTTAAAATTGATTTAAGCTTGTCCTTCTGTCGGTCAGTGGTAAACATTCTATTGGCTGCAAAAATGAAGATATTGGCTTCAAGTTTACCAGAAACATTGGAAATTATTTCACAAACGTTGTTATTAATAATAAGACAAACTGATTACAAGTCACGCCTATGGTATCAAATAAGCCGAAAACACGTCTATTTTTTGGCTATTTTTCTCAATGCGTACAGACTGCAATATAAAAACTTTCTAGGTATTCTTTAAAAATAGAAAAAATCGACCAATTCCATCTATTAAATATAACGATTGTGGATGTATCAAAAAGAAATTAGAAGTCGTTGATTGGAGTTTTTTGAGAACAATTTTCTACACAAATTTTTACATTTGTTAAAGCACTTAAAACAAAATTTTTTCTAATTTTGAAAAAACCTTCAATAATTTTTTAAAATTTAAAAAAAATTTTTAATTTTAACTGTTTAAAAACAAAACTAAAAAAAAATATTCTTCATAATACTTCTTTGCTCGTCTTCCTAAAAAAGGAAAAAGTTAAGGAAGCGGGCTCGTATGATTTTTGGAAAACGTTCATTGAAAATTCGAATGATATCCATTTTAGATAGTTTTTTTTTGGTTTTCTAAAAAAATTTCCAAAAATAAGTTAAACCAATCAAAAAAAAAGCTAAATGTTTCGACAGACAATTTCTCTATGAACCCAACTTGTATTTCCAGATCACTTGATTAGGAATTGAAAACGCTAGGAATACCACAAGATCAATATAAAACCGTTTAACATTGCCAAGGCGGGTAGACCATAATTTAATCGAGATTGCTGTACATTAGCAGCTATAATGAATACCCCGCTTGCTAAAGTCCTAATTCTTATCGGTTGAAAATACATCATCCATACTTCGCGCGCTATCTTTCTCTCTCCACACTTCTTTCTGACCATTGTGATGTTATACGTACGGAAAACATCTGCTAAGTGATTGGTCATAATAAAAAAAAAAAGTAAAAAACAAGTAATTTTAAGTAATAAGTAGAGACTTCAATTGACAACTTGAGCGTTTGAATATTCTTTTCGAACATTTAACTGATCATTTAAGACAACGAAATAAAATAATGAAGAAAAATGCAAAAGGTAGCATTAACCCTTAAACAAAGCGTTTCTTTTCTCCCGTCCTCTCTGTCGATTTCTCTTTCTCACTTTATCAATGGGATTTATTTCCTATTTTGAGACTAAAGAAAAAAATTTAAAAAAATATATTTTTTTCTCCTCTTATTCATTAGTTCTGAGTACACATTAATCCGCATTTAATTACACTTCCTTTTTGAATGTAATGAGAATGCTTAAAGTATGAGCTACACGAATTGTCTAGCAAAACACCAGCATCAGAATTCGCGAACATACGCGCACACAAACGCACATACGTATACATATGAAATTCTTAGTACTAACAGCAAATTATTTACAAAAACAGGCACTTGGGAGTGAAGAAACATATAATTTAGCTTAAATATAAACTGTTACAAGGAGTGAGAGGGAAAGAGAGAGATCAAGAAAGAGAGAGAGAGAGAGAGAGAGAGTAGGAGAAGGAGGGAGAGAGAAAGAGAGAGTTAAAATAAAATAAAAGGAGAAAACCCGAATTTTGATGAGAAGGGAAGGTAAGAGAAAGAAAACAAGCATAGAAACCGTTACAACATACTGCAGGCAAAGCAATATAATCCTTTAGCTGTAGAAAAATTTACACTTGCTAAAGTTTGTTGGCGCTTAAGGTTTTTTTTTTTATATTTTTATTTATTTTTTGTTTTTTTCTCTTTTACTTTTGTTGCGACCATCTCGAAGGTTTTGTTGGTGCTGATGCTGCTGCTGCTGCTGCTACTGCTGGTACTGTTGTCAGGATGAGATGCTACTGCTATTGCTTAAATGACAAACAAAATGTCTTTAGTGAACAATAAGTTTGCCAAGTTTGGCATTAACAACTATAAAAGTATGTTGGCAACAGTAAAAATGTATGAGTGTGTGTGTATGCGTATGTGTGTGTGTGTATGCGATTGTAAGTTTAGGGCACTAAGAGCAGAGTAACTAAGAATCACAGCACAATAGCAGCAACATTAATATTAGCAACATACTAAGTATGTGTGCGTTGCACTTTAATGTGTCTTAAGCATAACACACAGTTTACTCAAAAGAAAACGTAAGCCAGAAAGAGTTAGTGGTAATAGCAAAAATTGGCGAAAAGATTGCAGAGGTTATGTATATATATATATATATATATATAAATATATATATATATGCGTTTTTAATTTTTGTTTTTTTTTCTTTTAGCTGGTGATTGAGTGTAATGTGTAGACAATTTAAGGTAATGAGTGCATACAAATGCAATTAAGGAGCACAAGATCTTTGCCAAAAAAAAAAAAAATTATTTAAGTAAATTTATACATATATATATATATGTAAGTGTTTGTACGCGTGGATGTGTTAAATAACGCAGAAAATACAATTAAAGAGAAAACACACTCTGAGGTTTATGTGAGGAGCAAGAACCAGAAGAAGAAAGACGAAAACAAATGGCTTAAGCATTACTGGAAAAGTAGGCCGTCATACGTTCCTTTGTTTCAATTATTTTTCTTGTAATTTTTCCTTTTTTTTTTTTTATTTATTTCTGGAGAAACTCTCGAAAATTATCTCTTCTCTACTTTGCTGGTATATTGTTACTATTTTTACTTAAAATGTTTTCCATTACATTATATTTTTTTTGTTTTCTTTTTTGTATTTTATTTTTATTATTCAAGTTTTCTTTTTTTTTTTTCTTTTTTTTTGTAATCGGTTGGCCTTCTCCTGGCCAAAGTGGATTCCACATGAAGAGATTAATAGCTGCCGATAGTGTTCGTTTATTTCATTCGCTCTTTGGCAGTGTTCTTCTCTATATATTCGTAAGAGCATATATATATATATATATATATATATATATACGTATATATATGCATGTGTGTTTGTGTGTTCATGCTTATATATTTTATTCTCTCATTTTTCTGCTGACCGCTTTTTATATAGATATTTGCCCACAGATACAATTGTGGTTCATTGATGGCTACAATTTTTATTCACCGTTTTACATCTTTTTGTTGCTATTGTTTTTTTATTATTATTATTTTTTTACATTTTTTTTATTTTATTATATTGTCGAGAAAACCGTTGTTGTAGTTGCTGTTGTCATTATTTTTTTACCGTTATATTGTTTATCTGCTGTAGGAATTTTTTTTTTTTTTTATAAATCTTATTGTTGTTCGACTTTACTGCTGCTCGGTGTGCGACCGTTTTCAAAAGCCTTCAATGCTTTCTTTTTTCTTTTTTTTTTTATAACTAAATGTGAAAATTGCAAAATAATGGTTTTTATCGTAAATTTTAATCTTTTCCAATATTTTTTTTTCATTTTTTTTTGATTATTGTTGCTGTTTTTGTTGTAGTCTATTGAACAATATTATTATTGATACATAATAATGACAGAGCTGAAGTTTATGAAGTGAAGGTTATTAATGACGGAGGATAAAGTTCTTTTAAAAAAAAATGTTTATCTTTTTTATGAAACATGAAAGGTGTTGGATGAGAAATTTGAAAAAGGAAAAACATAAATCATTTCATTTAATTTTCTTTACGTTTGCTTTTTTAACAATCTAATCTTTTTTAAATTAAATGAGAATTTAAAAAGAATTATTAAAACATACTGCACGTGATCATTTCTCTCTCCCTCTTCGCACTATTTTAGTTAAATAAGTTTTGAAGATCTCAACTTCCAGAGTTTCCATTCTTAGATATACTTCCCTAGATAAATTTCTCAGAAATCATCTAAGGAATATAAGAAACTAGAAAAACCTCTGAAAACGTTTTCAGTCTTAATAATATTATCTTTAAAAGTAAATGCTACTTAATCCACATATATTTTCTTTATTAAATTAAAACGCTTTTTGGCTTTTTGGTCTCGTTCTTCGAAATTAATTAAAATCATTTAGAAAATAAAATGTTCAATATACTAGATCTGTGCAGCAGTTGAAGCGAATTGTGAAATGAATTCTATAAAAAACTTGAAACAACTGTTTGGCCATGTTTGAGGTTATGCTCGTTTTCTTACATTTTACAGATAATTAATGTCGTGCAATAATTTTAAAGCAATAGATAAGCAGTAGATGAAACAGAGATATTGTCTTAGCGTCAGGATTAGTCGTAGTCGAGATTATATCCTTTCTACCCACAATAGTTGTCAGTTCTTCTTCTCGTAAGCATAAATTGCGAAATGAATTAAATCGTTCATGGATTCAATCAGAATAAGTCAAATTCAAATACAGTCAAATAACTAACCATCCATATATTGAACACATTTTTGTTTCTTCCGTCTCTTCATTATATTAGTATTTCTAATTCTCGATGACAACTCAATATACTTAGTAAAACATAACCGAAAAGCACACACGATAACATAGTGAAGTGACTCTTATCAAGAATATGAGCAACGGGTAGGCAAGAGGAATTTTTCACTGTCGTTTTATAAATGAAATATCTCGAAGGTAATTATGGTGTCAAGAGCATGGATGGGTTTGATTGATTTGATTCCACTATTCACGTTAATACGAAGTTTATTTGTGTTAGGTTGAATATTTTTTAGAAAGAAAATATTAAAGGGTTGCGCGAACACATTCACTTTTCCACTTATTCCACTTATTACGCTTTTCAAAACGTTTGTAATTTAATAATACTATCAATATGTTGGTTACAAAAAAGTATTCGCGCATAAAACCTTCTGGACTTAATTGTAACGCCGAGAGATGAACGTAGATTTGATTATGCGAGGTGATCAAGCAAATGTTTTACACTTTGCCACAAAAAGAGCGATTTTGAACGATTAACAATGGTGTGATAATGATTTTGAAAGTCTTCTTTTCGACAACGACATATCGCAAAGGAGGCGCATTGCGACGATAATGTCGGATTACTTTTAAAACGATCAAATATGCCTTTTACTACTTTTTTCGAACTCCTTGAATGGACCAAAGTTCCTTAGTTGCATTTAAGTAACAATCTTAGGAAGTTGGCAGAAAAATGGTGAAATCTTCTAGGAAAAATTGCAAACTTCTTAATTAGTTGAAGTATTTTACATAAAAAAGAGTAGTTTTCCATCATATTGAGAAACCGAAACAACTTTCCGTCTTTATATCTTATTTATTGTTTCTTTTTACGACAGTGCACGTACGAATCTTGCAATATGTTTTGATTTCTTTTATACCGGCCACGGAAAATGGGGCGTACATTCATTTTGTTATTTTGCTTGTAATGCCCAGAAGATCTGTGTAATGTCTATGTTAAATATTCTCCTAGCCGCTAAAATGAAGATATCGAGTTTAAATTTGACAGAAACATTGGAAGTTCTTGCACCCGGGTTGGTATTGAAAATGGGTCAAATGAGTCCCAGGTCACGCCTACAGTATAAAATAAGCTGAAAACATCCGGTTTGTGTGTGTTTTGCTTACTACTCATAGACTACACAAAAAAAATTTCCACAGT
Source organism: Glossina brevipalpis (assembly GCA_000671755.1). NCBI lineage: Eukaryota > Metazoa > Arthropoda > Insecta > Diptera > Glossinidae > Glossina > Glossina brevipalpis. The sequence goes on from KK351059.1 coordinate 545,319, forward strand.
ATTCCATAACAATCGAAAAAATCTGCCACGCCCATCTAATAAAATCTAGTTTTTTTTTACGTTTCCTTAAGATAAAAATGGGTGCTATAAAATGTATAATTTTCGCACCTAATTCCATTGATAAATATAGAATAGAATTACATACAACTACTACGAAATATATCAAATCCTGTAGCAAAGCAGTTGTCATCAATTTTACAATATATAACCGAAATCAATCAATTTAACAATTATAAGCAATTTTTTTATGCATTTCAATTACACGTCATGTGCCCGGCAATAAAAACAGCATTTATTTGCTGTACATAAACAAGTTGATGTACAGTTGAAGAAACCACAAATTTTTTTTTTATTATTAAATATAATAAACACTTTAACGTAGCGGCAGCTAAAAAAAAAAAAGAAACAAAGTATTTACTTGCTTACCAAAGCGGATAATAAACGTTCATTAAAAAATATAAAACTATTTTATGTGGAAGCAAAGGACTTATTGCGATATGTGATTGTATTCTCATGCACGCTAACAATTGCAACAATAAAAGTAGTGTTGTTATGTCACCAATACAGACACGCTTTTTTTCTTTTTTTTTTTTTAGTTGTTTATAATTTAATCAAATACACACAAAACTACTGCCAGTACATGCACACAAGCTGCTGCTGCTGTTACCGTCATTTGCAGTATGGCATGCCAACGTACATGACAAAAACTCATTGCGAATTCATTATATGCGAGTGTATGTGTTTACGTTTGTGTGATATTATGCAATTAAAACTTTCATTAAAGTAATTAAAATTGCAACAACAACCAAAAAATGTAAACAAAACAAAACAAAACAAAATAAAAACAAAAACAGAAACAGAAAAAAAAAACGCGATACAAACAAATACAAATAACATTCACATACCCACGCACACATACTTACGCTACTACACGATGAGAACAATGTAATTTGAAATTAAAGTTGAAATCCATGCACAAACGTTACGTATGATAACAACAACAACAACAACAACGGCAATACAGTATATCAGCAATAAAATAACAAATACTCGCACAAATAAGTACAATGACAACAAATGTTGTTTATGGCAACAAAATAAATACAAATTAACGCTCATCAACGCAAAGGCAAACGCCAACGCACACAAGAGCTCATAGAAAGAAATGTGACAGATGTGTTGGGTGCGTTTGCGTTAAAACTTTCAAGTCACACAGATAAATTTGTATATAATTACTGCCACAATCGGAATTTTATACTTTTCTATGTTCATACGTTCATATGTTTATTTGCTTGTTTGCTTACATTACGAAAAAAAAACAAAAAAATTAATCAAATAATTTTTAATTTATTTTGAATTTACAGGTTTTTGCTGTCAGCAGTCAACAGCAGTTGAAAAAAGTCGTTTATCAGCTGAAAAATAAATGGAAGAAAATTTCATTAAAATTTATTTTAAAAAATTCACTAAAAATGTGTCAAACTTTGTGGAAAATAACTCTTAGAGTAAAAGTTATAAAGAGAAACAGCATAAATAAATATTAAGTAAACATCTGCACCTGCAGTCCTTTAAGGTGCACACAGAAAAATATATATACATAGAGAAGCAATTAAGCGTAAACTGAACAAATCTCAGTTTAGTCAATATTTACGTACGTAACCACCTTTCAATAACTTCCTTTAAATAAAAACTAAAAACATTGACTTTTTCTTAACAAACAAAACATTATTGCAAAACAGCCTCAACCAACCAACCAACCAACAACAACAAGGTAGGAAAGCAATAACATCAATTTTCTTCCGCATCATGCTATTCACAGGACACCGTCATCGACAGTATTTTAAGAAAATGCAAAATCAACGACATCAACATATTTCTGCTTCCAGCATAACATTGCTACTGATCCTTATATGTTGGCTACCGGGTAAGTAAATCTTAAGAAAATCACAAAGAAAAACAAAAACAAACTTTCACAAAAATATATTTTATTTCTACCTACTTGTTATTGTGTTCATTTACTCTCTTCCTTCCGTGCAATCCTTCCAATTTTTTTCGTTTTTTCTTTTTCTTTCTGCATATTTAATGTCATCTGCTATTTTTAAAATTGAAAACTGCTTACAAATAAGTTCTCCCTTTAATGCCCCGGAGAGCGAAATAAGTAAGAAAGAAGAAAACATAAAAGAATTACTGAATTAATAAGTGTCACGTTTAGAAAGAAAGTGGTCACAAATCAACAGCTGTTAACTTGTCAAACTGTGCGAAAAGTCGTTTTCAATAATAAAGAAAAACTGAAAAAAAAAAAAATTTTTTCGCCTTCAAAACATCGATAAATTACACAAAAAAAAAAAAAAAAAAAAAGAAAAATTAATTCGATGATCGAACTTATCGATCTTGTTAAATTGAAATGTGTGTGACGACACTTGCTCACATAGTTACACGTCTCTACATTCAACCCTCACTCACAGTCAACTTGAAATATTACACGAAATCATATTTAATTTAACCTTTATTCGAGATTTTAACTCCGCCCTTAACTTGTTGTAGATTTTTATTATTACTTTTAAAATTAATTAATTTTCAGTTAATAAAGCAGTTTTCCCCTTCAGCTTACGGTAATCAATTAATATTCTACACAGGACATGCTTCAATTCTTCTTTCTGTATTTGAAATTATTTTATTAAAAAAAGATTAGTTTTTGGTCTAAATAGATTTTAATAATAATAATAATAATAAAATTTAAAATGTATGGTTTGAATTGAACTTATTGTTCCCCTCGCCTGAATATCGCATATAAGTTGCCGTTTGGTAATTAAACCTGAAATTCACATCAATTCTTTAGGACTGTATTCATCAAGAGATAGATCACTTAAAGAGAAAGTTCAATTATATTTTACGTCAGGGAAAAGACAACTTTTACTCTATTTTGCTTCGGAAATATTAAAAACTAGTTTCAAATTAACCAAAAAATTTGCGACATGCGTAGTGGAAATGATGGAATCGAAAAATCGTTTCCGAAATTTTATTGTTTGAATTTTGTTCACCGATGATATTGCTTTTTAGATCTGCTTTATCTAGAGCAGTCAGTAACGATTTAGTCATTTTGTTAGTTGACTTGGAGAAGCTTGGGAAGGGATAGGGCATCATCTCTCATCATCTCTTTGCCCAGTGAACAGTTTTAATGCCTTCGGGAAGTCTTGGACGGGTAAACAATCTTGATGTTTACACGAATTGAGAGAATAAAGTGTAAAATTTCAAATTTTTGTGCAGCGAAAGTGTTTTGCATCGCACCAAAATTATATTCTATGACAATCCGTCAAAAATTATTGCCTTTTGATTAGAAAATAGCCCGCCGCCCTTTCGAACTTTGTACCTTCAATTTATCGTTTTATACGAGAATTACAGAAAAATGTTAATAATATAGCACAAGCTTACAAGGTACTAGTTGACAAGGTAATAATTTCGCTTTGGATTAACGTGGGAATTAGGGATGAGTACGTCACCTCACGGAACACCTATTTTTCAGCGAACGATAGCAAACGTTTCTCGGAGAGGTTCACAGTTCTCAAGCATAATGATATTTTGCAAAGGGCCGTACTTACCGCTCAAAGAAAAAGATATTCTTCCACTTCGTTGACATAGCAACCAGCATAAGGAGATTTCTCATCTGGACACCTTGACCCACGCGGATTTAAATAGGTCTTCGGATTTTGATTAGTACTTTTTTTAAGGATTATTTGTACTCGAAAAGTCATTGATATAAATTGACATAATACAACTTTGTTCATCACGCTCTCAACTTATAAGTAAATGTTATTGTAAAATAACAGAGCTTGTTGCAACCCATAGGAACAATTTGAAAATACGCAAATAATGTACAAATAAATTAAAATATGCGTTACGAACCAAGAAAATATTTAATGAAGAAAAATAAATTAATTGCTAAATGGAGAATACAGTAGATGACACCTTTCCAATCTTCTTATCTCATGCGATTCATCTAGAAGACATATTGCCAAAGGATTTGCACGATTACTCAGCCTTACAAGACATTTTAATGAAAGGTGTTAAATTTAATTTTTAATAAAAAGAAAATACAAACTATGTTGGGAAGCTTTTTGTAAACGAAACATGGGGCGTTAACAATTAGATGAAGAGTCTTTGACTGATATTTTTCAAGTATTTTAATACTGAAATTGCTGGCTGTTCCCCAAAATTTCATACCATAGCTTCAAATAGGTTGCAGGATACTCTTCTATAACCAAAATTTATTCTTTACATTAAGTTGAGATTTTGGACGAATTAAACAATGGGATCCTCTGGTTTTTAAGTCAAGTTTTTGTCGTTTAGGTTTAATATGATATTTTCATGTTAATGTACGTTATTTCCACTCAAAAAAGTGAAGGACAAGAATCGAAAAGAAAAAATTCACTTTTTTCAATGAAAGTACACCACCACAGATGTCAATGAAAAAAATATTGATTTTTTGATTTAGAACTTGCACCTTAGACGACAAGATCTAAATAGCCTTTGATCTTAACATTATTGCTGATTGGAAAAGTCATAGCAAACGGTTCCATAATGCGCATATATTGTCAGCGATTACAAACTGTGAGGTGAAAATTGTGCTGAGTATTGGCACTTAAGACGCTCCCTTTTGTATCACATTAGTTTCAAGTTTTTGTGTAATGGATCTTTCATTTTCAACTTTGTGCAGCAATTAAAGGAAATGAAATTAATTAATGCTCTGAAACGCCAATTTATTGAATTTTGTATTTTAGCCAGAAGAAATTCGAATCGCCTTAATAATCAATTACTCGCTGTACGTATCTGATTTAACACCACGTTTGTTCTACTCATTCGAAAAATTGCAAAATTATCCAAAGAAGGGGAACATTTTATGATCTAAATTTGAATCAGTATAGAATTTTGAAAATGGAAAGAAAATTTTCATCACTACGTATTTGTAAAATCCTATAAAGAAATTTGAATTTCTCTTTTGGCCTTGCATTCGATCTTGTTTATAATAATATTCAATACTCACCAATTCGATATATGGTGCTTATTGAAGTTTTCCATTTGCAAAAAAAAAAGAAAAAAAAGTTACCTGCATCTGTTAATAATGAATTTGCTTGAATATGAGAGAGTCACTGAGTTTCTTCGTTTTGTTACGTCCTTAATGGAATTGTACATGGCGAGGTACTTTACTTTTATTGCTCTTGTTATCGCAATCAATGAATGTAAATTGGCTTTTCGTTATATGTTTCGTATCGTTTCGCTGAAAATTTTTTTCATTCGTTTTTTCTCTTTTTTTTCGTTTTCGTTCATTCAGTAACAACAAATACAACGACAGGACAAATACTATCATCGCGACAACATATGGTTGAATACAAACTGATTGGCTGTTAGGTCTCTTCTCTCATTTTTATTTATTTTTTACTTTTTCTACATAATTGCATAACCGTGCAAGTATAAAATGTAACCATATATGAGTAGATACGCTTAAATGCATATGTTTGTATCTTTATTTAATAGGAAAAATATGTTCAACTTATTCTTTAAAAAAAAAAAAAAGAAGTAAATAAAGGAATAACTAAATGAAACAGAGACCGAATTTTCGAATGAAAATTTCTGATGGGAAAAAAAGTTAATTATTAAGTAACCAAAAAAAAAAAAGAACCAAATTGATGAAATTTCCCTTAAAGGATCTTAAAAGCATTTGCGAGTACTGCAAGGTCGTCTTTTTAAAAAGTAATCAAAATCAAGAAATGTTTTTTTTCTTTTTGAATTTTGGAGATAGTTCGTGGTAAAGTAAGAAATTAAACATTCAATAAACACTATTCATCGTTATTTTAAGCTGTTTGTTTATTTACCTACGTAAGCAAATAAAAATGATTTTGTTAAGTTTTCCAGTTCACTGAAGCTTAAATATAAACGCAATGTGCTTGTGTATACTTTAAAAGCAAATGTTATCTTAACAAAAATGTAGAGCAAAACGTAACTAAAAATACTATATTCGCTTTTGGAACGAATGTTACGCACCTAACGCCTTTTTCAGTATTGTAATATATGAAATAGGCTGAGAGGCCAATAACACACCAAACAAGGCGATCTAAAAGTAATCAAGCTAATAGAGACACGTATATAGTATTGTTCTCAATATTAATTTTTATATGATATTTGATATTTTGATTTCCTAAGGGAATGTTACGCGTAATTCGTAAATGAATATCCCTCTTTAATAATTTTATTCTCTGAAGGAAACATTTTCAAGTTAATTTCGATATTTGTTCTAGGTTAGATATGATAGTCTCAATGTGTTTTGTTTTATAAGCTTTGCGTCAGACTCTTTTGGCATAATTTTTGCAAATTCATTAAAAAACGTATTTCTTGCTAAAGAAATACTCAACTATTTGCTAGATTAAGCCAACTCCAAGATAGACTTTATATTTTAAAATATGTACAAATTTATCTGATCGTTGCGATCTATAACAATAAATCGAATGTCAAATTTAATACACCTTCGATAGCGTTGGATATGTCTAAGTTATAGAAGAATACACATAAATATAGATTATAGTGTATTAGAGGGAACACAAAAGAAACAGTTAGGCAGTTAGAGACACTAAAAGAGAGTAAAATGGTACGTAAGCAGCAACAATAGTACATCTACGACTTCAGATTACCGTAACTGCATATTTATAACTGTCAATGATGTGTGCAGGCAAAGCACTGCCAATATTTTGCGATTTGCGAGCAAGAGAATAGAAATATATACATATGAGTGCGTGTGTGTGTGTATGTGTGCTTGTAGAACTCAAAAGTACAACTAAGAAGAATGTCGTTTATATTGTCAAGAAATTTTCGACTTGCACATATGCATACAAGCGCACATATGCAGGCATACATTTCCGTAAATACATATGAAAAATGTATACAATGTATGACACTTTGCTGATTTATGAGTTGTATGCAATGTTTATGTATATATATATATATGTTTATGTATATATATATATATATATATATATATATGTGTGTGTGTGTGTGTGTGTGTATGTGTTTGAATACAGCTGTGTACGCATTGATAAATTCATTTGTTTACGTAAATACGTACATCTCCATATATATATATATGTGTGTGTGTGTGCGTATGCATGGCAATATTTGTACAAAATGCAATAAAAAATACATTTAGTTATTTTTTTTGAATATTTTCCTGGTATATGTGACAAATATTCGAAATTATAGATTTTTTCAAGTCTGTCTTCTGCGATAGTCCAACAAAAGCATATTTTTTTCTTTTTTTTTTATTATTATATATTATTATCAATCCTCGACTCTTTGCTTATATGAGTGAGAGTATATATGCGTACTGCATGGGCTGTGAATGCTATCGCCATTTGTCATAGATTTCAGTAGAGTGTAGAACAACTAGTACTATAACTACGGATTCAGTTCAGAGTTGTGTTGGCTGTACGTGTTTTGGCATGTTTAGTTAGCCATGACATTTTATAACCGTAAAACGAATAAATAACAAGCATAACATAAAATAAACGCATATAGTATAGCATATATATTCAAACCAGACATGTAGACTCATATTCAAACACGCACACACACACACAACACAAACACATCCACATCCACACAAACACTGAACCGATACCATTTATTGACAATAGGTAACAAAATAGCCAACACAGTTTACAAAAGAGAAAGAAGAAAAAAAAAGAAGAAAAAAACGAAACCAGCGCATATAGCAATAAAAAGTTGAAAAACTTGCCTCAACAACAACAACAACAATAATAAGAGTAGTAACCGTAACTTCAATCTGCACCTAGTGCATTAAAACACATGAACTATTTCTACAGTGTCATGTTGCCTGTCAGTGACAGTGTTGTTGTTACTGTAATTTGTATACATTTTGTTGTGCAATATCTGTTAAATTGGAAAATGTCCAACAGAATTTTTGTCGTTCTCCACTCTGATATCTTTTTGGACAAAATATCTCAAAAATAGCAAAAACAACAGCAACTAAACGTGTAACAAGCAGTAGACTACCGAGAATATTGCTATTTATGAACCCATAAAACTGCCATAAAATATTAAAAACATATATAAACAAATAAACAAGGAAAACTTAAATAACAGATATCAACGCACACACACTACATATATATATATATATACGTATACACGTATACACATCCATACGTAACAAAAAGAAAAAGAAAGCTGGCCGGTATTCGATTTATCAAAGCAGACATTTTTTAATAGATAAACAACGACAACAAGCTTTCGAAATCTATTCGAATTCTCTACAAATATTTTAAAGTAAAGAAAGAAAAGCAATTTTTAATCAAAATTCGAATTTACTTACCTTAGTTTAGAAGGTTAAGAAGACCTAATATCTCAGTAACATTTATTCGTGTAGAGGGCGTTATAAACCTTCTTTTCTTAAGAACTCGATCCATCCAGTTCTACGGCATACTGAGCCCTGCAGTTAGAATAAAATTTCTAACTCATCAAATTATTTGAACAAACTAACAAACAATAGTGCCGTGTACAACCGCAATATCCCCTTCATTCACTGTAATATTAGGTCTTATTGGCAAGAGAACATCATACTTAAGCCGCGTTTCTAGAGGTCTTTAATTTCTCAGTTATGAGTCAATAATTATCAGTTATCAGTTATCAGTTAACAATCGCATACGCAACTTAGTGATTCAAAGTTTTGAAAAGGGCGAGTTCTGTTTGGGACGAATAACGGATATGTTACAGCATCCAAAGCACAAACAATAACGACGCACAGTAAGTAGAACATTAACAGTAAAGACGCATATTTGCTGCAGAACACTTGAGTGAGTTAGATGTGTGTAATATATTACGATTGGTGCTCTAGCCAAACGAAACCATCGCTAAGGAATACTACCAATGATAACTAATTAAGTCAAATCGAGAAACAACCCCATTATGTGAGAAGTCACGGTAACGTGATACATCAGCACGCTGACCTTCTATTGCATACAAAACAAATTAACTCAGAAAACGTTATCAGCAATGAATTTTAATGTTCTGTCCTTTCCACAGCATTCGACGGAAATTATCCACTCCGGTTAACACTACTTTGAATTGATAACTTATATTCTCCTCGAGTGGCGTTTGAAATCTTGTAACGATATGCAAGAATATCTCAGACGATGCGTTGGCTTTTCGATACAAAATTCTAAATTCTTAATCGATGTTTTAGGAGAAATATTCTTCTCGATATCTATGTATCACATTTGTGTTTCATATCATATATTACCCTCGTAACTCATGGGAAACTTGAAGTAGCATATGATTAGAAGCCTTTCGCTATACTGGCTACGTGTTGTTGCAATTATCTTGGAGCAGAGTAAATCAATTTCCTTTAATAAACGGCAGGAGAATAATCAGAAACGATTTTTGCTTGGTGATGACTAAAAACGTTAACGTGGGTATAAATTTAACTGTGCTAAAAAGGTGAAATTCATTAATTATATTTCAACGCGAAGTGAATTAAAGTTGGGCTTAAAATTTCATTACTCTCCAAGAGGATATTTTTACGTATTACATAAGCGTATTGATTAAAACAATGTCAACGTTTTATTGGTAACATCAATATCGTCCTAGAATACGATCCATATTTTTTCGAATTTTAACTTCCAATCAACAAACGGTGGGTATCAAGATTGCGTCTATTCCATTTGATTCCCTATGCTCTATCTCTATTCACTGTCGAACACGAAATACTAGATAGAGATAACAATTCTAGCATATGACGCAGCCAAAATTTTAGACACTTTGGTTGCTGAGTATCAGATCTTTAGCATGCCAGGTAGTTCGTCGGCGTCTCTCCTTTAGTTTTGTAACTATCCACCAACTGGTCTTATCAATTTCATAGAACCTAAGATTGAAGACAAACTCGTAGCAAGCGTTATGCTTTATGACATGCGCTACGAAACGGCATGGATTTGCTCCGGTACGATCTGGAGGTGGACAAGAGGACGGCAAAATAATAATTTCACCATACAAAACGGAGATTGATTGTATTTCTGAAATGTTCCATTGATCCCAGCGTCACAGTTATCCATACCATCTATCGATTTCGAGAAGAGATTGTTGTGCGAAGTCGGAAGAAATAAACAGTTACCCTAAACTCGCTGAAATGAGTATGTTTGTACCTATGGGCATTTTAAAACCGCCCGACTTGGCCACGCTATTTGAAATCAACGAAGAAATCCTTTCTGGTGGATTCTAAACGCCGCGTAGACTGAAGAAGCGAACGGAAATCTAAATTTACGTGAACTTCAGGGTGCTCTTTTCGTTATCTACCTTTTCACTTTTCAAGATTTAAGACTTGATCATAGCCTTGACACAGTAAAGAACTCCGATTGCAAGAAAATTGATGGACAAACTTGACTTTATCACATTTGGGGAGAATAACTAAAACTTTCCAATTTGTTTAGTCTCAACTTCTTATTGTTATTTGAAAACGAAGAAAAACAAAATTAAGTGAAAGTTTTAGAGAACGCGAAAGAAATAAATTCCATTAAAATTACTACAAGCACGTCTTAGAAATTGATGTAATAGAAAATTAACAATAAGCAGTGTTAATGGAAAGCTGGGGAAGTCTGTAGTGAAAAAAACGAAAAACTTGAAAAAAAAAATAAATAAATAAAATGCCTTTGAAATAAAGAATAATAAGAAAGAATAAATACAAGAAAGCAATTGACTGAAATAATATAATATTGTCACTACCGGATAATAAATTGTAGATTTTCTTGACTTGACTCTAAGTATTACAAAAGAAGAGAATAACAAAAGCTATGGTAATGCTGCTAAAACAAATTCAAAACAACCAATGAAACAAGAAAAAAAATGATAGAGAAAAAGAGGAAATATTTGAAATTCTTGAGACAGACAAACAATACGCATAAGTGGGTGTTGGGCGATTAGTAATTGGAGATTGAGTTCTGTGTGCGTGTTCTTTTCTTTTGAGCACATTGGCAGGAAAATGGCAATAAACGATAACCTTCGAAAATATATGGAGAAAACTTTGGGCGACAAATGAACAGGAAATGTTCCAATGTAACTAAGTACACGCAACAAATACCATCAACAACAAGAAAAACAAATTGAAGTTAAATTACAAAATTTTCGAAGGGTACCGTCGTTTGGATGGATGTTGACGCATGTTAGCGCTTCGAAATCAATTTCAATTTTTTTATTGGTTTTATCCAACATTTTATGTTCTTTCAATGTGCTCTCCTTCTTGTTTCGTTCCCATCAGAAACTTGAAATTAGAAAAGTTTCATTCGATATATTTGACTGCAGGGGGAAAAACGCATCATTGATCGAATCGATGGGATTACGAATCAACTTGTGCGCGTATGTGCGTGCAAAAGAAATATTAAAAATTTTTATACGTTTTTTCCTTTTTTTTTTTTATTTTTATTTTCTATTGTTTTTAAGTGTTTATGGCTGAATAAGTTAATGGTATGGAAATAATTCTTAAAATAAAAGTAAAAATGGAAAACAGAAAAATTCCACTTAGATTAAAAAATTTCTCAACATCAAAAATTTTAATAAATATTTTCTTGTTTTCTTTAAGAAAAAAATTTGCTACAGCTCCTGATAATAATTGATTGAATGCTTTTATAAGCCAATGATGTCGAAATATGTGAAAACTTTATGTTTTTATATTCATCATCATTTCAGTGTTTTGTGAAGTAGAAATTATTAAATATTATTTACTACGATGCCGCTTGGTAAAGCATCTATTATATATGTAACATAATAAAGAGTGAAAAACTTAACCTCATTTAATTAATGCGAACGAATTTATTTATTTGAAAAAAAAAAACCATAACTTGAAGGTAACCGAAGTTATTAAAAAATTTTGCTAAGATAGTTAAGTATTTTTTAAAATATAATGTTAAACCAGAATTATTAGAAAAAATTTATTTATTTATTTGAAATGAAATTGTTATGCTCGTTATTAGGGGTTTATTAGATTTGTAGATTATGATGCTTGTTACTGGGGGTGTACTCGATTCGTAGAAAATTTTTAAAGCACAGAAATACACTTTGCGGATGCTGCAATGTTTTCAATCCATATAAGTAAGAGAATGAACTTGGACGTACACCCCGCAAGTCGCCTCGGCAAACTACTGAATTCGTGATTGCGACTTAAAGATTTATTTGTAAAAAAAAGCAAATTTGCCTTAAGATAATAATTCTTCGTACAAGTAATGAACGTGTTCTGTTTCTTTGTTATTGTAAAACAGCGCAACAATCTATTCGATTGAAGTGGAACTTACACAAAATATGATAGTATTTGTTTCGACCCAAGGATGCCTCGAAATGTTACTAGATTTCGATGGATAGTAAATCAAACACTCACAGATTTGCGGGGCTATCATCGTATTTTTGCACCTACTGTTTCCAGCCCTTTGAACGCCTATATATCTATGCACATGTGGCTTAGATTCTCTCCCCAAGTTTTTCTACCGCAGGGAAAATAATATCTTTTCTTCCTTTTTTAGCGTCCATCAGAACCTGGGGTGTATTCACTTTATTAATATGTTTTCAAAAACAAGATGAAACTTTCAGAGACATAATAAAGTATAAATATTGTGCATCAGCGTTTGAACTCCGAAAAGATTGAAACAAGTCCATCTGTCCGGTTGAGACAGAAGCTTTCAAAATTCTTGTGCGCAAGTCAATTTAGAATATAGGCCCAATCAGACAGAAGACTTGCCCATAATTTGACATAATACTACTTGAAAGCAAGAAAATTTAGAACTTTCCTGACTACCCGTAAACTAAAACAAATACAACTATAGAAATATGCATTTAGAAAATCTTACAGAATCTAACCAAAAGTAGAAAAGATCAGCACCTTTAAGCAATATTATAAAGCGTCGAAATTTTCCTTTTTTTGGCGGTATTTTTTTTAAAGATAAAAGGTGGTCGGTTTAAAAGACTTGACCACCGTAGAAAATCATTTTATTACTTTTTATTAGGTGATTGCAAAACTTTTTATCATTAATTTCTACAGGTAAAAGTGTCAAAGTGTCAAATGGGAAATACCAATGTAAATAAGGGTTGAATTCGATAATTTTGACCTTCCTATACCATAAAAATCATTATCCATTTAGTTTTATTGAATTATTCAGTGTATACAGCCGCTAATCATGTATTTTGTATTTGTATTTTCTACATTTATTTTCGACATTCATTTTGAACATTCATTATTTGAAGAAATCTGCTGTCGAAGCCCATAAAAAACTTTTAGAAGCTAATAGTGACGGTGCTCTATCACATCCCTGTTGTCGCTTTTATCTTTGATAGTTTAAAAATGGTGATTTCGGCGTCAAGAATAAAGTACTGCCTGGAGGACCAAAAAAACTCGAAAACGATGGAAACTCAGCCCAAACTCTAAGGGAGCATCCGAACAGAAGAAATTTATGAATTCATTGTTTCAAGATGGTTATATGCGATTAGAAAGACCCAAAACGATAGGAAATGGTTTCTAAACGAATTGAATACAAATGTCATTTCGCCCACATTTTCGAAAAGTTGTCTAGGATACATCGTTGCAACTCAAATAGGAAGTTCTGCCATATCCAGCGTACTCCTCAAACGTACCGCCTTCGAATTACTACTTGCTTAGATTGATGCAGCATGGCTTGGGTGGCACGAGGTTCCACAATGTTGAAGAACTGCAAAAAAAGATCGATTCAGGGAAACAAAAACATCATCAGTTCATCTGACACGGAATCACTTAACTGATGCTGTATTTTAACAATAGACTTTATATAATATTCTGGTTATGTTAGACGATAATTTCTTTATCTATCAATTACGCGATCTCTTCACTATTACGCTTGCAAGATGCAAGCGTTGATTTTACCCGGATCTCATACAAATTCAAATGAGTTTCTCTCCCGTTTTCGATTATAACTTAGATCTACGATACGTAATGTAAGCTGACATCTGTCATGTGTGTGTGGTGAAAACGAGACCTACGTCTTTAGTTCTCGCAACATAGATATATTAATTGATAAGGTAGAGACAAAAAATTGATCTCTTGGAGGCACGATATATTTCAGAAAACCTCTTAACTGACAAAAGGCTATATAAGGTTAAAAAGAAGGAGTATACCAAAATGTATTTTCTTCATAACTACTTTTTATAAGAAAGTTTCTACAGCAACTGCTCCAAAGCATTTTGTATCATATATAAAATTGGCCGAACGTTTAATTTTGTAACTTGAGAAAGTGTTAATTTGTTTTCTTTTTTTGTGTTACAGTTTTAGGATAGGAAAGTCAATTGCAAGAAAAATATTTCAAATTATTTTAGAACTCAAAAATTTGGTTTTTCAAACAAGTTATAAGATTATAATTAGGGGACGACGATTATTCTATAGTTTACATAACTTTAGTTAATAGAATTGTATGCCTATCTACGTTGTAAAATATGAAAAGTTATATCCTCTCGCCATATATGGACTTAGCTTTGATGAGTACAGTTATGGGCGGAGGATCAAAAAATAGATCGACGCAGTAGAAGCTTAACCTAACACATTTTATGAGTCAGTTGATTGCTTTGCGCTAATTTTCATTATAAAATACTAAAAATTAGACTTTGTTGCCATAGAAGAAGGTCTATAAGAGAGAGTTCACGAAATGATCTCATTCCTACCAAATTTTTCTTGTTCATGTAGTATATCAAACCATTATTTTTTACTAGCTTTTGTCAACAAATATATATGCAGACATCGATAAAGACAATAGTTCATTTCAAACCACCTTCGATGGAATTCGTCCCTTTGCCAAAATTTCTCAGGTTTCTCAAATCAAGTTGCATAAAAATGTTTCTAAAATTGCGACCGATATATCGAAAAAACTCAGACAGACAGATGGACAAAGAAATTTAAATCAACTCACTGATATAATAAAAGGAGAGTCTATCCCTCGTTATTGCATCCATTAGCATATACTTAACATACCCTTACATCAATTGAATGATGCAAGTTATATAAAAATGTCTAGAATCAATTTTAAGAGACTTCCAAACACGTTAATAAATTTTCGGCATTAACAATTATGAAGTCATTAAGGGGACAGTCCAGTCAACGGATAAATGTATAGTATATATGATATGTATACATCAGGCAAAATGGTTCAAGTCACAAACTACTACTAGCTATTATATATTATTATAAAAATATTTTCATTGATTTATATTTCAATAAAAAAAATATACGAGATAGTTAATATCAAGCTATTATTTAATACAAAAGCTTAATCCATATATCATTTCTATTGAAACCGGGCTAAAATTAATTTCAATTATTAATAAACAAGTTTCACAAAGACATGCTGGTTGGAGTAAAAGGCAAACACACTGCACACATACATGCACACATTTAATCAAACAAAATGTCAATGTAATTAATGTTTCTTGAAATAACTAAATATATGTACAAGTATACATATATATCCTTGCATATATATTTATTTAATTATTACACCGCATCATCAGCAACTTTGAAATGTTAAAATGAAAAACCATAAATTCTCTAACATAAGAAACCGCAACATACATATGTATACACATGGGTGCATATGAAAAGAGAGCGACAGAGAGAAAGAGAGAGAGAGAGAGAGAGATCTGATGGTTGAAAATATACTTTGTGCAGATATGTTATATGCAACAACAAAGCAACTTCAATGTAAATCCAATCAACAAAATGTTGATTTACATTTATATTGTGTAGCTGAGTAAGTGTATAGATTTGTTGATGCATACAGAGCGTATACATACATCCATACCAGTAAAATACGTATTACCTGCAGTTCATCATTACGTATAAGTAACCAATAATTCAAGACACCAATCCTTGTGACATACAATAAAATTGAAATAACCATAAATACAAAAACAAAATAAAATTATACGAATACAATGCGGAACGAGACGATATATGTGTGTATGTGTATGACTGTGAGATAGAATGAGAAGGAATCTTTTTTATCCCGTTTCACAGCCGCCCGTCTACTACACACTCAAGGTGTTGCATCGGTTTCCAATAGACAACGGCATACAAAGCAAACGCAAAGGTTACAGATTACAAGCTTTCATTTAAAAGATTTACTGCTTTTATGCTTAAGATACACACATATGCGTGCAAATACCTATGCATGTATGTGTGATAATATCTGTCGGGTGTATAAAACACAAATCAACTTGTGAAAATCAAAACAATAATTTATTTTTGGTTTAATGGTTTGCCAGCACTGCTGATTATGAAAATTTTCCATATACACCATATGAGTACAAGATAAATTCAATGGGCAAACGTAGGTGGTGGGTAGGTATGTTTTGTATTTGTGTGAACACATATATATATATATATGAACCTTTTATAACAAATGTCAGCACAAGCAACAACTCAATAATACAATTGAAATATTTGACATACAACAAATTTGTACCAGAAATTCTCTCACTCACGTCGACTTCCCCGTTTCCCCACATTTCAGTCTCAATGATTTAAATTTCCTTTATACCAGTTTGCATACGTATGTATTTATAGGTGTTCGGGAATATTCTTGTTTTATAATTTATTGTTCTATAATTATGCTGGTGGTAAGGCACTTCTGTGATTTCCAAACGGTACGCAATTGCTATTAATAACGTGCGTATAAAGAAAAAGGAGCACGTAAGACTTGCTTGGAGGCGAATTACGGTTACCTAAAGCTTCATATTAAATGTAAAAAAAACAAAATTCCCAAACTTCTCTAAAATTGAAAATTAACTAACATAGGACTAGAAGACCAGACTGAGGAAAAAATGGACGTGAGAATATACCGAGACGAAAAGACGAAAAGATAATGTTCGAATGAGCAGGCGAGATCTGAAGAATGAAAAGCAAGGAAAGTACGCCTGCTCGCGCTGAAGAATGGGAAGATAATATTAGTAAAGAACCAATAATGAGACAATTAGACAGAAGAGTAGAGATTAAGTTAATAAACAAACCGAAGGATAACTCGAGAAGGCAAGAAAGGAAGAAAAAGACAAATAAAGCATAGATAGATAGGTTCCAGACACATGAACATGAACAACCTGAAAGAAATATCTCATGGATATGATCGATAGTAATATTGATGACTGAACAAATTGATAATCATACTGGTGCTTGAACAAACGGACCTAATTTACGCAAAAGAAGAAGCAGAGGTTAAAAAATCCACTCGGAAATTTACTCGGATTTTGTAACTAGTGTATTCAAGTGATAAGATTAGTGAAGTACTAAACATCTGTAGCGGGTACAAACAGTTAATAAAACTTGTCTTTTTTACTTTAGCACAGGTTGGTTTTGATGTGGTTGACCCCGTTTTGTAAAACAATAACAGAATCATCATTTATCATCTGATCAAACAATATGTCGATGCTTTTGTTGTTATGCTTGTGTCGTAAATATCGTCAGTTATGTAATAGAACAAAACAAAGTATAATAATTATTCATTCGTCTTCAACAAGATGATGATGATGATGATGACGATGATGGCGATGATGATGTGTAGTATATAAAATTACCTTGCTTCGTTCGAGGGTGTCAATGATTTATGTTTCGGTCATTCATAAAAAATGTTTAATAAACAAGAATTTTTTGATTGAATTTCCGAAACATTTACGTATTTTTAATATAACGCCTCTTACACTATACATCAGAACGGCAATCATTCGGGAAAAAACAAAAGTTAGCATTTGCTATAAAGAGTTTCTCTTATCATTTCATATTTGCTTGACATATAGTTGATTTATAAAGTTACGAAAATTATTCCAGAAAAAAGATTTGTACAAAAATAAGAAAAATGCCTCTTATTTCAAAAAAAAAGAAAAAAAATATGTAAACAAACAAAGAATAACATTTGCAAAGCTTGTGTCAATAGTGCATATGTTTCTGCTATTTTTGTTTTTGCTTTTTCTTTTTGTTTTCTTTTTTCTTCTTTTTTTTTTTTAATATGAACATAGTCTTTCTTCTTGTTTTTAGAGGAGGGAGCTTATAGGATGGTTTCTCATGACTGTCATTGTCTATTATAGAAAACTAAAGGTTAGTTCGTTTGCAAGAGTATATTACTATGCGTATTGTGTATCATGTTATTTTTTAACCTTTATTGTGTGGTTTTTTGTTTTTATATCTAAAACATGTTGCCAGAGTGCGTGTGGTTTGCAAAAACATGTTAAAAGAAAATTGAAATCGAGTTGCAGTTGTATAACCTCAGTTACATATAAATTTAGAAAAACAAAAAAAATGCAAACCATCAGAGCCAAGAGGCATTCTATGCCCTTCAATATATGAAAAGCAGAGCAGCAAACGCCCCCATACATACTTAGTGGTACATGTTTTTCCTACTCTAGATGGCTTGCAATTTCAATTTGTTTTGTTGTATTTTTTTTGTATTTTTTTTTTTTTTTCGTTTCAAATTTTTTTTTTTTTTTTGTGTTAGTCTTTCGACAAAAGTAATCACCACATATACGTACGAATGCTTATTTTAATACACTGGTCTTCATATAAATGTAAAGGGAAATTTCGTATGTCCGTTTACCTACGACCACCGATGTAACCAAAATATTGTAATAGAATAACTCTGACAGGTGAGAAATGTAGCCAAAGTTGTAGCACGAAAATGCATAACAAAAAAAAAAAAAAAATAAAAAACTGTTGTTGTTACTTAAAAATACCAAATTAGAATTTGAAAAAAAAAAAAAAAAAATAAAAAAGTATATAATGGAAAAACAAAAAGGCAACAAAGTAAGGTGATGCTCTTGTGGCCGGTGCAACTCATGTTACCTTTGTTTGCATTTTTTATGATACAGTTCAAGTTTTTCCGTTATTTTCACTGATGCTACATTAAAGACTATGTGTCATGTATTACATATAGAAACGGAAAGAGAACAAAAATGTAAAAAAGTAATTATCGCAAAATTTGCTCGGAAACACAGACGTAATGTATGCATGCGGATCCCAAATGAATGACGCGCGCACGTATAGCAGGAATTAATTGAATGTTTTGTTTTGTTGTTTTCATTTCGGTTGTCCACAAAATCCACTAATTACTTAAGGGAGATAGGCAACGAATGACGGGGTAATTTTTATTACATCCACCGATGAAAAATCCCCGTTTACTCATTTTTTTCGTATCTCTAAGCGATTCTGTAAGTAATGTGCATTTTTTTTATCAACTTCGGCTAATGAATTCATTTAGCCATGTCTATCTATCTCTTAACTTATTGTCTATCGTTGAAAGTCCCAAACTCGGAAACTTTTGTTGTATAACATTTTGCTTCAAGGTTGAATATAAAAACTGGAAAGATTTCCAATACGAAAGTAATCTCAGCAGACACCGATAACTTTAAATACTATCCGTAGAGTAGTAACTCATGTGAAAATTTGCAAAATATCTACCGAAATTACTGAACATTTTTGTGGAAAACTACACAATTAATTTATGTATTGCCTTTAATACATACAAAATAATAAACCTTCAGGCAAACCGTTCGTTTTATATTTTAGAAAAGTCTTTCATTTTGTTTCATTGCCAGTCAACTACTTCCAATGTTTCTGTCAAATGTAGAGTAGATATCATCATTTTTGTGGCCAGCAGAATGTTTACCAAAGAAATTATACAGATGGACAGACGGACATACTAAAATCAGTTCTAAATTTGATGCTGATCAAGAAAATATATATTTGTAGGATCTCTGAAACTTCCTTCTGGTTGTTGCACTATCCTTCGATGGTGAATACGAAAACGTCAACCAAAAACTGCTCTTATAATTATTATATGAGCTAGTAAATGACCTTATCCTTATTGAATACTTGTCAGAAACTAAAAAAAAAAAAAAGAAATACAAACAGCTTACAAGATGACTAATTAAACTGCAAAAATTTAAATCGCGCAATTAATTTAAAAAAACTAAAGTAAATCTCGTTTACTTTTTCATAGTTTTCTAAGTATGGAAAAAAATATTTTCAAAAAAAAAGGAGAAATAATAACTACACCAAATAAATCACATTTTCGGGCATAGTATAAATATAATGAGGTCGCCTTTTAGTCTATAAAAGTAGTGAGAATTTATGAAGTAAAAGAATGATAAGAAAATATGAGAAAATAAGTCTACAAAATATACAAGTCTAGACTACGAAGAGATACAATAACACACGAAACACAAAGTAGATGTAAAAATCTTTTGAAAAAATTTTATATAAAAAAAAATAAGAAAACGTCGCATGACTGTCAATGATGTTATTTTTACATAGTTTAACATTTTATTAACAAACCTTTACATAATATTGTAATAAAATTACAAAAAAAAAAAAAAAATTCATGACAAGATTTCACTGTACTTATCAGCACAACCTTTGACCATTAAAACTATGATAGCCAACTACCAATCACAGCAATCTCTACGAACGCAACGATTCCAGACAGGACATACAGTTACATATGGCGTCAGTTTCGAAACTTTTATAAAAGTCCGGCCTGTTTACGGTTGAAATGTGTAGAAAAAAAAGTTTAGAAATGGCATTTACAACGATTTGATTTCATATTAAATGGAAATTGTATAACGTTGCAAACATTTTTACATGAAAAAAAAAAAACATGAAAAAAGAAAAAAAAACAAGTAATAATAAAAACACTACTCCAACGCCGACATGTAGGTGACTGTTTATGATAAAATTTTTTCATAAATAAAAGAGAAGAGGGAATATATCGCATCAGCCAGAAGCGGAAAGTTTTTTACAATGATATGTAAAACGAAGCTCTTTGCGAAATAAATAAATAAACAAACAAACAAGCAAACAAACATCAGTAATAACAGAAAAACTCACCAGTTTTACTATATAAAGTTGTTGAGTTTCTTGTTTTCTTTATTTGAAAACGTTATACTGTATTCACTCTCGTTCCCTTCTCCTCTCTCATTTCTTCCTTCGATATATTATAGTTACATTTGATTCATTTGTGACTTTTATGTGTTTTTTTTTTCTTTTTAATTTTTTTTTTTTGAATAAATATTGTATAAGTTTCATGAAACATTATATTTTTATTTATCCGGTTATATACTTTTGATGTGTACACTTCATAACTGCAATACCTTTAGGCAGTGTTACGTTTATTAAGATATCCAGACCGACAAAAGCTTTTTTATTTTTATCCATTTACCATTTGTGGAAACCTTTTTACATGCTATTGTTAATTAAGATCGACTGTCATTGGTAGATTGTTCATACGTTACCAAAATAGAGTGACGTACAATTTTATTATTTGGTTCTGTACTACAATTTAGTTTTATCTACTTCGGACAAGTTATTTACATTTATTTAAAATAAAAAAAAAAACAAGATGACAAATAAAATATTAATAACATTTTGTTGGATAAATTGGAATTTATATGCAAACAATACAATTCAGTTTTAATCTCAGCCAAAGTACAGTATACAAAAACTTTCATTTTGACTTCAAGACTATTATTGCGTTTATACTCCAAGCTTTCAGCTTTGGCTGCTGTAATAAAGAGTTTTTGAATATATATATGAATATATATATGAATATATATATATAATATATATAATATACGAATATATATATATATATAATATACATATATATATATATATATATATATCATCAGTAAAGACAAACAAAAATTATCATTGCCTTCGCAATCAAATGGTTAATCCACATGTCCGTTACAGAGTGGCATTCAATTTATTTATTATATGATATAAAAGCAATACCACATCTTTTGGTTTATTCTTGTTAAGTACACTTAGAGCATGTCTATCGGAGATGGTGCACCATAACGTGTAATTTCAATTTAAATCTTAAGAGTTTTCCCGTAACAAATAAATAATGGCTTCGTTTTGAATTTCATTTATCACTTCGAAATATAATTTTGAGAGTTTTAGTGTTGAATTAAATTAAATTGAAAATATTTTTTGAGATTTAAGATTTTGTCCTATTTAGCTAAAGTCATTTCCAATTAACGGGCTGTCTCATTTGATCTTACTATACTTGAGGCCATCTCTTTGATCAAAAAGTTTCTTTTCTTACAAAAATATTGTGTTATATAAAAAGTCTCCGCGGTTTTTTGCACAAGACAGTATTGATGCCTATACATCTGGCAACACTCACCTGACTTAAAACGTGCTTAAATGAATGACATTTCAGCTTACATTTCTTGTGAAGATAGTTTTCTAATTCTTCGCTCGTGTAAAAGTTATATTGATTTGAAAATTAGTGAAACGTGAGGAAATACGCTATGTGATGCTTTTTCACTATAAAGAAGGTAAAAAAAACGAAGAAATTTTGTGAAAAATTTGTGAAATGTACTGTGAGAATGCTTTGACTGAACGAAGAACCCAAAAGTAATTTGCACGATTCCGTTCCGGAAATTTGATGTCAAAGATGCACCTCGCTCTGATCGGCCAATCACTGAAAAAGCCGATGAAATTTTGCAACTGATAAACCAAGACTGGCAGGCTGTTAGTAAACATCAATCATATGATAGTTTGGAATCATTTGAAAAGAGAAAGGTACGAGAAAAAGCTTAAAAATGTACAAAAAAAAATCACGAATAAAAATAGCACATCACTCAATATATATCCTTGTTACTTAATGGACCCATTAAATGTTAGATCCAAATGCAAGTTTTAAGGAAATTCCTGTAGAATCAAATAACTTCCGTCCATAATTCACTCACCTTCATGTTAAAGCACCATTATTAGACTTAACTTTTCGCTGAAATGTAAACAATACAATCCTTTGAACATCAAAAATACTGGCTTTTGTGTCGGCGAAAAAGAAGAAAGAACTAAGCAATAAAGTTTACAGAAACCATGCACGGTCAATCTTAACCTCTTGGATGGTTTAGCAGTGATGTTGTTGAAGGACTGTCCCATAAGTTTGAAAATACAAGATTGGAGGCATTGTTGACGAAAGAACGCAAGAAGAATTTGCAGAAGTCTTAGATGTGATTCAATAAATCATTTCGTTTCCCCTCAAACCCAAAAACAAGGAAGCAGGCGCCACGCTAATTAGACTCAAGAGATGCGGAAATGTGACTTTCCACCTTGGCGTGGCTGCTTTAAAGATAAAAAGCGAAGAATTTTTAGTATTAAGTCACGTGAATATATTGAGTCACGTAGTATATTGACACAAGTCACCAATGCAGATTGCCTGTGATTGTTTCAAACGGTTTCAGCAACTCATAATACACTACGTCGAATTGGTCCCACCAAATAC
Organism: Glossina brevipalpis; assembly: GCA_000671755.1. NCBI lineage: Eukaryota > Metazoa > Arthropoda > Insecta > Diptera > Glossinidae > Glossina > Glossina brevipalpis. The sequence continues at coordinate 568,661 of KK351059.1, forward strand.
TGAGCGTAACCTTTGAACTGTGAATATTTGGTTTGAATGGTAACGTCGAAGTACGGCCGAGAAGTCCTGATGATTTTCTGCGCTTAGGGTTATCGCAATGAACCCATTTTTCGTCCCTACCCATAATTCGGTGCAGAAATATCTTCTATCCTTGTCCTTGAAGCAACTGTTCGCAGTCAAGCAAACGCCTTTCAATATCTCTTGGCCTTTTTGAAATTGCTAGTTGAGTCACGCAATATAATTCTGGCATTTTTTTTGTGTTTGATATGAGTACTCTAGAAGTAAAGCCTCGTATTCGGGATTCTTTGGAATTCTTTTCTGTTCCACTGCCTTGCCGGTCTTCAATCTCAAAATCGGCATTCTTGAGGTGTTGAAACCACTCCCTACACGTTCTACCATTAAAATTGATATATTGGTTTAAGACCATTCGATAAGCCTCAGATGCTGAATTTTTTTCATATTAAAGTAGAAAAGTAGGAAGTCTCGCAAATGAGAAGAATTTTGGTCGTAAACTGAGATTTTCAATCGAGAATAACTCTGCGATGTGAACACAAATCAACTAATGTTTCAAAAGTTTTGTGTTGAAAGAAAAACTCAAGCTTGCTTTGTGGCGTCCACCATTCCACCACATACAGGTACAGTCGTTTATTGGAAAATGATCGACGCAAAGTTATCCATCTATTAAACACCCGTTCCCAAGTACTTATGCATCAACTAGTTGTTCGTACAGTACTAAAACCTAATAAAACCATGAGGAGTTTGTGTGTAGTCCATTATAATTATCGCAGTTACGCTGAAGAAATTGCCAGAAAAATCGCAGAAACCCAACAAAGGGATTTTGTAGAGCAATAATCTTCAATCGCAGGTTGGAGTACTACTCAAATTAAACCCGCTTTTTTGTTACCACATTTCCCTTTTCTAATTATCACACGGTTTGATAACCAATTGATAGCGTTATAACTGTAGGTTGTCTAAACGGCAGCGTCACGCTTAGAAGAAAAGCCTAAAATAGGTTCATTCTCAAATTGCCTCTAAAGACTGATCATTCGGCTGTGCAAGTAGCAACAGACAATACTTTCCTTAAAACTTACCCAAACCATTAATCAACTGTTTCACAGATCATTGTACTTTAAAAATAAACGTAAAATCTTAAGAAATAGTTCTTGAAAATTCTATCAGGAAATAGTCCGAGCATTATTTCTTAAAGATAAAGAGATAAACCTTTTTTGAAAAATGCGGGCTTCTACCAAAGTCTACAGCGGCGATCAGAATATTTAAACGGTTTCTCATTCTCATTTTTTTCGCCTTTGTTAAAATAACATAATGCAGAGTTATGAAACTAGGAATAAGTTTTATTCATATTTCAGGAAACATCAAGGAAGTATAATAGAAGTTCGATCGTGATGATACGAAATTAAGACGATCTGTCATTCCAAGTCCATCTGAAAAAGTTTAAAATTGCGTGATAGTAAGAAACACCACTGTCAACTGCGAGGAGACAGTTTAAGGGAACAAGGGTAAAATAACCTATAATGAGTTCTCACAATAGCTTCGCAGTATTAGCACAAGCGAAAAAAAAAGAACTGAACTTGAGTTACGCCTAGACCTGCGAAGACCGTTCAAGTGAAAAGAGTCTATGGAAAAAGTTCATTATTTCCTTTTAACATTGATATCAGTAGGAATTCGTTCAATACACAATCGGTTTAAGTCCATAGAAAATTCGTTTACAGATTGAAAACTATTCAGCACGTGAGGATATTGAATGTGTAGTAAAATATTAAAAAATATCGTAGTGCTTTTTATTTCGAATGAAGATTTAAAAATCCATTATAGGGAACGCAAATATCGCTTAGAAACATACTTATACGTACGAAATAGTTCCCTCGTACTGCGACTGTACTTTTGTACGTAGTGTGTCGCTTTTTATTATATTTTCAAGTGCATTTGCTGAGAAATTTTTTAAAACAATTTAAAAAAAAAATGGATTGTATTTAATTTAATCGCAATAAATTCACTTAAAAGATTTATAACATTTTTTCGTTACATACTTAGTATTATACATACGCTCTAACAGTTCACGTATGTATTTTATTACACCTTCAACAAAGAACACGTTTTTCCATTTTCGTTACTTTTTTGAAGCAAATAACTGAAAAGGGCAAAGGATGAGAAATATCACTTACTACGACTGGCAGACAATAACCATGATTTGCATACGAAAACCATCAAAAAAAAATTGAAAAAAAACAAAAAAAAACACTCAAAATGAAGCAAAAACTGTAAACAATTTCCAGGTAATAGCAAGGAAAATGAAAGGAGAGAAGAAAAACAGCGTTAAACGCTTTTCGCCCTTTCAAAGTTGGAAAGTGATTCTCCATTTCTCTTCCCTAATCTTCGTTAGTCAGAAAGGTGGCAAATAGTGTTTCAACTTTATGTTGACACATATCAATGTCACGTGCTTTCAATGTGTGGTGGCACTTATGCTCAGAAAATTTCTTTAACGAGACTTTCCAAGTTTTTCAAACGAACCCCCCAAGGCTTACAATGATGCAAACTTCTCTACAATCTTGGGATGCATCTGTAGCAGCAGTAACACAGTACAAGATGTCCATATATCACCGTTACAAAGAATGGGAAGAACAAGGGAAAACTAACATAAGCCTGTATTGTAAAATATATAGTTGAAGGAGACATATGCTAAAAATAAGCATTTCAGAAGCGAACAGTTGGTAGAAAGAGTATAAATCGTTTTACAGTTTAAGTCAAGCGGAAGGGCTCTAAACGTATAAGAGTAAAACAAAAAGTACGTAAGGAAAATTGTATTCAGCTCTGGTCGTATCTCTTATATGCCTTTCATCTAAAACAGCCTCAAGAAAAAAAAACGAAGAGAAACAAATTTCGATATCTTATAATACTTAGAGGGAGTGGCCGATTTTTTCCTTACTGCTACAGTTACTGTAGAGTATATATAGGTATTTTTATCGCATGTATCTGTCGTAATATATAGGTAAGAAGCAAAGAACTCCTTTTCGTTTTGCTTTTGAAAACAGGTGAGCTTTGCGTTTATGTTCTACTATCACCTTTTAAACGATATATCCCATTTGATATATGAACTTGCGTAACAACTTGTCTTTCTATTAAATTTGAAGTCAATGTCTTCAATGTTGCAACCTGAAGGCCGTTGAGAGGACACTTTACAAACGCACGGACAGACATACGGACTTATCTAGATAGTACTGATAAAGTTTATTTATTGAATCCCTAAAAATGTGTGCTTTCTAGATATTGCAAACGTTTCGATAAAATGAATATACTTCGATATTTAGATGGTGAGTGAATATAAAAACAATTGCTATTGATGTCGCGTGTGTAGAATGAATGAATACGAAAAGCGGATATATTCCTGATGGCTTAGGATATTGTCAAACATTTTTATTGAACTGATATAATACTTAAAATAAATGGAAAAATTATGTTATAAAATGTCATTACGTTAATAGCTCCTAACAACATTTTAAGGGAGATTCGCCATAGATCAAAACCGTTCTGATCTCTCTCTGTGCCCCTGTCATCATCGACTAAAACGTGAGGTTTAGAATATTGAAAGGATTTCCATGATTGTTTTTCGCGTTATTATTATTTTGTTTTTTTCTTTTTTTTTTTTTTTTTTTGTATCAATTTCGCCTAAAGTTAGCAACAAAACGAGAGCAATGGAAATGCAATGTGAGACGCAAGATAAAGCAAAGCAAAAAAAAAAAGAACGAATCCAGCACTTAATTAAAATTTTGTGCAGCAGACCATTACAAAGCGTGCCAAGCAAGCAGGCTGCATATACGTACATATAATATCGTGTTAATAAAAACGAACAATTAAATCTATGCACAAACTCTACTCATAGGACGCTTGGCTAAACATAGCAGAAATACCAACCTAGTCCAACACTTAACAGCTATACGGGTTTTTCTGTACATTTAAAATACTTTAACGAGTTGTTAAAATGGCCGCAATTGTATTTTTTTTTAATTTTATCTCTATGTGTGTGTGTGTGTTTATATATATTTATATACATTTTTATATATTTTTATATATTTTTATCTGTACATCAAAATTGTCTAGAATTTCTCTATTATCACGTAATACAAAAACATCATTTTGACTGCACAAGATTGGTTGAGCATAATAAAAAACAAAAAATCAAAACAAAACAAACTGTTGACCGAACATGCTTTTGACATCTGTTTTGTTTAAAAACAGTCTCAATACTTAAACATAAACACTCATACACTCTCCCATAGTTATTCGAAATTGAAAAGTTTGGAACATTATCATGCACAGAGAAGGTTTTACTTGGCGAATGAATGGCTCATTTTTGCTTCCTCTATACATATGCGCATGCAGTGCGCCACTAACGATGGTGAACATTTGTTATTAGCGATAAATGGCAGTTATTTGTATTATTGTTTAATTGCCATCTGACTTCTTTTTATGAACTGAAAATTGATTGAGTTAGAGGCATACAGTTAGTGGATTAGAAAAAAAAATTTTTTTTATTTCTTATCAAATTTGCACGGCAATCGAGCAATCTATAAAAACGAAATGGTTGCCCATTCACTAATATAACGCTTCTACGAATACTCTGTTCTCTATTTAAATATAATTTTGTCGCAGTTTTACTTTACTCCACAGCCGACGTAAATTTGGTGCTTATGTATCTTCTGATAACTTCTTCTTAACGTATAAATATTATTATTTCTTTTCTAATCGCTCTATTCAACCCTTTCTGGGAAGCTAAGTCATCAGATGTAACTACAAATACCTAAAATTTTGACTGTAAAGAACTATTTATTTGAATTTTACTAAAACGGAAATCATCTCGAACTCTTCACAAGTGTCATTGCTAGTTACGTAGTTATGGACAGGTTTACTCTGTTCGTTGGACGACGCTACCCACAATTACCAAAAGAATATCGTTAATATTCTAATGAAGAAAAAACATAAAGGATAGACCAACGCAATGGACGTCATGTGTTCTCTATTCTATCTCCGCCCGGCCGTACTTTCTTGCGAGACAGCGAACTTATGCACTTCTTTGTACCATACTGACCACGAACTTTTTTCGTGCTTCAATTCATTCTGCAAAACTTTAAATTCTAACACGAACCCAGTCGATCATATACGAAACATTTTATGTCTCTTCAAACTTGCCGCAATGAATACAGAAAACACTCTTAGCGAATATTCTAAATCATCTGCTCAACATTTTATATATAATCTGTTCTCATTTTATTCTAAAATAAACCGTCTATTGCATAGACCACACTAAAATTAAACCAGAATGGATCAATAACGATCAAGGTGAATAGACGAGTGCACGTAAACAACTGAAGACGTATTAAGAGAAATTTATTATTTCTTTAACTTAAACGTAAATGATATGTGCGATTAAATTGTAAAATCTATCATCGTTTTGACAACGTAGACTTCCTGGAATTTCTGACACTTTTTTAATTTTTTCTTTATTTTCTTATGTGAATTTAAGTGTAATTCTTTACAATTCATTTTGACTAGTATTTGTTCGTTCTTTTTTGCGGACCATTCATTTTATACTGTTCTTACATATGTTTATGTTAGCAGTATTTTGTTTAAAAATTAAAAACTTGTTTTTTGTAGTTTAAAATTTTTTTTTTTAATTTTAAAAAGTTTAATATATTAAGGTAACGAGTGAAAATAAATTTAGAATTGAAATTTTTCAAAGAAAATTCTTTTAAATAAACTCTAAAGAAAGAGAAAATTTTCAGTGACGCAAAATTTCAATGTGTGCTTGATTGCTAAGAAGTTTTCTAACTCAATCCCAACGATATTTCTCTCAAATTTATTTAACCGCAATTTCTCTTCCGAAATGCATTTGCTGGTTTATTAGAATCTAAAACCTCCTCCTACTCTTCTTTGTTTTTACCCAGAAAAACGTATAAACTTTTCTTCTTTTAATCCCTGATAACAACAAATAATAGAAGCTTACACACATACGTATAAAAGCACATAAATGCTTCAACATAAAGAAAAAGTTTTTAAATAAAACAAAACAAAAAAAAACCAAAGTTTAGAAAAAAATTGATACTTATAGTTGAAGGTTAACAAAATATTGTAGAGAGTTTTAAGAGAAAAATCCTTGGTTTTATATTACATATATATATATATATATATACAATTTATATATATATATAATATATACATGTGTGTGTGTGTTTATATATATATGTTTTATATATATACTTTATATATAAACCCAATTACAGTTACAACGTTAACAACAGTAATCGGCGCATTTCATAACTTTTCCTACATATAAGCCTGATTGTTTATGTATAAGTTTTTTGTTTTTTGAAAACTGTTTTTGTAAAAATTTCTAACAGGTATGCAATTACAAAATAAAATTCTAAAGCCGTCTTTAAGTACTGAAAGATGAATGAATGAAACAAATATGTGTAGTAAGCAACAAAAGCAATAACTACGACAGTCTTAAAGCTAGTGGCTCATTGAAGGATGTCCTTCAATAAAGTTATTAATTTATATAACAAATTTTTGTTTTATTTTTATTCTCAATTTTTAGTTTTTTAGAATTTTTATTTTTGTTTTTTTTTTTAACCACTACAGAGAATACATAAATAATGTTTGTCAAGGGTGTGCAATGCATTCAGACACGCATGGCCGATTCCATATACTTCATGAGTTTTTTTCCATTAATCGTAACTGCCTGTACATTTAAAGAAATTGTGGTTACGCCTTAAATATCGATATCAACTTCTGTTAGTATTATGATATATTAATATCTATTATAGCTACTGCAGTTTCAAAATAAGTATGCTTTCATGTTTGATAGAGAACATAGAGGAGGGAAGTTACAAAAAGACTAATAACTAGAAACTAAAAAGGAAATGAAGATGAAACTTCCGATATTTCAGTCTCGGATCAAGACTTATCCAATGTAATGTGTTTGGAAATTTCGATGCTCTCTTTGGTAAATATATCAGGAGTGCCAGCCAACCAGTGGTTTTCTTTCTATTGAGACCTGTTGACCATGAACAGTTGCTATTTTCTCTTCTCTTGCTAGTTTCGTTACTTTGCTTTTGTTTTCTTTGCTTTTGTTCAAAATACAAACGATTTGCTGTAGAAAACATATGAGTGAACGAGATTGGAAAAAACTTCTCGCCCAGTTACTGCAATGAACGATTTTCTTTGTTAGTTTCTTTGATTTTAAGAATTCAATGAAGAAAAAAGTAATCAAAGAAAGTTATAAATTTATGTATTTAGCCCGGGCCGATTACTAAATGCCCTGTACGATTTAGCTTAATGGAACTTTTCACTTTCATTTGTTAAAAAGTATGAAGAACCAGAAGTTGCTGCTAAATAAAGGCTTACTTTGCATAAGAATTATATGGGAAGAGAATCATAAAATAGATGTATGTAATCCAAACCTTAGATATTAGATTTACTTATCCATCCTGTATTAGGTAGTTATCTTGGACTAATTTCCATCATAAAATACTACAAAGTATATTATATTATATTGTCATATAAAATTATTTTTCCTCTAAGAACGTTCCTAAGCAAAGAAGTTCAAGAAAAGATATGATTCTTTCTAAATTTTCCATATACCTTCATTGATTTTTATTGAAATGTATTAAAAATGCAAACCACAAGATGTTTCAATGGGAATCGGTTGTAAAAACAGTCCTCTCCAATTTACTTTCAATGACACTACACTCCACTCCACGAAAACTGAGACTTGCAGTTTGAAAAGAAAGGTATATGGAGAGACATCAAGGTGACAGACTGACACACTGGCAGACTGACAGAGTGATAAACGAACGAAAGGTCTACAATATAAAAAGACTGAAGAACAGACAGGCTTAAATCGATCCAGTAAATAATATTGAACTGATTGATTTAAGAAAAAAAGAATGCAACTCAAAACAATCTGGGTGTTGCGTACATCCAGATACGAACTTATCCTTACAATTGGCGCAAGGTATAAAAATATACAAACTATTTAAAATTAAAATTAGAAATAAATATTTAAAAAATTGATAACACAGAAAAAGTAATTGAATTACACTTTACTGCAATTTTGGGTAAAGAATAAATAATCGTTTACCACATTAAAAAAAAGAAAGAAAAGCATTGCGACTCAACTGCACTTCGCTCTTAGTACTAGCAACAAAATTAATTATTAAATCATTTAAATAAATTTATCTTTCTTCTGCTACTGGTCAACATATTTTGCTGCATTAAACACCAACAGATGTCATCAGAATGAAACATAATATATCTGAATATTACACAATACCCATAGAAATGATGTAAAATGAGAGGGAGTGTGTCAGAAATAGGGAGATATAAGCATAAATGTTTACATCAGTGCTGATGATACAGACTGTTGCTACTACTATTGCTGGTGCTGCTGCTGTTACTGCTGCTGCTGCTGCTACAACTATTGTTGTTAAATAGATAAAAAACTAAAAAAAAAAAATGAAAGACGGAAACTTTATGATTTGTTAACAGAAACAGAAAAATTGTAAAACATCATCTACTGCATGCAGATGTATGCTGTGCATGCATGCATACATACACATAAACATCAATTTATACACAAACACACACACACACACACAAAAAGACATATACTTACGTATATATAGATGTGTGTCTACATAGTAATATTTATTGTGTATGCAACATGACATAACATAACCGCAAACAGTATGCAGTCATAGACACATACATATACATGTTGAACGTATTGCATGCACACATAGTTGAATATAAACCATCATGTGCATGATGTAATGTAATAATGTTTGTTAAAGGAAAAATTATGGCTAATTTTCGTTTAAAGAGGAAAAAACATTTTTTTTTTCTTTTCGTTAGTGTTTTGCAGAAAAGAAAACTAATTAAAGCATGTTAGGAACCTATGCCCACTTGGTCGTGTATAATTATTTGTTCAAAAGTATAAGCAAAAACATGTCCGCATATACCAGCTCAAATTCAATTTATTTTCCCATAATTGAAAATTAACGTGTAAATAAGTAAAAAAAAAATTTCTCGATAATTTCATTTCAAATTTTCAACGCGGAAAATGTTGAACAAAACCTCATCACTGTTACATTGTAGTTACGTTTACATATCAGAATGATAGTATTAGAGAGGGATAAGCTCACAGATTCGTAGGATGAAAATATTACTCTATTAAGCGAACCCGTTGCCCGTAAATCACTTATATCAATAATATCCTCATATCGTAAATCTTCTGATAAAGGCTTATGTGCATTATCTGATCAAAAAATTGCAATTTCCGACAATATTTGTCGTGTAAGGCGCATTATGGCGTTGCGTATTGAATAGTCTATGATGATTTGATTCGCTTTTTTTTTTATACACAACCAAAGCAGAAAGTTTCCCCCTGACTTTTTAGAGTTTATGGTTAGATATCATGGTAGAGTAGGTTTTTTCGATTACACAACAAAAACAATTCACAATCTCAATCGAACAGGCAGATATTCTTTATTTTTCCTGTGAGACCTTTACTTATTTTACATTCATATAAAAGGCCTTATATTTCAGGTCTTAATGTATAATTTTGAAATTTTATAAAATGTTTTAAAAATTATATGAAAAAAAAAATTTCTTTTTTTTTTTTTAATTCCTTAAAGGTACTTACTTATCCCTTTTATGTTACCTTGTTTATTTAAGTTTTTAACAACCGAAAACTTCCTGTTTGTGTTTTACTCCTCTCACAGCCTTTTCACAAATATACATTTAAAAACTTTTGCATACACATCCTACTCTACTTGCATTTATATATATTATAAGGTACTCTTCTTAATACCTACGATATATAATACATTTTTATACTTTCCTGTATTCTATTTGCTATTCTATGTTTTTTATATTATTATTATTTATTTATTTATTTATTTTTTTTTTTTTGCTTTTTTCAGATTTTATTACGGCTCTAAAGGATGTTTCGGTAACGATACCACAAGCTGTTAAACGTGGCAGTAATGCTTTGCTTACCTGTAATTACGATATGGAAAATGATACTTTATATTCGGTAAAATGGTATAAAGGACGACGTGAATTTTATCGTTATACACCAAAGGAAAATCCGGCTATGAAAGTTTTCCCCAGTCAAAGTGGTCTTAATGTAGAGGTAAGCAATAATATACACCAACAAATATAAACATTTTCTAAGAGAGCAAAGGTATAAATTGAATAGATTTATCCTCTTATTATGTATACTAACTTTAAACCGAAAACTGAAAAACCAAAAAAAAAAAAACAAAAAAATTAAAAACAAGGAAACATTTTATTACACTTAGTTTATACGTAGAGAGTCTTTTCATATCTCCTATTTTATGATTTTTTTTTATCGATACTTCTGCAAATATTCTAACACGCAATGGAAGTAAAAGCATCCTACTGTAACTATAATAACTACAGGATAACACATTAGTTCATGAATATATAGTTAGATAAAAACTATTATTGTAAAACTTATTTAAAGCGAAACGAAGGAAAAAGACGAGCAACACGGTTAAGGTACGAATAAGAATAGGTGGTGGATTGCCCAGATATTGTTGTACTTGTGGGGGGTAATATTTTGACACCATAGTACCTTAGTTCCCTCTGTTTCTTTTAATTTTGTGTCCTGATATATTCCTCGACGCTTTAATTTGCATTTAATCATTAAAAATTTGCACGTCACATTAGAATCTGCGAATTACTTAAATTTTTTAATCAAAACCTTATCAGGAACTATGTTTACTTTGATGGCTTAAAATAGCCTCCCCAAGCTTTACAGGAAGTGTGCAATTCTTTTTTTTTTGGGTTAATGCGTAGCTCATTTCAACGTCATAGTGCAGCTTTGTTTTCCTGCCAAGCTAAGTAAGTCAGCTAAAATCAATCTCCGTCCACGACTTTCATAAAAAACGTAATTTTTGTCTTTATAAGTTTATTTCACAAACTTTGAATATATTTTTTCTAATTTTACTAATTAAAATAACACTTCTATAGTTAGCCGAGTCGATTTACATATTTAACCAAAATTACAAAGACACTATAAATAAACAAGTTGAATGACAAATGCGTGTGCGAATATACCTCTCAACGCAAGCAAAGTTTAGAACCCTAGATTAGTATCAAATTTTTATTCTATTTAAGCATGTCCATCCGTCCGCCTGCATGATGTCTGCTTCCTGGCAGCAAAAATTAGAATACCAGCTTCAAATTTGACAGAAATATTAAAAGTTCCGGCCCGCAAATCGGTATTAAAAATAATCCAAATCGATCAAAATACAAGCCTACAGTACAACGTAAATTGAGATTACAGTTCCAAACAAAAAAAGTAGTTTTTTACTGATTGCTCGTAAACTATAGTTATAGATACCACTATAAATATTTCTACGAATACACTACGAGAGCTCCTCTGCTTTAAGTGGCATTAGGGAATTAACTCTTCAGCATGTACAACGTGAGAGGGTAAAAGTGAGTGGTATTTATTCTGACGTAGCTCAACTGAGATTGCAAATTTAAAAAGAAAAAATAATGAAATAAAACAAAAATTGAAAAATATATGTTATATGCCGGTGTCCGTCCACTGATGTTTCTCTGCAGCGCGTGTATTCATCATCATTAAGTATGTAAACGTATCCGTTAAGTCTACCGTCAGTTTTAGCATCGTGTACTTACTCTTAACTTTCCTAACTTCACCTTTCTCTATATAAATGAAAAATTAACAGAAACATATTAAATACATTTTAAATTAAATGCATTAAAGTCTACATGTATTACACTAGAATTATCGAGACGTAATAGTAAATTCATCATCACGGAGTTGTTCAAAGTCTCCCAGATTCAGTAATGTGCTTGTGCGAAACCATCAATTAATTGCATTAAAACACAAGGACGATTGTGTGTCAGATTACAATAATCACGCTTAGCAAGTTCTAGTCACGTGATGCAAATTCAGGCAAAATGTGACATCATCCTTGTTAAATACATCGTAAATATTCCTGCGCCAATTTCTTTGCCAAACGAAGCGACTGAGCGACATTAAGTCAAAGTTAATGTTCTTTCGTAAAACATAACATACGTTTGCAGATCTCTTTTAAGTATTCGTGCACATCACTTGTCTGTAGATTCTACCATAGGTGCAGCCAAAAATACTGGGACAAATTCATTCCGATTTCATTACTACCTACTGCTACTAGTTACTACGTGGAATTATAATTAAGTTGTTTCTCATTTGAACAACTTTTCTCATTCGCACATTCGTTAGAACAAAAAACCTTCTCTTACTTCTTATGTAAGTTTGGATGTTCAGCGTTAGTTTATTTATTGACATATTCTTAGTCCTGTAGTTGTGGTTATAAGTGCTACTATATTTCATAAATGAGATCTATATGTTTAACGAAAGTATTTACATCAATATTTTATTTTCTTGCCACAAACCCTGTGTATGCTCAACATTGTGTATTAAATGTTTTTAATAATTTGTCTTTGTTTTTGAAGTCAACTAAAAGTCACTTAGACTCTAAAATTGTTTATTCATATACATCCGTTTCCATAAATATATATTTATAATATAATAAATATATATGTATATTCATCTTAAGTATTTCAACCATTTAGCAGACTGTCTTAAGTAATTCTTAGCTAAGGATTCTGACATACATATAATTTGGCGGTTTATAAAGACCGAACTGAACATCTTGATATTTAGGGAAGATTTTTACAAACTTTAACCATATTTCTCTCTCATTATTTTTATTGATCCTACTCTCTTGTCCTTGAAGCGATCTCTTAATAGGGCTTACCTGTAATGTGTTAAGAGTAGACATTACTATATTGCAACATATTCCCAATTTTTTCATAGAAAATGGCGGAAAGTTATTTGTACCCCCAATAGGATATATTCGCTGTCCGCTATGTAATGCAAATATTAAGGCTACTAGCCAAGGGCGTATTTGCCCATTCGGTCATTGCGCTTTTAACGTCATGAAATGCCGAAGGAAAACACAGAAAAATATAAGCAGCTCTTAACTACGTTGCACGCTACACATGTCAAAATCTACGATACCATCTTTTTTCCGAGCAGACATGAAGGAATGCGGTGCAAAGAAATACAAAGAAATAAAACACAGCTGTTCAAAGAAGCTTTAATTTATTTCTGCTTTTTTCCGCTTGGGGCGCTGTATAGAAACTTCTCATTCAATCTTTAGTTAGGCAATAGCCTGCGATTTAATAATAGATTGATAGAAAAACCACATTCCAAATATCGTACGTTCATAAATTGTATTGTAGATATCTATCCACAAACAATAAAATGTACGACATGTGTTCATTGTCATAATGGTTTCAATTTCATTAGAAAAATTCAAATCCAAATTGAATTGAATTCAATTGTCCACTATTATTAAATAGGAAACCGTAGCTCAAAGCATTAGGATTATGAAAAAGTTTCTGCCCATTTTTTTTTAAATTTAACGTTTATTATAAAAAAACATTAAAAATTAATTTACTCACGTAACGTGTTGCCATAAGTAGTGTCGTATATCATATAGAACTTGAAACGAAAAACTGGTCTTCTGAGGGTTACCAACAAAAGCAAACTACCTTTCGGCACTGCCACAAGAATGAAAACTTTGGTCGAATAGGTAATAAATCATCGACTGTCACTAGAGTTGGTCAGAAGGAGTGATGTCCACTGATAACAACGTGGAAAGCATTCCATGTTCGTACTTCTAGCCTATCTCGGGCGAGTTTAATTGCGAGAGGCCAAATCTCGTCGATCTGAATGCTCATAGTATCATGATATTACGCCTTTTTTTCATTTCAATTGCACCATATAATCATCTAATATACCTTAGCCAGCTAACCCGTTCGAATGCCGTCATGGATCTTCGGCTTTACCATCGATTTTATTTAGTAGCCAAGTTTTTATTACGATTATATGAGTTTTGGATATCATGACGCTTCGAAGTAAGCAGTGAAAATTATGTTTCTCGCAAATGTCAATTTTTTCACGCAGAAGCTGCACGAAAGTATGCTGTGTACACTTTAACGGCATAACTTAGGCTGTTGCGTAAAGCTTAATTAAAGATAGTAAGGTCAAAGAAAGAAATTACGATTTTAGTCGGCACCTTACAATAAACCACAATACTATTGAAGCTTTCTATTGTCGAACATTAGTAGCTTATTCAATGTTATGAAACCATAGTAGAAATTCTCTGTATGCAACAAATTTTCTTGCTGTAGTACTCTCAATTTCGATAGATAGGCCATCGGAAGGATATTGTGTAAAAGATACCACTCTTCACGCTGATCAAATATATACATATAGTTTATTTCATTTCCCGTTCCTCTTAGTTTACAAAACATTCGCTAAAGTTAATATACTCACTGTATGTAGATGGGTGTAGAATTTTCATAAATATTTAAAATACAGTATATGTATATAAAATTAAAGGGTAAAACAATTTAAATGAATCCTGTGGCAATGGTAAAAAGGCATATTACTGAAAACATTATTAATACAGACAAAAACACAGCAACATCGCAATAACAGCTACAAAAATGTGTTATTAAAGTTAACAATACATTATCGATTGTAAAGCTTACAGATATAATTTAATTCTTTTTTTGTCCTTTTCGTTGTTTTTTTTCCTCTTTTGATATTAATAAAAAATTACAATTTTTTGTTTTTATCCCCCATCCTTTTCAGCGTGCTTCACTTTTACTAAAGAATTATTTAAAACATGCACAAAAACAGATAATAACAACAGTTATTCATGTATGCGCTTACATACAAAACATTTTTTTTTTTTTTTTTGCTGCGTTTTAACAATTTTAAGCCATTTTAATGCACAATGTGCCTTAATTTCTTTTTCTCTTGCCATGTCCCTCACTTTCTCTATTACTTTCTGCAATCTGTTGTTTTCATGGTTTTTGCATTAACACTATAGTGGCAGAAGCACACTCAATTTTCTGCTGCCAATTGTGTCACCTACAAAAATACTTATCTCTGTGAGAGCACATATTAAATATTTTTAAAACTATACTTAAAGAGCCTGAAATTCTAAATGGATTTACTTTAACTACGTATTCATTTTACTTCGCATTCCGATGCAAAATGTAAAATTAGAATTCAATTAGAAATTGAAATATATCTCTTCTCAATTAAACCCGATAAATCGTGTATCTACGGGATAGGGACTTAAATATAATGAATCCACAAATGCTCAAAATTATATACTTACAAGTCACGTATATATGTGTAATATACACACCACATATTTACTTGTAAATTACAACAAATATTGTGCTTATTCCTCGTACCTGATTAAATTCTTTTAAACTCGACGCAATAATCTACGAAGCTTGTGAAGAACTTACCTTTAAAAAGGAGTTGAAGAATCGTTTCAAGACTAACATAACTCATCATAGACCTTATAATGGGGTTGTCATATGCTTGTATGTAAAGCAATTTACATGATTTATATATTATTGACCACCGTTGAAAATGGAATCAAGTTAGGACCATCCGTCTATCTAAACGTATCTAAACTTACCTTAAGTTTGTTAAGGAAAAAACAAGAAACTTCAACTTAATATTTTTTATTGGAATTCTCATCAGATTAAGTTCAAATACGATTGAATCAATCAACGTTTTTCTCTGAATTCCTGTTTCGTTCTAGTTATCAAGACAATCAAACCATTTTTCTTAACTTTCTTATGACTTCGACACCCTCAACTCTTTTTTTTTATGTAATCATTTTATTTTGTTTTTTAAAGCATTAAATTTTTGTTAAATATTTCTAAATCAAAATCGAAATCATTCAAGACTTAAAGGGTTAACTTTTAATTACCACAAGCAGCTTATGTTCATATGAAGTGAAGACAAATCGCATAAAATTTTGATCTGAAATGTATACGAGATATATCACTATATCTTGCAATCAAATGTGCTACGCACACATGCTAGTGGCAGGTGTAAAAAATTAATTTATATATTGTTTCGTTTCATTTCTTTTTTGTTTTTTGTTTTTGTTTTTGTAATACATATACTATACATGTACGTATTAATTTATGTAAAGTACCTTGAATAGCATATTTACCATCGGATATGTATAATAAAACAAAAAAACCGTTAATAAATAAGAATTTGAGTGATACTTAATTAGCCTTAGACGATTTTTAAAGGCCCATTAAAATATATTTTAACAAAACGCAAAATATTTGTTTGACTTGATTGAGAGTAACAAAAAATTGATTCCAAGTTTTTCAAAGTTACTTTTCTTTTTTTTTTGAAATTTTAATTACAAATTTAAGCATTAAATAAGTGTCCAACTATTGTTAAGAAGAGGAAGCATTTTTAAAGTATTTACTCTAAGAATAGACTCCTTGTTGCATAGGCAAAGTCATAGAGTAAGAGAACTGAAAATTTTGTTTATAAATTATACGGAACAGGTGAAGTATCTAAACAAAACAAAAGAAATTAAAAAATATATAATGAACTGTAAAGTCTTAGTCAAAAACAAACAGTTGCAATCTAATTAATTTAATTCAATATTTAAATGATTTCAGTTATATTAAACATATACTTGCAGGGGTTACAAATGGAATGACAAATTCATTATATTCCCTCCTTACTACGATATATATTAAGTAAACAAAAGAAATATCACGAGTGAGAACATTAAAATCAATAATAAATAAATTATTTAAAGTGTAATTCTTATTATTTTATTATTCGGGGAAATGAAAAAAACTTAAATTATTTATGATAAACAAATAAAAGGGCACAGAGGATAGTGATAAATTATATACTAAATTATTTGAGAGTTATGGCTAAAATGTTTTTATTTTATATCTGCTTAAAAAAGGATTAATCATGATTACACTTTTCATTGTAACTTGAATTAAAATAAATAAATAATTTCTCAAATTAAATATAACGAATAGAAACAACATAATAACAGAAACAATGTTATACTTGCCTTAAGGGCACATCCATTTTAATTCAAATATATACTAATCGATATATTTATTGTCGATTGTCTGGCTGCTAAATGACCACTCAGGATTATTTTAAGCTCGGTATTATTTGGACAATTATGGTAAATATTTTTACTAAATTTCCATTTTTCATTCAGTATCAATTTAAAGTCGTTGACATCAAGAACTATAAATTTCCTATGAATTACGGGTTTATAAGGCAAGTTAACTCTTAAACCTGAAATGAAAGGCATAATATTTGCGAGCAATGAAAATTTTATAGACAAACAAACATAATGTTGTAGGCAGCGTTTGAATGTTTTCAGTAACAGTTTTGTATTACGAATGAAAAATCTTTTGTAAGAAATATTATGAACTTCAACGGATTCTTATGATTTAATTTATAATGAACACTACAACTGCAAAATACATAGGAGTAGATCCTTACTCTAGTCAAATGTTAACATACTTTAGATTTGGACAGAATATGTTAGTAGCCGAAAACTGTGAGCCTTGCTCTGATCAAATGTTAACATGCTTTTGATTTGGACAGCCGAAGGCTTCTGTTAGATCCAAATAGACTCATCATTGTATTCATTATCATCATTCATCACTTATGGGTAGGATAGATGCTGAAAATTACGTCAACTAACTAAACACATTCAAAGAATTTATATAACTAATCATTAATATGGGTAAAGTATTTAGGATTTTCGATAGACCAGATGGCAAAGGGATTAGATTTAATGCGAGAAACGTTGTTGCTTGAGACATCTGTGGCAAAATACTTATAGTTACATAAGAAAGCATTTTACAAGAATCTCTTTTCGTTGTAAACATATTGCATATAGTATAAAAAGGAATTCACTAAAAAAAAAACAAACAAAGCGAATAATAACATTATAGTGGAAAAAGGCGATCATCAAACTCCTTACACTTTACACGGACTTTAAGGTCAAAAGCGCATTCATTTCGGAACAAAGTAAGCGAACGGTTAACTCAAAATATTACCCATCGTTTATGTAGGGAAAAAACTATATATTGCAGAAGCGTAGTGCGACTTCCGCTGGAATATGCCTCGGTTATATAGTCCGCTTTTTATCGTTGCCCTGTTGAATCAATCGAATCTTTGTAGAAAAAATTTCTGCTTTTTGCACCACTAGGTTGGAGTCCACTTGTTACTCTACCATCCTACAATGTATGGTTAACTTAACAATAGTAGGGTAATAATTTTTATTATAATAGTTTTACTTATTGTGAGTAGCCTACAGTTTATTATTAATATAATTTAAATCAAATTCCATATTCAAAGTACAAATTTGAAATTATAGTTCTTAAATATAAGACTTAAAAACTTACAATACATAAAACAAGGATAGCTTCTTTTTGGGGATGTGAGAATTTTGTAGCGATCACTTTTTAAAAAAACGAATTTCTTGAAATGTTTTTCATGCACCGTAAAGTGCAGCAATTTTGTTTCTTCTTCTTTATTTAAAACTTATATCCATCGTCCTATAAGATTCTACAAACTATCTGTAACTTTATTAGAGGCCAGGAAGTTAAGCTAGATCCATATATTCGCGTGTCACTGTGTCTTTCTATCCAAAGCAGTGAAAACTAAACCGGTGTATTATTACACCGATTATCAATAAATGAACACGCTACACTAACGAATATCTCCAAATTCAATAATAAATAGTTGAAAAAAAAGTAAAGATACATCTGAGCATTTTTGAATCTAAACCTTACAATTTGTGCTCGATTGAACTTAAAAAGGGTTATTTACAAAATCATACAAAACATTAAATCTTCAAGGAAATATTTACTAATAAAATTTCCAATAAAAATTCTTTATTTTATTAAAAATATTTTTCTTATTAACCCTTCTAGCGCTCGTACTACGAGTCTCGCTTATTAAGAATATTTCTCTTATTGCTCCTTTGCCGCATACCACGAGTCCAACTTATTAGAATATTTCTCTTATTAACACTTTACCGCGCGTGCACCACAAGTCGCTTATTAAGAATGCTTCTCTCATTAACCCTTTGCCGCATACCACGAGCATCACTCATTAAGAATATTTTTCGTATTAACTCTTTGCCGCGTGCCAAGAGTCTCGCTTGTTAAGAATATTTCTCTTATTAACCGTTTGCTGTACCACGAATCCCACTCGTAATAAGGCATTTGGTCCGTAAAGAATTCTTATAAGTATGGTTCGTGATAGGTTTTTCAAAATTACAAATGCTTACTGATACGTTATCCATTGTCCAATAGTATAAACCGTTTTAGTTCGCTGAAGAGTTATTCTTTATTATTTCACAATTCCTTTTCTTGAGCCGAATACGCACGAACAGCGAGTATAGCAAAGGGTTAAGCACCTTCAAATAATGAAGATTGAAATGCAGTCATTTCATTTTAATTTAATTTTAATTTTAAATTAATCATATACGCCTCCCTCTAATTTTATCATTATGATAATAAATCATTAGATATAATTAAAATTGAAATTAAATATGTTTGTACATAACATAATGAATGGGAATATAGCAGTTTTCCCATTCCATTAAGAGCACCTAAAAGTACTCATTAACATGAATTGTAAAATGATTTTGCAATATTTGAGTGTCGTTGAATCGTATTCTACGGGTTTTGTGAAAAATTTTAAGCAAACAAAAATGTGAGACAGACGACAGACTTTTATTAAAGTTTTTCTTAGCTGAGGATTAAATGCGTTAAATTAAGGAATAAAAAAGATCGGCTTGCAAACAGGACCATAAGTGTCGAAGAAGCAAAAAAAAAAATTCAAAGCATTAAAAATAACAGTATATGTTACCCGATGCAACAGATATTCTTCTACATTTTGGCTTATATCCTGGCCGCAGCTTTCTGAACGTTTCAAAATATTTACCGAGATATAGGTCCAAAACTATGTGCTCGGAAGTGAATGTAATATTTTTACTAATTAAAACGTTAAAGTCGGGCAAGACCAAATCTTCAATATCCTACACCAGTTCTTTTAAAGCAATTCTTCATATATTTTTATTATATAACACGCCCTATATAGACGTTGATTTCCATACGTTTCGTAAATGAAAATGTGTCGTCATAATATTCCAATACCAATCGGCTTGGTGGAAGCAAATAAAAATGAATGAGTAAACACCAAACGAGCAAACGGATATGATAAAAGATGAATCTATTTCAAGTCTTAAGTTGAGACTCTATGATGAAGTATACATTTAAATTTAAATTTATTTTATAAACTGTCATGGGTAAGAGAAAAATATTTAAAAATTTTTGAAAAACTCTCCAACCATGAACTCTCTTATTTTTACTCATAATATTCATTAAAAATATTCTCCTTCACTTTCTCATCACATTTACTAATTAAAATATTTCAATTAGGTTTCCCAACTAATTTGTGCCTCAAGCAACCACGACACACCATAAATCTTCAAATAACAAGAAAAGTGATTAAATTTTCACCTTACAAACCAACCATGGCCAACTATTACCATAACTAATGTAATAAAATAAATTATATCATGTACATGAACTCGAATATACACATATACACACCGCCACCTGGCAGGTGACCATCAATAGCGAGGCAAAGGAAGAGGAAGAAATAGAAAAATACATTATTCATTACAGCTAATTTTCAACCAAATAAAAAAAATGTTCTGTTAAAAAGATTCTGTGTTCTGCATAATAATTTTCATGAGTTGCATTTTGCGTTATTATTAAAAAAAATTGCGAAAAAAAAATCGAATACTTGTTCAGAAAATTCTCTAGATTTTATTTAAATTTTTCGGGCAATTCTCTCCATTCATTTTATTTATTTTTTTTTTTTTCATTTTTAGCGCAATCTTTCCAATCAAAGTCATGTGGTTTTGCTGGCAGTACCTTTGAATATATCTGGAAAATTTACTTGTGAAATATCCGTAGAAGCACCATCGTTTCAAACGGCTATGGTTTCCGGTGAAATGGAGGTTGTGGGTAAGTGAGACATGAAAAGAAAAAAACGTGAAAAATTCCAATAAGGTGTTGAAAAAAATGCTGCCTGATGTCGAAGTCGACACGAAAAAATAAAGAATTAAAAGAACATAACAACAACATTAGTATTGATAACAACAGCAACAATAACAATGGCAAATTAATTAGACAAATGAATAGCTGCTATACAATAGCAGCAACAACAATAGCAAAATTCTTATTGCTGTGTGCTCAATAAACACCAATACTCATTATCATCCGGTTCACTTTGATTGCGATACTTTGCTATTGCTGATGCCTTCCTTTTATATTTAAGCATTTACTAAGAATTTTACTGTCTTTTTGTTCGTTTTATCTCTACTGCTGCTGCTTGCTGCTATTCCAACTGTTTCATTGATTCACTCACTATTGCTACACTCACTGCTTTACGTTGGGATTGTTTTCATGTCATGCATAGAATTACCGATTGAACAGGCCAGTGTGACGGGTATACAGCCACGTTATCGTATCGGTGATTTGGTTGATGGCAATTGCTCAATTAAATACTCTAAACCAGCTGCTAATTTGACATGGACTATTAATAGTGTTGTGGTAAGTAAGTGTGACATTTTTACAAAACAACAACAAAACCAGTAAAGGGCATACACACAAATCTCACTCAAAGTAGAAGACTTCTCATGAGTTATCAAATCAAATCACTTAATAGAAGTCGTTAATAAAGAAAATAAAAATAGAATCCAAATATCCTTAAAATCAACGAATATTTAAAAAACTCAATATTTCATTAAACGACAAAGACCAAAAAGAAAAAAAAAACCATTCACTTTAATGAATATTAATTACGTCTTTTTTTTCTTTACCCTCTGTTTAATTAAACATTCAGGGAAACGAGCAGTTTTTTTTTCTTTTTTTTTTTGCATTTGTTATGACTTATCAATATTTTCATATTAATTTTTCCCTTACCACAAGCCTGGGGTAGCGAATAACATAAATGCACACTCGCTCTCACTCAGTGATATACACACCCCCGCACAAAAATATACACATTTTGCATAACTAATAGTTTCTTGTTGTTGAAATCGTAACAAAAACAGAGAGAAACAAATATTTTTGTTTGAATATTGTCATCACGTTTCCATCATAGAAATACATACAACATATTTTTCATTGGTTATGTTTGTTTGAATAACATTGGCATTCTATTACCCCCCAGGAGAGAGTTCAATAGTAATTGTAATGTACGTAACGTACCCGAAATACATATGCATGCAAAAATATAAATATTCCTTCATATTGATATCGATACAACGTCTACCACTACGGTCATAGTAATAATAACAAAAAAACAACAAATTGATTGATGTTTTCAAATGTTGTTTGTATTGAAAAAGAGAGTAATTTATTATACATTTTTTTTATTTGTTTTTTTTTTTGTCGGGCAGTCAAAAGAAAATTTGTGAAACTTAATGTTTTCTAAAAGACAAAAGCATAAGAGAATTCATATTTGAGTTATTAGAATATATATACGATGATTTTCGGTAAACATTATATAAATCTTGTGATACGATCTTCTAAATGCTATCATAGAGACGTTTGTCCCTCTAACCACATACGTTCTTTATTCTTCTTTTTTGCAATTCTAGCTTATATCGGTCATTAATTTTGATATATTGAATGCATTCATATTAGTAATCATCCATAGCATACACAAAAGATGTTTCAGATGTTCTTTTTTTGTTATTTTTAATGTGAAAAATATTTTTATATCAACCAGACACAAAAAGTGTAGTAGTTTCATCAAATATTTGAGAGAAATAGAAATTGTATATTAGCGGGAATATAGTGGGGATTGATATAACCTTCCTATCTTACTGTCTATTTGCCGAAGTCATGACTAAAAACTCAAACAATTTTTTATCCTTATAACTGAACTCTTGAATGTTCAAAAATGATATTCGAAAAGTCATACATGGTAATTTGAATTCTTCATGTGATTCAAAAACTCGATGTTTATAATGAAGTCATTATAATTAAAATTACATTAAAAGCACTTAGGACTACCCGTTACTTAAAATTTCAAAAGCGCTTTCCTCGCAATTATAATTTTCGAATTGAGGCTATTTCCAACGCTTTCAATTTTCAATAGATTGACTTTAATTTCGACTATAACTTCATGATTAAATTGTGCCTAGTAAAACGCTTCGGATTTTATTGAGTCTTTAAAGTAAACTGATTTTACAGTTAACTGCTGAAAGATTTCTTCGAAAAAAAATTGATTTTACCAGTAATTGGTATCATTTTTTTTTTTAAATGAAAATTTTCAAAGAACTGTACGAGGTTCAGATATTGTAGAAAATTTCATAGTTTTTTTGTATAAACGAAAAAAAAATGGAAAATATTTTCCCGCGAGCTCTGCTACTATGCCATTTTCTGTTTAAAAATTATTTAAACAAATTTTTTGGTTAACTTCAACACAAATGCACAAAACTGCATTAAAAAAAATATTTGAATAAATTCATGGGTATTTCCTAAAAATAATCGTGGAAATTATGAATGATGAGAAAATTACTAATTTGTGGTACTCACAAGAAGCCACCATCTCCCAGTCCTAAAAAAAAGACCATTTTTTTTTTCTTACATTACATTATCGAAATTTTGTTTACAGCATTAAACGCGATTTTAAATGTTTGTTTATTGAAACGCCGAACTTGAATCCAACGTTTACTGCCTGTAGTGTTTCGCCTGAAAGCAAAACACAATCACTTATGATAAGAAAAAGAAAGTAAACAAGATTTTTAGTTCGTAGATGCACTTTGGACGAGATTAATGTGAATGATTTCAGTTATTTAAATAAATTGGGTGAGATGTTAGGTGCCCGCGGTTTTTTGATACATTTCTGAGTTTCTTTTTGTAACCTGCTCTGTTGAAGCAATTCCAAACTGTCAGAAGATTTACGTTTAGCGTTTTCGCTATTTCCTGGCAGCTTTCGTGCCCCTCTTTTGCTCCACCAGTTGCACAATTTCAACGATCTTTTCATTGATCGGCCGACTAGAGCGAGGTATGACTTTGACAATAAAACTTCTGGAACCGTGTCTTATGTCCAAGTTTATGCATCTAATAAACCGCTTCTGGACTGACTTAGAGACGTGCTGATATGAATTCAAAAAGTGATCCTTAATCCATTAAAAGTATAAAATGCGAATATACATTAAGTTGTGGGCAATGCGCACATTCTCACAAACTTAATACGTCTTCATGGCAAGAGGTGTCGAGTACAAAAATGTTTAGCCAATTAAAGGAAAATTTCTTGCCACTTTTTGATCATAATGGCACAGTTTTCGTTAAGTTGAATTAGCATCGCACGTCCTCCTGTTACCCTGTCTGTTGTCGGCTGTTAAAACATTTATGGTCGCAATGGTAACCAGTTAGTGAGTTGAAGCTTTTCGCATGCGTTCTTATTCTACTTTTAGATTAAGAAAGTGTATGACGGCTGCCATAGGCATAGGAAGCTGCGAATAACGCTTTTAACACAAAAAATGAAGATACGTAAGTTTTACTAGATATCGACTTCAAATGCTATGTAAATATTTGTCAGGTTCAAACCAAAAATAGTATAAATCGATATGATGGTTTGCCTAAAATTGATAAAAAAAACTTCGCAATCGTAAAAGGCATAGGGCTTTCAATTGCTTTACATCTGCTTGTGGATCCCGGATATCTAAGTTCTTATTGAGCTGCGTATGATTTTAGTATAAATCAAAGGTGACAAATTTAATGGATTCATTTGCAATTTACATGAGGCATATTACTTGAAATTATATAAGTCAGATTGTATTTATTATGCAAAATGCGTTTTTCCTTACTATTAACTATAAGACATCATAGACAATGTAATCTATTCCTAAACGAACCTAAGAATCAATTAAAATAGTTTTTGGGATCAATTGAGAAAAAGAAGCGGAAGCTAGAAGGAACGATGCGTTTTGCGTTAAGCCATTCGTTACATTAATGCCTTTAATTACTCATTTCGTATATAACATGCGAAGGCTATTGATCTCTTTTCCAAACTTAATTATTTGCCCTCTCACCTAATTAATGCCGTAGTTTGTTTATTTGTTTACTTAATTGATTGCAAACATTGCCGCCACGTAAGCGTTTTATGGACTGAATCAATTCTTGATTTAATAAATTTATTATGCTAGGAAAATTGCTAACATAAGTAAAAGGAACTTAATTCGTCATATTATTGATGGAAAATCCACTTTAACCCTTAAGGTTTATCTTATATTATATTAAATATTTTTAATTTTTATTTATATCATTTGAAATTTTTATAAATCATGTCAATATGAAAAATTTATAACATTTTAGAATTCCAACAAAAAATAAAAAAAAATTTAACTTTATTTGAATATGTGACAAGAATACCATTAAATCCGTTGATATATGTTTATTAACAAAAAAAAAAAAAAAAAAAAAAAAAAAAAAAAAAAAAAAAAAAAAAAAAAAAAACCCATTTAACGGAAAACCCTAAAAAAAAAAAAAAAAAAAAAAAAAAAAAAAGAAAAAGAAAAATTAACACTAAGCCTTCGTTTATATGTTTGCCCCATAAAAATAGCAATTACTTCCCCTAGATGACTTTTTCAATCCTAAAAAAATCAGCTAAATTTTTTGCACAATTTTTTTTTTTAATCCAAAACAATGCCGAAATAAATTCTCAATAAAATATGAAACACACAAAAATTTAGAGGAATATTTACGTTTTAATGGCAAATAAACAAAACATATTAAGCAGAAGTTTAAACTGAAACAAATGCATCAACAACAATCTGGTAATAGTGATAGAGCAACGGAAATTGTGCAACATTTGACCAGAGACCAACAAAAATTTAAAAAAGAGAGTAAAAACAGAAAAAAAACAAATCTAACAATTTTTGTAAAATAAAACAATAAAACATTTTGTTGGCGTAGATCTCGCAAGTAAAGAGAGAAAAACAGATTTGATTTGTATCCAAAAATAAAGCAGAAAAAAAAACAAAAAACAAAAACGAATAGAACAGAAAAAAAGGAATAGAACAAAATATGAGTTATGAATGTATAGCAACAGATTTTTTTAGGCCATAAATGCCAACCCAAGGAAGCGAAGCATACAAAATAGCAAAAAACTAACAGCGCTACCAAAACAATAACACAGAACTACACGTTAAACTTTCATTAAAAAACACCAACGCAACGTGATGTCATAGCAAAACACACACACCAAGCATTTCTGCAAGCATCGCTTGCATTCGTCATCAAGAGAGACTTCTGAACCAAACGTTAGACCAGCAGGAAGTTTGGTTACCCCTCTTAACGCGCTCAGTACTACAAAAAAAAAAAAAAAAAAGCAAAGCCCCCCGCATTTAGCTAAAATCTATTGTTTCAAATTCTTTTTTTTTTCATGCCTAGCCTGCCTGACTGCCAGCGCATTCCTATAAAACAATAGTGGATGTTATTAAGGGAGTTTTCTCTACATTTTTTCGCCTTTCGCCTTGTAACGAAAAAGAGAAAAACTCCTGAACGGTTTTACTGGCAATTTTATTTAGTAAACATTTTGGTGTAACTTTTTTACACAGATGATGTCACAAGTGCCAAGTAATTATTTCGTTAACCGCGGATAGTGGTTGGGGAATAGCAAGTTATGGTAAAAAAAATTTCAGTCTTAAATTGTTAGTGAAAAAAATAGTTTCTTCCTTTAAGTACAAAGAAAATATATCAGTTACAATAAAAAAATTTTTGATGCAATACTAACGTTACGAAAATTATATAAACTTAAATGGCCATGGAGATTAAAAATATCTTTCGCCAATGGCTACCGTATAGCAAGCCTAGTAAATAAGAAGCGGCTCACTGTCAAATCGTTGTAACCCAGCTTTGAGGTTACCAATGCAGAAACCCGTACTTTGACTACGATTTGTGTCTGGCTGCAGTTGTAAAAGGAATTCTCGATTGGTAGAGAGATAACACTTAGCAATCGGGGCATACTTCCCCTAGACAGCGTTAACGCCTTATCCCTGTCCTCCCATTTTTTTCTGACCATTCATTCATTCATTTAATTGATTGCCTTGCGAAGGGAGATATTATTCTTGTTATTCCGTTTACAATACTTTAAGATCGCATTAGAGACCTGTATGCTTGAAGAAAAAACGAATCAAACAAAATCAAAAAAATAATTTCGACCTATAGGTTGACAGACATTACACGAACAGATGGGCAGGCAGGTTTAAATCAATTTAGAAAATGATTGTAACTAGATCGCGATATAATAAAAGGTATGTCGATCTTAAATTCTTTTGGCTTAATATATCCTGTATCACAAGGGACACAAGGTATCAAGAGAACTTTTTAGATGAAACCCAATAAACGTATTTCATTAACTAACGAACATGTTCGTATGAAGTGTAACAAACGGCAGCTTATTTGTCTTTCTCTTTTCGTAAGTAAATGAACAGACGAAAATACAGTAACGCTGCGATACTGGCCCTTAGTACTCCACCAAAATGGTCCGATAAACTTAAAGGAATTTCAAATTGCTATTTTTTATAACTAACTTCGACTTTTTTTTTACTTATAATTATGGCATTTTTATATCCATCACATAAGGATGGATGGAACTTTATTTCGTCATAACGTTTACAACGCTCAAAATGAGGCTTTAGAGCTGTAAAGTATGGATAGCTTTGCTCAAATTCTGAACCGGTTTAAGTGTGTCTCCGTCCGAGGTAAACATTTACAAAAAGAGATACCGACTTCAAATTCGTCGAAAACTTTGGAAGTTCTTGGATATTAAAACTGGGCTTAGTCGAGAAGCGCCTACTTTACGACATTATCTAAGAATACCTCTGCTTACTGGATGTTTTACTCATCATTACTTTGACTTTTCTCATTACTCATTATTATTCTAGAAGAAGGAAAAAATCTATCACGTCTGTCCAAAGTTATAGAGTGCTTCCCTTTTGTTAAAAGATAGGGACTACGGAAGATTTGATTACAACCGAATATAATTTCCTTATTTCTTGCTTTCCTACTTCTTATAAACATTTCAACATTGTTCTTAAACCATCGATACCGGGATATGAAAGGTTTATTGTACTCGCAAGATGAGGATCGTTTACGAAATATACAGAGAGTACGCCATTGTTGCTGATCTCTTGTAATGTAAATATTTTACAATTTTTCTTAAAGTTTCTTGAATTTTTATTTCTGAAATCAATTTTTTCACTCTTCCCTATATGTTTATATGTAAAGAAAGAACTGTCGAAAATTAACTTAAAAATTGAATGCTTTTCAATGTGTGCAGTGTAGACGCAAATGCTATTTGACTTAAAATTAGAAATAGGAAACTATGCAATAAATAAATTCACGGTCTACATAGTTTTTCCTTAAAATCGAACAATTTTTTATTCTCGACTATCAAGGTTTCCATATTTTTTTAATATGAAAAATATATGTTGCCAATAATCATTAAGTCGTTTCCCATATTTATTGTAAAAATAATTTTCTTTCAAAATTTGCATCTATGATTCGCTCTCTTTAACTATAATAAAGCTTTTTTATAAAAACAATATTTTGGAAAACTAAAACTAATACTAAAAAGATAAAATACAAAATCGATTTATAAATATTTATGAACGCAACAACAACAATAAAATGAAAGAATAATAAAAATAGAAAAAGAAAACTAATATTATTGAAGCGGAAATATTCATAAATACACTTTTAGATAGAAATACAGAGAGAGGATATCAGAAATGTATTCAAAAAAAAAAAAAAAAAAGGACAATAATATATCATATAATAAATACAGAGGAGACTAAGTTAAATAAAGCAAAGGAAAACAAAAAGAAAATCTCTCTGCATCTTAAGGTTTACTTTAAAAAGATGACAAATTCTTAAATGCTATTGCAATATTGGTTGGGCTTAGTGCAACTAAAAAAGAAATATCAGTCAAGAATTTTATATGCTCCTTTACGAAACTTATTGTTTTCTTTCCATCTCTGTGTGTTTTACTTATACACAATATTTTCATTCAATACACTTCAAAATTATGATAACTACTTTCATTTTTTCTTTCCCCCACCCTTTGTTCGCTTAGTTGCTCTGTACGAACTCGCTGTCACATTTCTTACTTACCGGCATCTGTGGAGCACACAGTACTCTCGTAAATGGTACTCCAGCAACCACTTTCATTTCAATGCCTGCCCTGCCGCCTTGCTTTGCCTTTCTTTGAATTGTTCAGGCAGTGTTGAGAGTAGTAAAGAATAGATTTACAGTTGAGTGATTAAGTAGAACATAAAATAGCAGTTGTTGTACGGATTTCTTCAACATTTTTGTTGTTTCTTATTTTTTTTTTTATTCCTTTTTACTCCCGTACACTTCCACTTTAACTCCCGGCTCACTTCTTCTGCCACTACTACTCCTTAGAATTGCATACACTGAGAGAGTATTACGTTTATACTTTGAAGTTTAAGTAAATCTTGTCTAGTTTTAGACTGTCTGTCTACATATCTGTCTTTGTGTTTGTCTTTTCTATATATAAAAAAAAACTCAAAAAACGCGTATATGCTTGTCTTGCTGGTATTGTGTTGGATGATAACATAAAGTGCTGGTCTTTTGTTGGTCGTCGTCTTGTTGTCAGTAAAGAGAACTAATGATGGGAAATTTATTTACAATAAAACACTTTACATTGTGTGTGTGTGTGTGTGTGTGTTCAGTGCAATACTACTAAATCCCGAGGTGGTATAAGAAAAATGTAATAAATTTAAGTGAAACATTAAGCAGCGAAGACCTGGCGTCAAAGAAAAGAACGCAACCTTTAACATTAAAGCCTCGAGAAAAGTTTTAATTTCGTTAAAGGTAAATCTTAATAATCTTTTTAAAGACAACTTTAATGTCTTTAAGAACTTTTTCTAAATAATTCTAATAAATTCTTATATCCTAAACAAAAGTCTTTCTTCACATTTAAAAAACAATCATTTCAAAAAAATATAAAAAATATTTCGTTTCCTTTGGTAAAGATACGACCGAAAAACTTCTGTCAATGAAAACCATAAAAAAGAAAGGAAGTAGAAATAATCGCCTAAGAAGGAAATCCTTTATTGTGCAGTACTAGCTTTTCGTTATTGTCTTGAAAAGAGCAAAATTCGAAAATAAAGAGAATTTGTTATGTGAGGAAAAGTATTCTAGTCTTTAATTTCAATATCATATATGGGTTACCTTTGTTTTCTTAAGGTGCTACGCACTCGACACTTTGAAAACTTAGTTACATTTATTACAACATAAGCGAAGGATAGTACCCTTAACATTTCCGAACAAAAACTGCTGTAACAAGTAATAACATTACACTTAGGCAAGACCGACCATTAAACGCTCTATATGGCATCCTCTCATACAATTCGTCGTTTATTTTCATGATAAAATTCCAAAAATTATGCTTTGTGTCTATGTAACGGTAAGCTTTTTAAGGGAGCCCTTGCCCAAGAACGTCAAGTAATGTGCTCCAAACTTACCAAATTTAAATTTCTAGCTATAGTTTATTTTTCTACGCCTATTTGCGTCATAAACTACTAAAAATCACATATATAAATAAATATATTTTTCATAAGAGTCCTTATATGAGGTTGAGAACAAAATGTAGAACGATCTGACTTAAATTTGGTACAATTACTTGATATGTCGGATTACTATTGTGGTCCAAATTTTCATCGTAAAATATTGCAAAGTAGACTATTTTACCTTATAAAGGCTTACTTTTTATAGAAACCGTTATACGAGCCCACTACACTCAAATTTTTTAGCTCTATTTAGTACCTTGAAAAAATGATTTTTGGCGAAAACTTGTAATAATTGCAAATGTTCTTCATATAACGACTTCATCACAATTAGTCGTTACCGGGGAAGTGCTCGTAAAAATGATCTGATCCAATCGGTTTCCAATAAAGTGCGTTTTAAGGCGAAAACACGCCGGTCCACCGAATTTCATCAAAACGAAGAAACAAAATTAACTCGATTCAAAATCATTTCCTGTTTTATAGGTTTATCTTAAATTCTTTTGAGTTTGCATTTCATTAACTAAAATTCTTTGTATAGGTGTATGTAATACCCGGAGGACCTTAAGACAGACTCTTTGTTCGTTATACCGATTAATTCAGAACCACTTGTTGATTGATTCAGAATCAATGCCTGGATCGATTGAAGCTTGTCTGTCGGTCTGTGTGTCTGTCTGCCCGTCTATCCCTGCGTCCGTCTGCACCTTTGAGGTCTGTCCGCATATATGATGTCAGTCTGTACGTCTGGTGTCTGTGAACGTATTTTTGTATCTAATCTACAGATTACAATTTTGAAATATTTTGACAAAACTTAGTCTACTTGGAGAAGCTTCAACGACGAATATACTCACGCAAATAACGCTGAAGATGTAGATAACTCTCTATTCATTGTTTGGCTCTCTGGAAACTATACCTGGTAAACAACATTACGATAATTGAAGCTAATCTGCACTTTTAAAGTCTTTATATCAATTATGAACCTTTGATTGTGCAATTTTTTCTTTAACGTAACATTTTCTTGGCATTTCAGATACAAATACTTAAAGCATCTTTTCTTTTACACAGAATTTAATACGCATTCTCCTTTAAATAAATTTATTCATTTTTAAAATTCACCCATATTACAGTTGTAAAGGACGCTCTAAGTTGTAAATTGACAAACAGAGTGAAATGAATGTTAATGAACGTTATACCAAACGGACAAGAACACTTTACGTTCGTAAAGGAAACGAAAGTATTTTTAAAACAAAAGTTTCCTTTATGTTTTGAACACGATAGGTTAACGTTCTTAATTATTTTCTCTAATAAATTGATACTCAAGTCTATTCTATATAGCGCGACAAAATCTGATAAAATATAAACATTTTTAATTAACTTCAACCCAAAAAAAGGGAAATTTGTTTTCACAAAGTTTCTTCTCTACCATAGGTACCACCACATCATATTAAAACGTATCAAATAGAAAAATATGAAGATAACAATTTAGAGTCGGTGATGAGTGCTGTACACTTTATGGTTACTACACAGCATTTTGTAAAAGGTCAAATGCGGGTAGGTTTTGTAAGGCTTTACTGATTACGAAATCTCTGTACTTAAGAAATTTTATTTTTTCCAGTTGAAATGTACGGCAACAATTTTTGATATATTTAAAGAGGAAATTGAAAGTGTTATCGAAGAAGATCGCCCCCGTATAATGGCTTCAGGCCGTTCGTACGATATGCATAATTATCCCTATGATCCACATGGTCACGGTGAGGGAGGTTATGAGGATCACAATGAATCATATCTGACGTACTATTCGGGTAAGTATTATAGTAAAAAAAAAAGGTTTGCCCGAATTAATTAATTCATATGTTCGATCATTTACGTGAATTCTACTTTCTTAGTTGCTTTCAAATATTTTCAAATTTATACTACAATGTACTTTCCATCTTAGGGAGAGAGAAAAAGTCTTTTTTCATTAGCTACGTATATTCTTTCGATGTAAACTAATGGAATCTAGTTTCTATTTCATTTCTTTACTGAAAAGTTACTTTTGTCAGATGAGATTCAATATTCAATAATTAGAAAAGAAACAAAATTAAACCATCTACGGCGTCGACAATAACTTTATATGATATAACCACGATTTCCAGGTTTGAAAGTCGACTGAATTCTTTCAGCTTTTAATCAAAAACGTCAGCGAAGAACTGCGCCATTCAGAGAGAAAAATATCATATTGCGCCAGCTAGAAAGAACAATAGTATACTATGCGTTTGGTACTGATAAGAGAGAAAAATGGCGTACTGCACCAATCAGAAAGATGAGTGGGATACTATGCCGATCAGATAGAGAAATGCAATACTGCGTCGCTCAGAGAGAAAAATGGCTTATTGCACCAGTTAGAAAGAAGAATAGCATACTATGCCGAAAAGGAAAATGGCGTTTGGTACTGATAAGAGAGAAAAATGGCATACTGCACCAATCAGAAAGAAGAATGGGATACTATGCCGACCAGAGAGAAATGCCCTACTGCGCCGCTCAGAGTGAAACATGGCTTATAGCGCGAGTCAGAAAGGCAAATTGCATTTGATACACATAAGAGAGAAAAACAGCATACTGCGAACTTGAGAAAGAAAAATGGCATTACTGACTACTTTAGAAAGAAAAATGGCGTACAACGCCAGTTAAGAAAAATGGCATTTGGTACACATAAAAGAGGAAAATTGCGTACTGTGCGGTTGAGAAACAAAATGGCGTACTGCGTCAGTTAGAAAGACAAATGGCGGACTATGCCATAAAAGAAAATGGCGTTTGGTACTAATAAGAGAGAAAATGGCGTACCGTGCATTTGAGAAAGAAAAATGGCATACTGCGCAAGTTAGAAAGAATAATGGTGACAGTTTTCAACAAGTTTTCGAATCTCAAACAAATGTAATCCGTTTGCACAATCTTATAGCAATAATTGTAATACAAAGGGAAAATAAACAAAATCTAAAATTTTGTTATCTCATTATTGGTAACTTTTCAACCGTGGTCGAAACTATTTTAAAGCGTACAAAAATATTTTCTAAAAACCAATTACAAATTTAACGCAAAGGTAGTTACTACTTGAAAAAATATTTTCGTCTATTTTTCATGAACGAAAACCTACTAGGTGTCAATAAGTTATGGGTGCTTGTGAACTTATATTTTTTTAAGTACTACAAATTGAAAGAGCAAATCGGAACGCTTTGTCAGTCCGTGTCTGAAAGTCAATTGTTGTTTCAGCTTAGTCTAATTCTAGGTTGAAACTGATTGAAAATATAAAAAACCAGCTTTTAAAAGAATGCGAAGAAAGTGTACGATTAGTCTAAATATTCTATTGCCACAACACAAATTCTTTCGACACAGAGAAGATTGTTTGTCATTCCATACGTTTGCTTAAGGTGAATTCTTTTCTCTTTAACCAGTTAACTGCATATGACGCGTTTACGTATCAATCAAAATTTTCATTTTAATCCGTTTAAGGTGTATGAGTGTCATGTGAAATAAGAAATTACCTTATGATATAAAAAGTCAAAATTTTTATTAAGGTGTAATGATCAACTACTAAATGTTATTTGGTGGTATATTTTCTTCATAACAGAAAGTCTGCTAAAAGAGTAAAAGAAGTAATTTAATTGAATTGAAATGCAGAAACATTTCTTGCTTTCTGCGCTAAAGAAACTAATTTGGTGTACAGTTGTCACATCGTCAAGAAAGACAACTCAGAATTTTCTTCTTTTTTTCTTTTTTTTTTTTTTGATAAAGTTAATGGATGATATTATTTTTCGTCGGTTTTGTTAAATGAAATAAACTTCGTGAAGGAATTTTCTTTTCTTGAAACCTACGCAATGTAAATTCAGTTATGAAATATTCAAACCGCTTAAAATTTAAGGATATTTGTAACATAATTTCTGTAAAGGATTGCTATTAAATCTACTCTTCTTGATGATCGAGCGTTGTTGATGTTGTCGTAGGTAAGGTTTTAAATTATTAACATCGCGTAACGATCCGTCAATACTTTAATGTTGCTATGATGTCATGCTCTTTAATATTTGCGTTGGTTTAGTGCTACTAACTATCGAGTACGTTTCTGAGATTTCTTTTTTTTCGTGTTTTAGTTTTAAAATTACTTTCTCTTTTCGACATTTATATATAGTTTTGAATTTTGTTTAACTCGACTGAATGGAAATGTTGACTAAATTTCTTCCTTACATTTGTATAAATACAAATCTACTCAAACAGAATCTGAAACAACTGCGGAAAAACTCATAATTTCAACAGATATTTATCAGTTGAAATGTGCATATAAAATGCAAGTTTCTATTAAATTTCAAATTTTCTGGAAAATAAAACACAGTCATACTCATTTCTCTCTCTACATTTAACAAATTTCTTAGAAATAACGGCTATAGGGGTGTCTGTTTCATAACTTGGCTTATTTAGAAATGCTATAATCGGCTTAAATGTTACTGCTACCTGCAAGTAAGTAAAGGCTATAGAACGTGCCCTTAATGGTTTGAGCAAATTTTCAATCAACCTTCTAACTCATCGTGTGTGTAACCAAATAATCAAATAACCAAAAACCAAACTAACCAAAAAATCACTGAAAATAGCACCTCAACCATTGACTAACAGTGATAATCTACAAAAAAAAAGAAAGGAAAACTGAAAATCCATGACCTACTGTAAAAACAATTAACATATTCGTTAGTCAACCAAAGATAAAATCACTATTAAAGCCCGACAACCATCCAGCTGACCAACCCTGACAGCCAACAAACCAATCAATCATGCCAAGTATGTCAAGTCTACAAAAAGGCGGAAAAGGACAGAAATCGATTATATTGAACTCTATCAATCAACGGTATAAAGTGTTTGAAACAAACGAAAAGTTAGTTTTATATTTCCCCCCAAAAAAAACAAACAAAAATAGAGAAGGGGAAGCATCTTTAATCCCAAATCTCATTATAAATTGAACCTTAACAAATTCCCTCAAGTTTCAAGTTGTGTAACGTTAATTTTAGGAGATTTTAGTATTTTCTGCACAATTTAATAAAATTTGTCATTAAACGTACATTTGCAATTTATCATATGAATAATAGAACAAAAGATTGCAAAAATAAAGTGTAAAATAGAATATATATATAGAAGTCCTAAGAAAATTTCCAAAAAAAAAAAATGAAAAAGAAAAAGAAAAAACAAAACTTAATTTAATTTAATTCCCATTACAGCTGCTGATATTAGTTCCTCGGCTACTGCTTCTGCTACACTTATCACAACACACTTTTATAAAAACTACCTCCAGCCGCGCGCGCAACAAATTTGCAATAAATTTTATACACTATTGACACATTCAACAAAAGCTCATCAAATGTTAACGACATTTGTCATCAATCTAAGCGACATGATAATGATGATGATAATGTTGGTAACAAAAAGCATTTGGTCTCCATTGACAACGACGACGACAATGCTGATGATAGTCATTATGCAGAGGGCTTTACTGAAATTACAAGAAGAAATGCACAAATCCAAAGAAATCACTCAAAAAAGCGATTATCGAACAACAAGGACACCGTATGAAAAACTGCAAAGGATCTATCGCTATAGTCGTCGTTATAGTCAAACATATTCGAAAGAAAATCAGCAAAGTTATCAACATGTTAGTTTAGTGGCAAATCAAAATGTCATCAATGAATTTGCTAGCAAACTAAAAACTGCACTCAAAACTGTTATTAACACGGTGAACATTGATTGCCAACAACTGTCACAAACATTTGCTATCACCGCTGCTGCTGCTGCTGCCGCAGCTGCCGCTACAGTCGTTACCGTTACGGCTACAGCTCTAAAGTCTTCTTTGCTTATAGACACAAACAAACGATATAGTGATGATTATATTTTTGACGATGACAATGATGATGATGATGACTATGATGGCGATGATGACGATGATGACGATTATGGCGATGATGATGATGATGATGATGGCAGTTATAGAAAACTATCCAGTAGAGCTTCGACAACTGCGGCTGCTGCTGTTGCTGCTCTTACACTTTCAACTGATAATATTGGTATTATTGATAGCGACGAGGAAGCACCTAAAAGCAATAACGCCAACTTTACTTCGAAGGATCAAACATTATTGATGACTACTGTTATACAATACTGTAACGTAGTTCAGAAGAATGTCACATCAAACGGAACAACAACGGCAACAATACAAATTGCATCATCTACAAATCGTAACGATTCAACGCCTTCTATTGTTACTATTGCTGCTACTAATACTGCTGATGCAAACGTGTCTTTAAATGCTCATCTAATGGCTTTCACGGCTGAATTATTATTGAATCGATGCTGATGTTAAGAACAAAAGAAAGAATTTATTGATGAATATTGCAACTCCTTAATATGTATACAATTATATATACAAACAAAGACCCTTTAATTACACATACACATGCATAAACACATCCATACACAACAAATTTAGCTTAAATATTTATACGAAATTTATACATAAGATGATCAATACAAAAAAAAGAGAAAAAAAAAAACAAATAAATAATTAAAAAACAAAAAAAGTGGAGAAACGATGAAAAACTGCATTAACGTGTGAGTTGTGAATTACTTAAATCCACGTTTGGAAAAGCAAAATAATAATATTGTAATAATGATAATGGTAATGATAATGATAACGATAATGATAATAAAAATATAAATTCGAAATAACGTTGTAGTGGTTGTAAGTGTTAAAAAACAAAACGTATATTAAATATTTTTTAAGAAAAAAAAAATGAATTTCTGTTAAATGTTACTATTTTTGTGTTGAACGTTGAAAAAAAAATTAATTAAAAATCTAAAGAGGAAACGTACAATTATATAAAATAAAACGGAGTAGAGTGAATATTAATAGAAATAAAAAATAAAACGAAACAATAAGTTAAAGCAAATAAAAATCAAGAAGAAAAAAAAAATAATAAGACAAGAATGAGATTAAGTTCGATCTCACATTCGAATACTCGCTTCGCATTAAGAGAAGAACTGGCTTTTCGTGAGTCTTTGGAAAAATCCCTTTCGTTTATCGAAATCTGAAAATCTCGAATCACATATAAGGGGTCTATTTTGTAAATCTTTTAAATTTATTCTTCAAAAAAATAATTTAATACGAAAATTTTTTAATTCTTTTCCTTTTAGGTCTTTTCTCAAAATTTATCTTTATTTAAAAGTTCTATATTAACATCTTGCTTTTTGATACTATTCAATATTTATTTAAATATACATTTGTTTAGTTTATATATTTAAGTGTTTCTAATTTTAACCGATGGACCAACACGTATGAATAATATTACAGGCGCCAAGAATCTTAGAAGAAAGAAAAATAAAATAAACAGGCATATATCAAACAAAAAAAAAAAAAAAAACAAGTAAAACTATAATAGTCGGACCAGGCTGACTATTTAGTATCCTCCAACGCTTTGCTTTTGTTCATTGACTTTCGCAATAAAATACCAAAAATTATATCTCGTTTCTCTGCAAGGTCATCTCTTTTTTAAAAGCCCCAATACGGGAAAAGCGATTAAAGCGAGAACTGACTTGATCGTGCGAAATATAGCAAATTTAATTTTTCAAAGTTGTCAAAGTTATTCTCATTCGACAACTATTTTTGCATTAAAATACTACAATTTAGATTTTATTGTCCTACCAAGACTTCCTTTTCAGGAAGAATTATAAGTGATGAGATCTAAATTTGTAACAATTAGTTTTCATTTCATATTACTATCAAGAGTTCATTTGTATGATAAAATATTAAAAATTAAATTTTTTTATCACATAGGAAGGATTGTAAAGGAGCTGGGGCAAAAAATGATCATATCCAATCTAGAATTTTTCACAAAAAGACATGGACAGGCAATAGACCGATAGACCGATAGACATGCTTAAATCGATTCGCAAACGGTTTCTAAATCAACAATACTTCACAATACTTCTCGCTGTCAAATACAATCGCACAATCTTAATATATCCTATACCGCTAGTGGTGTAGATTATAGTAAGCAAAACATCTTGAAGGGCTAGACATGAAAAGCACAAATAATCCATATTCGAATCTTTGATTTTTCTCTACCACCAAAAAGCCATCTTTTTGACAAACCTGGCGTTCTCTCTGAGAAATTTCTATAACTCAATACATGTGACATGCGGTGGATTACCTGTTAAGATGTTCAAATAACTTACTATCTAAAGAATTATGCAATAGTCATCTCTGTTTGTCGTTCTATTGATTATTGCGGTTTTAAGCGGCCACATACACTAAAGGAGACAATATCTATTTACTTGCTACTGTGATTGTTGGTTAACATTGACAGTTCAATGTTAGAATTAAATCAGTTGCATTCAATTTTCTTGTGGTATACCCTGAGATTTATTAGAATTAATAAAAATTAAAAAGAAAGACATTTAATTTGAAATAGTATTAATTAGGGGATACGCATATCGCGTAGTGCATTACGCTTGCAATACCCATACTCGCAAAGCAGATAATATTCATTTGTATGAAACTGAACTAAAACATAAATTGCGGAAAATCTAGAGAAATCCAATACAATTTCTTACATTATTTATCTGTACTACAAATAATGTAACATAATTAAAATTTTTACAATACAACACAGCCAATAATAAGATACCCTACCCCGTTTCGCTAAAGTACCAAAAATTATATTTTATTGCATTTTAGTAAATTTGTACTTTAATTCATTATTCTAAACCAGTTTTATTTATACCAAAAAAAATTTATCTTGTTGCTCTGTAAAAGCCAATGTTTGTCAGGACATTTCCAAGGAAATAAGTTTGAAAAATTTCTCCATCACAGCTAAGTTTTCTACATTCACTTAATATCTCAAAATCCTCTTTTTTTTCTGATTTTTATTAAGAAACGCTAACTATGCCAAATAATAATTGTAAGCGAAATGGTCGAAAAAGTGCTTCTATTCAATCTATTTTCAATAAAGTTCTTTCTTAAGTCATAGCATGTAAAATGTAGAAAATTGGATAAAATTATCTCGAAAATTTCGATCTATAGATTTAGCATGAATGCACATAAATAGAACGCAGACGGACGGACAGCCTTAAGTTGATTTAGAAAATGATTCTAACTCGATTGATATAACAAACGATGGGCCCCTCTCAACTTTTTTTAGGTGTTCGCTAATATACTAATACACGACCTGTGTTAGGAAAAACTTGAAATAGATCCAACATTTATTATGTCATTTGATTTAGAATTTTTTTCTGAATCAATTCTGAATCAAGTCTTGCTGATTTCTGGCTATATATATTTATGCTCAACTAACAGGTTGCAAATTTGTTGATTTGTTGGTCTTAACAGATTAGAACTAAGATTGTAAAGATCAATTGAATAGAATCGTTTTCACGATCATTTCTCATATAAAGTGCTATTTTGAAAAAGTCGTTGTATGAAAATCATTATCATTTCTAATATATGTAGATAAAAGCCAGTGGAAAATAGTACTTTTCGTATTGAATTTCACACATATTTACTAACATCACCCCCTCCCCTCTCACCACCCACCTACCATTCTTACCCCTTCACATTATGTAAATAAATCTTTATGTGGCAACGAGGCCTAATATCAGATTTTTGTTTCAAAATTTGATACATAAATTTACCATAACAACTATCGACCATAAAGCCATTTTTCAGACCTTTTCCATATAAGAGTTCGCGGAAAAATTAAGCCTTTATAAGGCGATAAAGTATAATATTTGATATTTTACGATAAAGAGAGATGAAGTGGATGAAGTGGTCTACGATATTTAATACTCAGCTTTGCACAGCTATATCATATTTATTTCTTTTTATATATTCTTGCTGAATAATTTTTTTTAATAATTTAAACTTTTTAACTTATTGGATCGCCTTGTATAACTTTATGATTTCCGCCTGGAGAGAATTGGAAAATGTATTTAAACGAATTTAATGTAATGTGATTTGAGAACAAAACAAATTGATAAATTATTGATTCTATCATTTCATCTGTCGAATTATATAAAAACTTTCAACATTTTATCTATATTCTATTTTGTGGCTCTGATATGTCCCAGAAAAAGTTGAAGTGTTAGTAACGATATGCTAAAAAGAACTTGAAGTCTCACAAAAATATCTGTAAAGTATCATTAAATTATTTTAAATGTGAAAATGTAAAATAAAAAACAAAATTGAGATAAATTTGAAAAAAATTTCAAAGATATAAAAACACACACACAAGAGAGAACATAATGAATAATATGAAATAAAATAATAAAATAAGTAAGAGAGTTTTAAGGCGAACTTTGAATACCCATCACCATCACCTCAATTAACAAAAGTTTTTTGTTAATTAAGATATTGGCAGCATTTACTCGAACGAGACAATTTTTCTAATGAAATTTCTAATGGTCCTGATCAACATTTCTGTCTGTTGTAAATTAATAACGAATAAAACTTTTCAATTATATTTGACTATTTTGATTACAGGCGCATTTACTTACGCACTTATCGAAGCTTATGTTTAATTAAATTTTTTAATTGTTCTTGAATTTTTCAACAAAATACAATGCAATCACCTAAATGATCGACTATGAATCTAACTTGTTATGTAATTTATACATTCTCGGATGTGAACTCCTGCATCTATATCGCTTTATTATATAATTCCAATGCGGATAAATAAACCATAAAAAAATTATTTAATAAAATTGCCATACAACAAATACACGCCAAGTTCGGTGGTGGGTGGAACAATATTGAATAAAATAGAATAAGAAAATAATTATGTTACTTAAGTATTTCATTGTATTTAAGGTGTAAATATTGTAAAAATAAATGAGAAGGAAATTATTACCGTTAAAATTGATTACAAGAAAAAGTTTGGCAATTAAAATGATTATTGAGTTATTAGTTCTTCTACTGCTATTTCCTACGTTTAGTGTTTATTATTTTCATTGATTGAAAAGAAAAGTTAAAGCAAAATTTGATAAATAAAAAAAACGGTAACTAGTTCCTTAATATTAAGTCTACATTAAATTATAAACATAAAAATATAAAATGAAATAAAGGCAATTAAACAAAATGAAATAATTGTATGATTTCCGTATCAAAAATCCCGGCTAAGAGTAATTAAAAGTTAGCGTTTACAAGGAATAAAATCAAAAAAAAAAAAACAAAAAAATTATATTAAATAATAAAAAAGTTTACATTCGCTTTGGGGCGAATCTTGTATACCCACCATCATTATATTCAAGCATATTTCTAAACACAATCATGCATATGAATATTGTTTGATAGATTACGGAAATGTTTTCAAAATATTTATTGTACAACACTTTCATATAAATATTTACATCAAATTTCGGACGGATATCTGCTGTACGTTATTAAAAATATCATAAGAAAATGTTTTGAAAAAATTTGGTTTTTTAGCTCTAGCGGTCTTGCCTGATTGCAACTGTTTTCAAACAATTAATTTTTGGACTTTAAGAGTTCAGCAACGGTCAGACAACGAGAGGGATTAAATAAACGTATTTAATTGCAGGCATAACTACTTAAGATGTTAAGAAGTCTGCTATGATAAGATTTTTCCTTTTTTTCTTTTTTGTAAGCGGTAAGCGTCTAAACTTTACTTCATAATGTTATATAAAATACTTTTCCTTACTGCGAACGGAATTGCCATCTTAAATACGTTTAACATCTAGTGGGGGTATAGAAATAACACAATTTGTATTAATTTCCTGTAGCAGTGAAATATGCTCTAAAATTTTTCTAAAACTGTTTGTAATCTAAGAAGTGTCTTTTCGCAGCTATTTTGTTGAAACTTAAATCCAGGATCCTAAATAAAGGAATTCAGTGAAAGTATGCTTTACTTTCTTTTATACTGACCGACTATGTATGTAACAATGGCTTCTCCAGCTATTTTAAAAGCCGCTGGTAAGGAAAAATTGTATTAAATAAATGCTTTATATACTTAAGATTTTGGAGGAATAATTTAATTTTTCTTATATATAATAGTTAGTAGCAAAAGTATTGTACCAAGTGTCTTCCTTTAATTATCAGTGAAAACTTTAACGCAAAACCTGATGAGGATTTGCTTAAGGTTATAAATAAACATTAACATATTTATATATATTTTTTTTTAAATTATTTTTTTAACTTTGAATTCAACTTCCAAAAGTGAATGTATATAATTCAAAAGAAAAGTACACCCTTGAGAGTATATTTATTACTTGCAGAATATACACAATAAATCTTGTATTAAAATACCTGCTATAAATTATAAGTTATAACATACATAAGTTATCGAAAATATGCTTGTCAGGAAGTCCATTTTCGGCTATAGTTTTAACTCAATATCTGCAATGGTTTACATGTTACATTATTGCAAGCATGTTTATGGGCGGGTTATAATTATTTTGAAAACCAGTCTGCTTCCACAAACTCGAAAAGAGAAAAAAATTCGAGATTTCTGCTTTTGTATTTTTTTTTGACCGCCCAACGAACCCGCAGGAATCGATTTAAATCGATTCAGGATGTTACATTAATCAAAAATATGTATACTTTTAAGAAAATTTTTATGCCTCTATAACTGGAAGTTAGAAAAAAAAGAACAAACGTAGTATATTGCTTTCCTCCGGTACTATTGGTTGTTCGGAAAGTCATTAGGTTTTTTTCAATAGAGGAGTTATTCATATTTTTCCACAGCCAACTTTGCACTGAAACCGCATAACAATTATATCTTTTGACAGTTAATATAACAAGACTTGCTTGTGAACTGATTAATTCTACGCAGTAAATTTTGCTTGGTGCCCTATCAAATACAGTTGTCGTGAGCAGCATTTTCGACATATTTTACATTCTTCGAAAAGGTAGAAATAATCTTCAAGCACGAAAAAAACTATCCGATATATAACAGATGAAGTATTGTATTGTATTGTATTGACAAAAAGCCAGTAACGAAACTGGTTGGCGAAACTTCGTTTCGATAATTTCAAAATTGAAGATGCACTACGTTCTGAGAGACCAATTCAAGCTAATGACTACAAAATAAGGTCATTAATTGATAACAACTGCTGAATAACATCCTATAAGATCACTTAAAGATTAAATTTATCGAATAAAAAATATTTGTACACAATAAAAAAATTGTCTTCCGTTGCGATCAAAAAAAAAAAAAAAAACGAAATGTCTTTCTGAATTATTCGATATAAATTGATTTTTATATACTTTAACACTGGTTTGCATTGTGAAATATACTTAATA
The DNA here is from genome assembly GCA_000671755.1 of Glossina brevipalpis. NCBI lineage: Eukaryota > Metazoa > Arthropoda > Insecta > Diptera > Glossinidae > Glossina > Glossina brevipalpis. The sequence continues at coordinate 612,623 of KK351059.1, forward strand.
ATTCATCCACTTGGTTCATGGATAAATTCTTATTCAATTTTCTTATGAGGTAAAGCAAAAAATCTTAAAAACGACAGAGAAACACCGCTCAACTGCATGTTTGTTGCAGTTGAGCTTTTAATTAATTTTAATTAATTAATTTTAAATGGCAGTACTTTATTAATAGTTGCGAATTGTCGTTCTTAACAACAACGAGAAAAAAATTTCTGATAAAATTTATTTTTGTAGAAAAAGTTTTAAGGTCACAATCGTACTTCTTACTAGAACAAACTGTGGCAACATAACTAAATCGCTCCAACTATTCAAACTGATAAAAATTAGGCATTCTCCGATCTATTCAAAATATTTAAAGCATTTAAGATATCTTCCGCAATGGTTACGAAAAGTAAGATAACTTTAGACCAGAGCAAGTGTCTACATAAATCTTTTAAATTTTATATGTGGAAGTAAGTTTACATACACACATCACATCTCATCTTGTTTTCCGTTTGGAGGACGCTAACACCAAATCTAAGTATGCAGGAAATTGCCTCATATTAAAAATATGTATATACATTACAAAGCGTATGTATATAATACTTAGGATTATTTTAAAATAAGTTGCCCTCCAATGGTGGTGGGTATAAATATTAATAAATAAAGTATTAGAGAAAAAAAAAAAAGAAAAAAATAATAAAATAAACTATGACCCGCCTCGAAAGGCTGCTCTCGCAGCAGCTATTAAAAAAAATGAATACGAATACAGCCACTGCCAGTTACATCAGTTAACAGCAGAATTCTATATACTAAACAAGGATTAAATTTTGAAAATTCTTAAGTAATATATGTGCAAAATTGGTTCGAATTTATTTATTTTTCTTCTTTTTTTTTTCAAAGTAAAAAAAACGTAATGAAAATCATTAATTATTATTACGTATAGTAATAATAAATAAAATTTTTGTAAATACTAACTTCATTTTAGATTTATAAACAATTGTAAATCACATGTGCGGTACACAATTAGCTTAATAAAAAAAATATATAAAAACATAATTAAATCAAATACGAAACGTCGATAAGAAAGCTATCGTTGGCAAGAAAGAAATTTCAACGTTGTTTCACTCCCAGTTGTGCATGCGACAAGAGAATAAATTTCACTTTTGCTAGTTTATGATATTCGTCTAAGGGCGAAACGAGTTTATTCACCACCTAAGTACAATTTATTAAGTAGATTAAGGATTAATTTCTCTATGAAAATAATATAGAAATTAATACACTTTTCGCTTATCTCCGCATTTCTAGCCGATAGTCCTTGAGAGCTAAAGTGTCAAAAAATTAACAAAAACACTTTAAAATTTCTCTTATCTTTACGAACGATATTAGCCCTCTGCCTTTGGCTAACAAGTCTGCACATAAATAATGTATTTACCGAAAAGAATTGCAAGGAGACCAAGGCTTACCTTAATACGTATGAGGAAAGCCGCTTATAGCTAACGCTGTTAAGGGTACCGTTCTAAAACGGATTTCTGCTACTTAGGTGCTGAGTACAATATGTTTAATAAGTTTACAAAAAATTAATACATTTAGAAAATAAAAAAAAAATATTAAACAGCAACAACAAATAATATTGTATAACAATTAACAATAAATAAAAGTATTAGCCCTAATATTAGTCATATCTTAACGACAACAAAAAATAAGAAGGAAGTAAATAAAATAAGCATCCACAAACGTGAACAAAAATTCCAAAATATTGTAAAATTATTGTAATAACAATTAAAATATTAATATTATTACAAGTAAAAATGAACATAAAGCCACACACTCATGTAAAATTATTAAAGACAACAAAGATTTTGATGAATATAATAAAATGTGAATATATTTAAAAAACAAAAACAACAAATTTCTAAACATGGTTTAAAAAATGTTTATATTGACATCATCCGTGTTTCTTTTATCATACTCTGCCACAGGAAGATATTTAGTATTCCTTTGATGTTAATTTTAGCAACTTGAAGAATGTCATCTATCATTCGCAGATAGACAGACGAAATTGTCGTAAAATATTATGATGCATAGGTCTGGATATTACAAAGAGTTGACTTGCGATTTAAAGGCCTTATCTTAATATCAAAAATAAAATGCAGTTCATATAACGGAGTAAGATGAAAAAAGTACATAATTTTGTATTGAACGATGCAACCGGGAAATCAGTTTAATTTCAATTTAAAAAAATTCAAAGGTTAAGCTTTTCTCGAAGTTAGATTTTTTAGTTAATTTCACCACCAGAAAGTATTGCCGACAAATCTCAACTTCTTGCTTAAATGTCTGTCGCTTGGTCGATGCCGACAGTAAACAAACAATAAACTAATGAAATTAGTTCTTACTTTGTTTCAGACTTGACTTATAAATCGTATATGACTTTTTGTTACAAAAACATTATTAAATTAGTAAATAGAAGAAAAAATTTCATATTTTATTAACAAACTTCTCATAATATTCAATTTTCAAGTTCAATGAAATATTCAATAAGATTTTAGATTTTAAATAAAAGTATTCATTCATAAATAAAAAAAAGTAAATATTTTATATGATAGAGATTAAAAAAAAATTCTTTTTTTTTTATAGACTTTTTCAGACGTTATTTTCGCTTTAATCAAAACGTGGAACAATTTTCTTTCTAAATTGGTTTTGAAAATTATTTTTGTTTTGTATACAGAGAAGAGTACAAGTCCTTCCTTTTCTAATGGGTCTCTATAGAGTAGAAGATGGTCGAAGATAGATATGAAAAACATTTTTTTTCTTTTCTACGAAAAAAGTCTACAAAATTTGTTAATATTTTCAACCGAGTGGAATAAATAATTCAATTATGTATTATAAAGCATGCAAAATTTGATGTAAAAAAAAAAAAAAATAAGAAAAAAATAAGTTTACTTCTACCACTGATTCGAAGGTCTGCGTTCAGCGCCTGGCGCAGCAGAACCCGAAAAACGTGGCGAAGAATTGTTCGATGTAGCACATGGCATAAAAGAATTAGCAGCTTCATGTGTCTGAAGGGTATGTATGGCCACCAAAAGTTTTTTGCGTGCCCCAAAAGCAGCAATGCCCAATTCAATAAGATTCTCCTCAGTTAAAGTTCTGAATATATCCATATCTATTTCGTTCAAAAGAAAAATTTCTGCAAAAGCAAATTGCATAAAAAATAAAAATTCTACAAGTAAATGAGGATTTCCAGCTTACTTATGTAATGTTCTAAACCCAAGGCCACAAGCAACGATTGCATATCGTTGCATTGGTGCAGTTGTAGGCGGCGATTAGTTGGTGTGGCGTCAATCACTCCAGTTGTTGTACCCAGATTATAAGGCGAATTGAGAATACCAGCTCCAAGTGGCCAATTATTTACTGTTTCAAGATGTGCCGGCGAAGTTCCACTCAAACCCATGCCCATCCAGTTGGCATTAGGTGTACGTAACTCGCCAGCCATCGGTAAACGTTCCATAGCTTTATATCCCATGGTGCGCTGGATGTTAACAAAAAAATGAAAACACATTTGCTTGAAAAGGAGAAAAGAATAACAATTTTTTTGATAACAAAAAATATACCTGACAAATGTTTGGATCATAATGTAGATTGCGATAACTTTCGGCGCTGTTTGGTGTCATTGATAGCATTGAAGAAGAAGAACTGTTATTTAAGCCTAGTAAGACACCATCACTTGAACGGCGACCAACACGTGAATAAGCTCCTTGACTAGAATAATTGGAGTCTGGCGAAAAAGTTGAAGGATGCTGTCCTCCAAATATATTCGTGTGAGCTCCACTCAAACCGAAAGGAGGATAAGCCTGCTCCAATGAAGTGGTGCTGCTACTATAACTCTGATAACCACTAGTGTTATTGCTGAAACTGTTGCGCGGCGACAGTCGTTGGAAATTGCTCGGCATTGGTGGTTGTGGCGGTAGCATTTGCAAATAACTACTGTTGAGATTCGAAATCGCTGAAGCAGTTGAAACTGCCTGCTGTTCTTGCTGTTGTTGGTGCTGTTGCTTTAAGTTATTGTTATGCATTTGCAAATATTTCTCTGTTGGTAAGCATACAGTCTTTTGACTGGGTGTAGGGCGTAAGTCATAGGGATTTTTGTTTTGTTGTTGTTCATTTAAAATTTTCTGATCATCATTGTTATTGTTATTGTTCTTATTGGTGTTGACTTTATCTGATGATTGAAAACGCCAATTAGGCGTCCCTTTTGGTGGCCTTTGATTCTCCGCATGAAATTCGAGCAATGAAGACAGTAAAGCTAGATCTACCACATTGAGACCTTTGTCCTGTGGCATGAAATACGTTTCAGGTATTTCCGGTACTACCAGCGGTGTTGTCAGACTTAAGATATCATGACGTGCTTGGTAGGCTTTATCTAGAAATGAAAGATGATATTATTGCATTTCTACCAATTCAATCCTAGACAATCTTGTAAAATAATGCTTACCAATAAATTTCTCTAAACTTTTGACCACAATTGCCAAACCACTTTGTCGTTGTTTTTGTCTTAAACCGATGTAAACGCCGTCCTTGGGGCGTAGGCTCATTGCGAAGGCAGCTTCATTTTCATTGTCGGGAAAGTCAAAAATTAAAGCAATCGGTAAATTGCCCTAAGAACATATTTAAGAACTAATTACAAAGCAATAGTGAGATGTATATAGTGAGGAAAGCAAAAACAAATATCAAAAAAGAACGCACAGGAAAATAGTAGAAGCGGAAAAGGCGTGGAGAGAGAAAATACTAAAAGAACCTATAACATCTACGAAATAATAATATGAAACGGGTAAGTGCGAGAAGAAGAAACGTAAAGAAAAGACTGCAAATTATAATCAGACCAAGAGAAAGAAAATATTTTAAGAGAGTAACTGGAACATTTCTCTTTACTTACTATTAGTTGTTGTCTAGCTTTATAAACACCATTTATGGTGCCGATTATATTCACTTGAGACTTCTTTAAGGGTTTTACGTTCATATCCTTTAAATCCGGAAATATAATCTATAAAATGAAAAAATTAATCTTAATATAAATAAAGTGAAAAATTACATCTAAGGTAAGTCTTAGAATTGAAATTTCATGGGAAAATAAAGAGAATTTTTCATTCATTCAATTTCATCTTCAATTATTCAAACTTTCTTTTTGAAGGCAAAGACGCACGCCTCGCGGACATTCAACTTTTCAGTTAAACTCAAACCAGCTATAAACCAGATATAAAGATTATAAACTTTTCTCGACAAACCTAATCTTACATATCGACAATTTGGAATTTTCTTCTTTATCAAAAGTACCGAATACAACCGCAAATTTTTCTTCACTGGTAATATTTTTGGGATAAATAAATCAGTAAATACAAGAATATTGTAAGGAGTCCGTATGGAATTGATTCTCAAAAGGCTCAATTGTTTATTTATTATTACTACGCGATCATAAATTGTCGCTGGTGCATGTCTGATGCGCAAGATTTTGTGAAAAATATTTGTAATTATTTTAAAGTGGCCCCTCCTTTATGAAAAGAATTTAGACTTTAAGCTTTAGATTAAGGCATTAGATCCTCAAATGAATCTTAACAGCCAATCAAACGTTGTTCGCCTTGAAGTAAGTCTTCAAAGATTTTTGCGTTAAATGCATAGACAAGTAGTTGCAATTTTTTATTTCAATGTAATCTTGAATTTTTTTTAACTTTATTTTTAATTAAATTTAAATTAGTTCATGATTCCATTATATACGACTGAATCAAAATAGAAGGCTGAAAATTCAATGAACAAATGATGGTTGCACAGTTAAGCACACTGCTAAGTCGATAGTGATTAACCCGCTCATCAAAAATATGTACACGCCTGTCGTGCTTTCTCAAGAACACTTGTGTAACGGAATGATAAAATTACTAAGTTCTTAGACATTCAAGTCATGCTTATGATGCTTGAGGTCTTAAACTATAATTTCTGGATATTAGATTTGGACAATAGCGTAGTTTGCATAAATTCGTATTTAAATTTAAGATAAGCGTATGCTACAAAAGTAAGTTCGAATCCGATACTATGAGTGACCTTAGTAACTTCCAGAGATTTCAAATTTTTAAAAGCGAATTCTAATAATGAGAAAATATTGAATACAACTTCGGGAAGATAGTTCAAACACTTTTAAATATTCTATCGAAGATGAACTCTTGTCTATTTTTCCTCAAAGATGAAAATAATATTTGTGTTCGATCTTCTGAATAAACTTAGAGGAATATTTCTCTAAGCAAAGTCTCGAATTTTTATGATTTAAATTTTCATGAAATCACCTTAGTTTGCGTTCGTTCCATTATACTCAATAAATTTGCGTTATTTCTGCCTTTAACTATTTCGTGATGTTGTGGCGATATTTCCAATTGCATATGAACTAAAATCTGACTCTATAGAAGAAAATAAAAATATTATACATAGTAGATAAGATAGAAAAATATATAAATAATTTAATAGGAATGTTTTTGAAAAATGATGCAAACCGCTATATCGCCACAAGAAACTTTAATTAAAGTTTGAGTAGCCTCTTGAACTTGCTCAGCATCCTTTTCAGCGCCTTTAACCAAAACTAGAGAAGAATGTAGTTTTGGACGTGAAGAAAAAATGACCTCAAAGAAGATTAAAAAGAAAAAAAAATAATTTTAAGCGCTACGTAAGTCTGATAAATGTAATGTTTACATATTGATATACCTGTACATTGTATTTCTGCTCTACCAATTCAACATAAGGTGTGGTGCGATCTGGTTGAGAGTCCATGGGCATCACTGGTAGTTCATATGACATCAACAAAGGTGTAGAAAGTCTAACTAAAGCCCGAGCTTTTTCTACACCTTCCAATGAACCACATAACGAGACCTGATTCGATTTTTCGGTAGAGCTGGAACGATTCGAATCTGGAAAGTGTATATGAGTAGATGTTTCCTCCATAATACGTTTTATATTGTTGCCGCCACGGCCAATAATATAAGAGTGATCGGTATACGAAACATCCATTTTCATGATAACGCGAGTCCCCTTAAAACAAGATAATTAGAAGAGTACATGTTTCTGAGCATCATTAAAGTCGAACTTACTTTTGAGTCTAAGCTGGCCAAAACGAGTTCTTTAGCTTTAGCCACCTTCTCCGATTTGCCAACAATACGTACGTGAGGGTCTTTAGAAAGGAATAATTATCAGTTGAATATTGTTATTAAGAACAGGAACAATAACACTCTCACCCTTTTTACTTTTAGCTCCGATTTTAAGTCTACAAGGCCAGCTTATATGGACTTCCGTTTTCTTAGAAACCTATGTGTATATATATTTATATGGATATTTGAATAATAAAGAACAAAACATCATTTATCGAAGAATGACTTCTGAGCAAATATCATTTGGAAGGATTTTTTGCGATTATTAACATTATCTTAAAAAATTCTAATGCATATTTGAGTCCAAAGTGGACCGTCATCTAATCTAGAAAAATTGATACAGATTGAGTGAAACGTTCTGAAATTGTTTTTTTATTTTTTTTTTTTTTTAGAACAGTAAACTTTTTTTCTGGCGGCTTACACATCGTTTCAACTTTTGCAGTTACAAGACGAACAAACGAAGGAGGCTAGCATGACCTAGAAGTTCGCACTGATTGAGAAGACTCTCTAATTCGTTTCTGATTAAGTTGTCTCGCCGAGATTTTAATAAAATGTGCACATTTGCTGGGCTTTTGAACAAAACTTACATTTTCAAAGAAAAATTGGGCGCCGTTTAGATCCTGGATATAACTTTCCGCTATAGAATGAAAGGTCGTAAGTTCGATTTTTTTTCTTTCTTTTTTTTGTCAAAATTGTATCTCTTACCCTTTATCATTTGCTCCAATTTCTGACGGTCCACTTTGAAACGTTCGGTATATAGCTCTTCAGGATTCGTAATACCCAACTTATTAGCTATTGTTTTAATATCACTCCAGTCGCTATCTGTCGATGATATTTCACTTTGTGTGTCACTTGGTGCTCCACTAGAAGAACCCAAAGCGGCAGAAGCGGCAGAAGCAGTCGATGGATACATAAACTTATTAACAACAGAGATCATGTTCACTTCTTCTTCTTAGCAATAATTAGAACAAACTGCCTTTATCGGACTCAGTGATTAGTAGAAGAAACTGTTGGTGATTTGTGTCGTGGATATGAAAACGTTACGTGTGTGTCGCACAAAAACGAATGCTTAAAAAGTTATTTAAAGCCCATATATAGGTTGAAGAAGATGCTAACGTATGCAAGCTTATGTAGAGTTCATATGAAAATTGGAAAAGCTTTGAAAAGAAAGAATAATTCAATAAAACGAAAATTAAATAAAATGTTTTGTTTATTTCACGTTTCGTTTATATGTTTAACTTGAATTTACCTTGATATTTTTAGCAAAAAAAAAAACAAAAAATCAAAAAAGTAAAGTCTTTCTTTCTTCAGAGAAAGTATGTAAAATACAAAAGACAACTTTTTTCACTCCTTCAAAAACAAGCAAATATTCATAATAAACAATAAAAATTGTTTTAAACTTTTATCAAAATGCATTTGTATGAATTTTAGCGTTGCTTTTATATAATTTTTGAAGAACTTTTTGTTTCACATTTAGTTTTTATTCACCTTTAGTCAAAATTCAATTTTCTTTTATTTTGCTAAAAAATTCACGCTCTCAAGACTAGAACTAAACTAAAACTAAGGCTCTATTCTTTTGTCGCCAATTATTGGCATGAAAGTACAGACAAAGTAAATAAAAATATAAATCTAACGGTTTTAATGAAAAGTTCGATGACCTTTACTTAATTTGAGTAACAATCGTTTAAGTTCTCTTAACACATTCGCTCTGTTTACATTTTACAAATCTTGCGATCCACATCTATTCCCCGAGATCTTGTTGCGAAAATGTTGCTAATCTGTTTTATTTGCGTTTATAATTTTCGCGCGCGCATACATAATGGAAAACTAATAGATTTATGATTTTTATAAATGTTATATAAATTCAAATTGCAATTTGAATTCAAGTATTTTTTTTAACTTCGTAGTCTGATCAACAACAAATCAGGCTTTCCATTCCTTTTTTCTTTTATTCTGAACAGGAAATAACAACATTTGATAACTAGATTGTAATCATTTCTTATTCTTTTATATTATTTTATATTTATTATTACATTAGTATCAAACTCATTTGTGACATATTTTATGACTTTGACTTGTTTCTCTAAAAACAAATTATTCCCAACATTTATAGATTTCATTTTTATACAATTAGCAATTGCAGAAATTCGTAGAGGCCATTAAAAAAGTTGCGGAGAGCTTTTAAAAGTTAAGCATGATATTTAAAAGCAGTAGAAATCGTTAAAAAGCTGCAGAAGATATTTTGTTTTGTATTTTGCAGACTTGTTTGCAAAGCGCATTATAATGAAATGGAGTAAAATCGCACTTTATCTAAACCTATACAAATGAAAAGTAGAATAGCTTGAAATGCGTCGACATTTACTATGAAGTTTTTAAAATTTAAGCTCTTTAAGGAAGCTTTTTACACAAAACAATCAGTTGCTCGCAAAGCGAAGCACAATAACTGAGGCAACTATAAAGCAATACAAAAACAAAAAGAATCATTTGCGACTTAAGCCGAAGCTTTCAATGCGCATCACTATCTAAGTAATTTCAGTGCTTTCTTTAGAAAGTTGTCTTATGAGCACGTTTTAAGAACTTTGGTATTTTTAAATCTATCACCGAAGTCGCTACTATTAGAAAGTTTTTGCATTTTGGAATTTAGGTTTTTGAGGTTTTCAATTAGGATTTTAAGATTTCTCTTATGATTTCTATGTTTCTCACAGAAAATTTATCGCAAGTATACCCTTCAGAACATTTTTCATTATATGAAAACCTTCGCAATAACCAGAAGGCAGTTTCAGAGATCATATAAAGGATATGGATTCTCGATTGGTATCAAAAGCCGATCGCATAAATTAAGATATTAGCTTCAAATTTGATAAAAACATATTAAGTTCTTGTACGTAGGTTGTCATATAGTAAAACATTTCTGATTACCAGGAATTCTGAAAATAGACTTACTGCATATTGTATTCTACACGAGGTACTCCATTATTAATCTTACAATTTGACTTAAAAACGGGACCAAAAATCAGATATAAACCCTCTTGCATGGTAATTTTGGACGAAATTTTTGTTCGATTCAATTGAATTGAAGGAGAATTTTAGACTCAATTTACAGCTATAAAGTAGAAACTAATTTTTGTGCCATAGCTTTGGCAAGCAGATCCATTAAATCAATTTATTAATTTTTTAACTATTGAACATAATTTAATGGCAGACCTCTATGAATAACGTTATGCTCGAGTGACATGTACTTAAATAAACACCTGTACAAATGTATATCTGTTTTTCGCTATTAGTGGAAATGACTATAAAATGAATAAATTCTTTTTTCCAGCTAAATACTTATTAGTTTCATCTCTGTGTAGTTGGAGTTCTTTTTTCTTTTCCTTTTTTCATAACTTAAGCTCAAAGTGGAACTACGTTTAAGTCTCTCATAAATCGTTATATTAAAATGTAAAGTATAAATAGAAGCATGCATAATAAAAGCGCTAGAAATTTGTTTATATTTTTTTTTAGTCATTATAGGATTTTATGGTTCATTATCTTCACCGTGCTCACGAAAGACTAATTAACTAGCATAGAGAAAGAAATTAAAAAATTCTTATATATTATTATTATTTGTTAATAATTATTTAAAAGCAAATTGGCGGCACAACAGTTTCCGCAAAAAGAAAAAAATCATTTTTTATAATATCTCACCGACCGTAATTCTCAACCGACTCTCAACCGACAACCAAGGTTTAACAGTAATTTCTTAATAATATTCTTTAGTAATTCATGTAGAATGTTTTTTTTTTTGTGAAAATATTGGTTTAAGAAGTAACATCAATTTTAGGAAAATACTTTTTTATAATACTTTTCAAAAAAAACTGCGAAAAATCTCCTGTAAAAGCCGTAACTAATGTCCTGCGTGCATTTTTCATACACGTTATGACTTTTCTAGAAATTCGTTACAATTCGCTTTCATTTTCAATATTCCATTTTTTTCTTCTGGCCGGGACAGTTTTCCATACCTCTTTCTGACCGAGACAGTATTCTATTTTGCTCTCCGACCGCACATTCGTAGTTCCCGAAAACTTTTGGTTTGTCATTTAAGGTGCAAAACTGTGACTGTAGAATGCGGGCGAACTAATATTGGTTTAATTTAATGTTTCCAAATACAAACCTTACTAAACCAAAAAATTTTAAATAAATTTAAAATAGATCTTTTGACTATTATAGCATATTCATATGTAGGATGTATGCGTTAAAAACAATTGACGAACTTAGTATGTAGGCTCTTTTGGCAAACATAAAAAACTTCGAAATATGCTCTAATTTATCCAATTTAAAATTTAGGAATTATTTTACTCTAGTTCCTATCTAAGCATAATTTTATTTTTTTTGTTAGTTTAGACTAAAAGGCGTCTATAAAGTCATTAAACATATTACAAGAGTTAAAACAGAAAACAGAAAACGAAATTCTACAACAAACAAGAAGGATTTGCCAATAATGTCATCAATGATAAGTCAAAATATGAAAAAAAAAAAAACTTTATTAAAGTTAGTCCAACTCTAAATTATGTTAAGCTAATAAAAACGACAATGAAAAATGACTAAACAGATATGAAAAGCAAAGCAAGCAAAAGAGAAAAAGGAAAAATCACAAAAATATTTTATAAATATTTTAAGGAAAATAACATTAAGGCACTTTAAATAACTTCACGTTTTGCCACGAGTTCACACCACGAGAATATTCACTTAAAAATCTTATTTATTAAATGTAAAAATGCGCCGACCGAGCACGTTGATAACAGAAATAATAACAACAACAACAAAATTGAAAAGCAAGCGTCACATAAAAGAATTTACAATTCAATCATTTGATAGTAACCTTCTACGGACAATAGCTCCCTGGCATAGTATGATAGTAGCTGTGTGTATAATATTTCTTCCTTCTTTTTCACCTAGCAATGTGGAAAATATGTACAAATCAACTGTCATTTCAAGTAATGAACGTGCCGAAATGCTTCGGCTTTTAAAGAAAGAGACTAAAGCGATGCAAGCGATTGATAAGATGATGAAAAAAAAAAACAAGACATAAAAACGTAATAATTTTTAAGAAATGTTCAAACTCAGTCGATATCTAGGACGTTTATCACAACGAGATAAACAAATTTTCTTTGCAGTCACCTACAGTCTGTTTTATGAAGGAATTCATCCGAAAGCTTTAGAATTTTTGTGCATATTACACCTGAATTTTATTTTATTTCACTTCGTTTTTATTGCTTTTTATTTTAGTTTATTTTATTGTATTTCATTTTCACGTTTTTGTGTTTTTCATGCTTTATATCACTTTTATTTTGTTGTATTTTATTCTATTTTATTTTACTTTACTGTATTTTATTTTATTAAATTTTTTTTTTTTATTATTTTATTAAATTTTATTTTATATTATTTTATTTTATTTTATATTACTTTATTGTATTTCATTTTATGTTATTTTAGTTTATTTTGTTATGTTTTATTTTATTTTAGTTTATTTAAGTTTTGATTTTCCATTTCCTCTTATTTAAAAAAAACGAAGCAATATAATGCTTACCTCAGACAACAACCTGAATAATAGCAATTTGTTCTATTTATGTATAACACAACAAGAACTTCAACTCTATTCGTCGAAGAATGTAGAAGAAACGTGGTGTACAAGGATAGCAAAGCAACAATAATAACTTTGCTTACAAGTGAACCTGTTGAGGATACCAAATTGTTTACATTAAACAGCTGACTTTTACCGGCATTCAATTACACCCTTAGAGAGCTATCAGCACTCTTCACATATCTTCTGTATAACACATATAACACATCATTTATAACTGACTCCCTTAATTTCGTGAAAAGAGAATTTCATTTATAACCACCATTTTACCATTTAAGGTGAATCTGTGTTTATTGCAAAAATTTTGTCTTAATTTGTTAGCATACATTACTGTTATATAAAATTCTTTAAATCAGTGTTAAATTTCCTAGACGGTTGAAAGGTTATTTGCGTTTATTCGCTGTTTTTCTTGTAGTTATAAAGAAAACGTATAAATTTTTCATAGAAAAATATATGATTTGATAGAGTATTTGTTACAGTGATATTAAACAGCTCATAAGTTCCGTAATCTTTGTATACACATACGTGTAACAGTATTAAAGATGAAATTATACCTAAAGCAATTTATTTCTGTGTGTTTGGTGTTTTTTATTACGTGTTCCGTGTCAGTATGTTAAAAATAATTGCTTGTAAAAAAAAAGGAAGCAAGTCACGTGTATAAAAAATCTAATTACGGTTTAAATAAATTAAAAAAGAAAAAAACTGTTTTTTCCCCCAAAATCTACCTTCATTTTAGGAAAAAGCTTTCAAAGAACTTAATATAAATAGACGGAGATTATATACGAAAATATAATTAGCGAAAAAACATTTTGTGAAGGTTTCAAAACGTAGTAAAAAGGAATATCTGAAAATAATTATCAACTGAAAGGAAAGGTGGGTGTGTGAAAATATTGGTATCTCGTATATATATAGACAAGCAAATGAATTTAATATGAATCATGAATACCCTTATAACTCAAAATATTTTATGATATAAACAGCAATGAGAAATTTTTGTTGTTGCTTGTAGTAGTGCCAATGATCGGTTTGATTCATATCATATTATACAAAGAACAACAATATGATAACAACAATAAAAGCCTAAAGATGTGATTAAAATGATTCAGCAAATAATTCTTAATCTTTAACTTAACAAACTTAAGCATTTAACTTACATCAGATTCATTATAAGCAAAAACAAAAATTTCCACTTATAATTAATAATGTTTATCAATAACAAATATAGGATAACAGTAAAAAGCAACGGAGTGATGGAAATAAGTAATTATCCCTTTTTATATTGATCACAGGGTGAATATGAAACTTTTAAATATGAATAGTGAGCGAACGCCTCTTAAAATCAACTGGGTACGCAGAAAATAATAAGTTTGATCTGCCTGTCTCTCTACTAAATTCTCTTTGCCCGCAAAAACTCAATCGATATCGAAATTCTACTCTCAATTGCCTCGAAATTCTACTCTCAAAAGATCGCCTGACTAAGAATGTAATTAGGAACTCCACAAATTGACATTAAAGGACTGTGCTTGGGAACTTTTACTCTCTCTTCATATTTCTTCCATTTTCTGTACTTTCATTTTTGTTTACAATATTTGAACGTTTCTACTTGCTTGAGTAAAAATTGAAAACGAAAAAGTATAAAAATGAAATCGAAAATAGTGTTACGAAAATTTGGGCCTTTCCGTACTTTAATTTTAAGGCTCAGTTCGTATCTCTGAATCGCGAAAAGCTTGGATTTTGGTTATGTACAATTTTCTTTATTTACGAAGTAATATTTACAAACTCAATTATCTTACAATTTATTACAAAGTAATTATTTCTTCAACAATTGGTTACTCCTCTAATATTTTTAATCGACTCTGGTGTTTTGAGCAAAATGCTCTGCTTATAAACCCTACGAATATCACAAACTCTGCATACCTTCTGCTTTTAACCTGAATTCGTAGTTTCATTAATCCCTTTTATGTCAGGTTTCGCGGAAATTCTTTGCTAATCTTTGCCAGCTGCTAATATGTCTTTTTATGACCGTCGTAGGTATTACATTCAAAGAATTTCCACCCCTTAGATTTATCAAATTTGTTATAGTTGCCTTTTACTAGTTTGTGATTTTCATAACAATACTATAGCCCTGAATAGGTGTGAGATCGGCAAAAAAGATCGAGAGTTAGCAAAGGAGTTTTGTTTTAAAACGTTTATATTTCAAATTTACCCTATCAAAATATCCGTTCAAAATTGGGGTAAATCGCGATCTAAGCGTTCGCCCATAGAGTGCAGCATATAAATGTA
Source organism: Glossina brevipalpis (assembly GCA_000671755.1). NCBI lineage: Eukaryota > Metazoa > Arthropoda > Insecta > Diptera > Glossinidae > Glossina > Glossina brevipalpis. Next base: position 627,683 of record KK351059.1, read on the forward strand.
ATGAAACTGCTACCATGTAGTTGATATTTTGTTAAAAATGCAATCATAAGTTTGGCTTTTGGACGCACCGATATATATAAAAATGTACTTTTTGTAATGTTGTTGACGGTAGTTTGTATTAAATTAATCAAACGAACCGGGACGAGTATGTAAATTAATAATGGCAATTTATAGGAAACAGACCAGGAGTTAGTAATAGATATGAAAAATATAATCTTTAATCTTAGCTTATGAACGTATATCATACATTGCTTCTGCTTTTAAATTATCAATAATTTGCAAATGGCTTATGTTTTTTTTTGCATTAGTATCGAGTGCGCAATAACTAAATATGTCTACATAAAAGTTTGGCATTTTAATGTCTCATATGAGACTTTTTTGGGGGCACCTTGGAGCGGTAAGTTGCAAACTCCTACTATTATTTTTGAAAACACAACGATAGATAAATAGATTTAAAATTTCGAGATAATATTATGAATACGTTAATAGCAGAAATTAGGATTTTCAATAATTGTTTTTTGAAGTGGAAATAAAAATTTAAAAGTTTTCATGTAATGTGCCTTTGTTTACAGATCATATTTCCAAAGCTTACTGCAAACTTTCAATTGAAGCTTTCATATAAGTTTTCATATAAGTGTTGGTTTTTTTTGTAATTGCCAGGATGATACATTTCAAATAATTTTGTATAAACTATTAAATCATATTATCTCTTAGTATATTGAAACTCAAGATTTAATCGTTCGATATAAACAAAAACAAATAAAAATCATAGTATATAATACAGTACTAGCAAATAGAAAGTAATAAACTAAGAAAGGACTTTTATTCGACTTTGGATGAATTTTTCTATTGAAACGAGAAAATTCTCGAACGAAATGAAAATTATATCACCAATGAACGTATATAAGAAGAAAATTATACTCGCGACTGTCAATGAAATTTTAACAACAGCCAGCTTTACCCAAAAAAAAGGAAAAGTTAAAATTCTTCTTTATCTCTCTATAATAACATGTGGGCGCAGACGATATTTCCCATTTTTGTGCAGCTAGTTTAGGTTCATTTGTAAAACATCTAATATGTTGAAAGTGATTAAATAGGTAAGGGACCAAAAACAAATTTTTTAAAATCAGCGGTGTAGTTACATTAGATTGTATCGCGGTCTTCATCCCTGACTAATTTGTCTAATGACAAAATATTTACAAGAACTTCCAATGTTTTACGAAATCTGAAGCCGTTACCATAATTTACGCTACCGGCAGAATGGTTGCTGAAGATAGATATTCAGACAGACATATGACAGGCTTAGATCGATTCATAAACCTGCTGCTTTTAGAGACTATATAGAGAGCTTTCTGAAGCTTGCTTTTAGCAAATGTTTAAGCAAAATGAATATAACCCCTCCATCAATGATGGATGAAAATTTATCATTTTTTATAATAATAAGAATGAATATAAGAATGATTTTTTGTTGTTTTTTATTTTTACACTTAACGAGGGTGGTAAGAAAAAAAACTAACGACTAAAGGCTAAAAGTTTTCTAAAGGTTGTCTTTACAAAATTTTAAGATCTGAGCAAATCTGAATATGTACCTATATATATATATATATATACATACATATATATATATTTATATATATGTATATGTATATTTATATATATATGTATATGTATATATATATATAAGTATATATAAGGTGATCCACTTCATGATCTGCATTTGGAAACTTTGGTTCAGTAACATATATAAGACAGCACTCTCATCCAAGGCATCATATATTTGTTGCAATGTTTGCCATTTTATAACATGGATCGTTTACCAACCTTAGAAGGAATTCAAATAGTAAAAATTTACTACAAAATTGCTGATTCTGTTGCAAATACGTTTCGTGCATTACGAGAAGATTATGGTCGACAAAATCGTCCTTCGGAGCAGGCTATAAGCGAAACTATGAAGAAGTTGCTATGAAGAAACTGCATCTGTTAAGACTGACACATCATCGAAATGCACGCTCGACCGAAAATGTTGGTGCTGTTAGTGAAAGCGTTGAAAAAGATCCAATTGTTTTATATTATTAGTAGTTAGTCTCCAACATATTACAAAGTTTTTGCAATCTCTTTGCTAATATACCTTTTATATAAATAGGCATAACATATATATATATATACATATATATGATTAGCCTTATTTGCATATATTAATGTGAATACATAGACACATTTATATATATACATGAAGATGATTGACGTGCTCTTAATCCTATTTATTGTATTAAATGACTAGAAAAAATTTGCTATAAGATTTACTTTTCAAAACACAATTTTGATCAAATTATCTTTATTTCACCTGATAAAAAAAAAGGAAATCGTTTTCCGCATTTACTACCGCCGAAAGATATGAGTGGGTTTGGAACTCAATTTTGAAGTATAAGAAAAGCTATATGGCAGTTAAAATATACTTACTACCGTTGCCACTAACGCTGATGCAATGAAAACAACAACAGACTTTATATATACATATATATATATATATATATAGAGAGAGAAAGAAAATAAATGAAAAAGAAAATGAAAAAAAAAAACAAATTCCATTCGTTGGCAAAACACAACAATAGAAAGGAAATGTTCAGTGTGTGTTTAGTTAAAACAGAAATATCCTTAAACCCACTTTTAAATAATTTCTAAGTAAAGGTCGCTTCCAAGGTCTGATTTCTAGGTTGAGGAATATAACCTGAATTTTTGTAATTTCCTAAATATTTTCTAAACCTTTTATTCTAACATTTGTCTAACTCAATAGTGTATAGAAGAAGAAAGCTGTGCACTTTCAAACCGGATAATATTTAATGTTAGCTTTTACTATAATATTGTTTACATTACGGTAAACAAACGCATGTATAAACGTAAACAGCAGCAACACAATAAGTAAAACCGGAAAATATTGTATGTTTACTATGCACACACATAACATCTGTATAGAAGAACATACAAACAAACAAATACTTATGATAAGCAAACACAGATTAATACGGTGTAAGGTGTACAAATAAAGCGCAAACCGGTTCGAAAAATTAACCCGTATAATAGATTTGAAATATTCGAAAAAATATAAGGAGAAGAAAAAAAAAATGATAAAAAGAAATTAATAGAAGAACAGAGCAGACACAGAGATAAGCTGAAAGGAGTAAAGAAAAAAGGAGTTGAACTCTAAGCCTCCATTAGTATTCTTTATCGTTAATATTATATATTAACAGGTTTTAAACAATCACTTACTTTGCTGTATATGAAATAATAAAAGTAAAAAGGAGGACGTCGACGATTTTCGAGTTTTTTCATTTAAATTTCATTCGTAAAAGTATTTGAAAAAAAATTGTTTTGGAAAATAGCCAATCTCGCAAGGCATTTTCAGTTGAAGTGGCTTTGCGGCAAGCAGTATAAAAAATAAATATTTGAATTTAAAAAAAAACATAATTTAAATTCCTATATCTAGAAAATGGCATAGGATTTTTTAAGAAATATCAATTTTTGCATGAAAGACAAGTGTTTGAATGCAAAAGTTCATTTCAGTTTTCACCCGGAAAAACGGAAATTTTTTATTTACAAAATAATGCCCAAATTAATGTGTCGAAAAAATATTCTTTTAAAGATATTGTAAATAATTCGAAAGAAAAATATTAAAATTCTTTGAGAAAAATGTCTTTGAAGTTTTGATCTGTGTGCTATAGACACACATACTTTTGTTATGATCAATTTTCTATTATGTTTTTAACTTTAGTCTGCAATTCTATGGCCATCAAACTACTAATGTTTTAATTCTTTGTTAGATGCGGGCGTCTCAATGAAGCTACATTGGCATATTCTCGTTTGGATATTGTTTTGAATTAATCTAAAGATGTTAGAGAAATTAGAAATCAATAGGCAAGAGATTAGGCTGTAACTTTCTAGCAGAACTTGATTTGACACAGACCATTCTTTTGGAGTATTCTTCTGAATGAGAGAGAGTTGAAATGTTAAGGAAAGCATATTTTCTAGTTCGTAAATTTTTTTTCACTTCTTCTAGAAGCCTTAAAGTATGTGCTAAGACAATAAAAAAATAATATGATTTTCCGAAAATTTATTTAGAATAAGGGCCGAGAGCGATAGTGAAAGTCTTATAGAAATGAATTAATAATAATTATGGTCTGTCTTTATAACCGAAAACGATTGGTGTTTCAAAGACAGGCAAATCAAAATACGGAAACTTTATAATTTTATATAATTCTAATTCTAAAAAACTGACATATGATAATTTACGCAAAGAACAGTAAACGATGCGATCTTTATTCAACTAACCAATGCTTCGAAAAAGAGATATTTTCACAGTTCTAATGATAGTTCACAATTTTTAAATTTAAACCGGAAAAATTTTAAAAAATTGAGACAAAGATTAGCAATTAGTTGCGCTGATGTTTTATGTAAATTTAAAATTCAATTCACATAATTTTTCCATTATAGTCATTGATTTGCGACACTTGGCATTTGGTCCATTGCTAGTAAACGGGCTACTTGTTTGGAAAAGCACTTTCTCATATTAAAATTTTTATGCAAATAAGCGAATACTCTGGCCTTTGTTGTCTTTCGGAAGTCAGCTATCTTTTGTGTTTTCAATTATAAAGTGAAATTTTCGAAATTTTTTTCTAGTTGTCTATAGCATTCGCCATTGTTGGCAATTTTGTTTAAGGGACAGCCAATGGAGAATAATTGCATTAATACTTTTTGTAGTCAATGCTGAATTTGAACGGTATTCATTCCGATCAAAAAGCAATGTTTTTAACCACTAACACTAAATTCGAATTATCCATTGTTTTGAAAACAATGAAAGGCTATTGTAACTCACACAAAAATACCGAAAATAATATAACGTTTTGACAGGCGTCGTTTGAGGCTTGGCACCTTCTAAAAACAATATGCATTTTTGTTTGTTAAAAATGAAATGGTTCCTTAAACTATTGACCGATGTGTTACTTTAGATAACCGAAACTTGTTTGAAATCATCTTTAAATGTTCACTTTTAAAGCAAATGAGTGGTTTAAACATGTAAGTAGATGCAATTGCTTGGAATTTTTACTAATCAATAAAAATATACTTTTCAGTATAATTAAGAGAGTTATTCTTTGCGACATTTTCGCCGATAAATTTCTCTATATATTCATATAAAATATTTTCTGCAGCAGCTTTAAAAATAACTTTTTCTAACGAATTTAAGTTAAAAATCTTACGTTATAATTCTTATACTTAATAAATCATGATATAAATCTTGAAAAAAAAAAACCATAAACTCTTCAAAAGTATACTAAATCAAAGAACAACACTTGAAGACAAAAAGTAGAATTTTACAAAAAAAAAAAAATAAAAAGTAAAAAAAATATATGAAGAAATCCAGATACTCGAAAATAAATTCCACAACATAAATAAAACTTCTTCCTGAAGAAAAAATTGAAAAAAAGAAAATTTCAAATAATTGAAGTCGTTCGTGAAAATATGAGCTTTTTTTTCGTAGAGTCTTCTGAATTTATTATTATTATTATTACTATTTTTTCTTTCTTATTTTTATTTTTTTTTACCTTGTTGAGGTAAACATTGAAGTTGAAGTGGAAAGAAAGAATTAATAAAAAATAAAGAAAATAAAAAACCAAGAACGGCGTATTTGCTTTGGGGTGGTTTTTGAATGCCCTGCATATCAAACTAACATATAATTATTAAGATTAGTTATGAGCGAATTGGCCGGACCACTAAACGTTAAGGGAGATTTAATGTATCTTTTGGATCGACCATCGACACAAAAAGTATTTAACTTAATAAAATATTTTACAAAGTTTTTTTTTTCTTGTCTTCTTTAAGGGACGGTATTTGAAGGCAGGCCAATTGAATCTTCCAACTACGTTCTAACTATGGTCCAGCCTATGCTCCAAGTTTCAATATTCAACTTTCTATAACAATTTTGTGGCCAGGTATCTGTTAGCAGGAAACGGATGAACAATAGACGGACTGACGAACATGATTAAATCGATTTGAAATTTTTATAGTAAAATTTTTGAAGTGAATTTCTGGAATTTACAACCAGCATGATTCAACATTTGCTAGATTTCCATTCTGTGGTGCGTAATTGTTTAAATTTTTGTTGATGAGTTCTTTATGAGGTTATTTTATAAAGTTACCGGCGAACGAAGAAATATTAAGAAATTTTATTATAATTTTATTTTTTCTACTGCTGGGCAGCAGTTGGTGGTAAATTATGTAATTTTATGTGAACAATAAAGAATAAGAAAAAAAAAAGAAGAATTTAATCAACACCACGCTATTGTGTTTAATTGAATGCGATGGCTGCTTTAAAAAAAATAGCAACGCTAAGCTACCCTACGTTTACGTATACAAATATAACCAGAATAAAAAAGAATAAATAAAATAACATTGCTATTTTTTTTGTTTTTTTTTTTTCAGTTTCTCTTCCTTTTCATTTACTGGTTGTGATGCTGCATAGGATGTTCTTGATACGCAGCCTACAACAAATCCTTATATTTCTTGTTATATTCATAACAATACCAGGTAAGGTGATGAGTTGGGTTTTTTTTTATATTTTTTAAACACACAAATGTCACTTTGCTATTAGCTATGATATCTGTTATAGGTTAAGTTGAATTTGTTGTTCAAAGTCAATTTTAATTATTTGCACGTCAACAAGTTCGTAAAATTTTTACTCGAAAAATATATGTAAATAAAAAAAACGCTTAATAAAATAAGTCGTTCAAAGTCTAACACAATTATTATATAACATTGTATTCTATTTGCCACGTTCATAATAACATGGAAATGTACATGGAAACAAAATTCGTATTATTCTCAATTAAAACAGGAATAACAAATCAAGGAAAAATTAGTGGTGTTCGTTGATCGAAACTCAAGCAAATTTAATCAGTTTTGTTTAATAGTGTGCAATAGCCGAATATTGGAGAGACAATACTGAATTTTAGGCCACAAAAAAAGACTGAGTTTTCTTAATAAATAATGTTTAAATGAACCTATTGAAGAGTCCATCTATTATTGCTCTGGAAATTATTATTTTGTAGATATTAAAAGAAAAAAGAATGCAAATTTCAAGAGTTATGTTGCAGACCTTTTTGAAAAATCGTATTTCGTAGAAAAAGGACTCTAACATTTTGAAATGTTTTACTTCTGATTTGAATATTATAAGAATTTTTCATTAATTTTTATCATTAGTCATTAGTCACAGGAGACCATAAAACTGCCCTTCCAAATTCTTATATTCTTACCTTTTATTTTTCCTCGAATATTCTTTGCCAGAAAGTGCCACTCTTGTAAAGTCCAACTTTATGTTTTACATCTTACTCGTTGTGAAATCGCAGAAAAGATGGTGAGAAAATTTATCATTATAGAGCCGAATACTTAAATAACATGAAGATATTAATGTTGAACCCTTTTATTGGATGCTCTCATCTTTATGTCTATTCACAAACATTATCCCGATAGGGCTAAACCAACGTGCTTTGCCTTGGAAATACTTTTAAATTAACATAAATTCTTTCAGAAGAAATCTATTAGCGCATTAGATAAGTTAGAAGCCAACAGCCAAGACATTAAGATGTAATTGCCCGGCCAGTGGCTATCCACGAATTTATTTGATACAGTAGTAGTCCTCTTAGCGTGCTTAGCAAAACCCCGAAACTTGTTTTTACATTACATTTTAGAATGTCCATACCATGTATTAATCGAACAAAAGATATTTTTCTGAAAAAATGTTGAAAACTCTAAAAAAGGGGATCCTCTTTCAATAGAATATATTCCCTCTTTCAATTGCATATATGTACGAACCCTTAAATGTTTATGAAAACTTTTTACAGTTTTTAGATGACGAAAATGTTAAATTTTCGTTTTTTTTTAAAAAATATTAATTTACAAATACATGTGTATGCACACACATATGTATGTATTTACTCCTTACATACATATAATAAAAGCCATCGAGTATTTTGCGACCGCAGTAAAATCATAATTTAAATTAAAGCAATTAAAAATAAATTAAATAAAGTTTTTTTCTTAATAGCACTCATACGCGCACTTTGTTTAGTATGTCGCACAAATCGGGTGATTGGGAAAAAAAAGGTAAATAATCACCTTTTATTTTTCACACTTTTTCATACATAACTAACCTTATGTACAACAGCAGATTCAATAAAAAGAGTCAAAGAGGGCGAGCGATAGAGAACAGAGAAAGATAGAAAGAGAGAGAGAATGGGAGGGGGGAAAAAGTATTAAAAATCCCCATGCAAAGGAAGTTATTAAAAACACATTAACACATGTTTGTGGTAATACCCTAAAAAAAAGTAGAAAATAAAAAAAAACTTTGCAAAATATATTTAAGTCTACGTACATAGTATGCTGCAAAATCGATGACATACATAAATCAGGTCATTGAGGTGTACACTAAAAAATTTTTTCAATAACTTTTATTAAGTTTCAAGTATTAAGTTGACATGAAATTTCCCAACGTTATATAGATATGTGTATATTTTTGTTAGATTTTATATATATATAATTTAAAAAAAAAATGATAGAAAATGTCAATCAATAGAAATTTAAAAAAAGTGAAAGAACATGGTAGCAATTGTGACGGGTGGAACCGTTAACATGCTTATGAATTATGCCCGCTTATTTCATCGTTTGAAAAATCTTTAAAAACCAATAAATGGATAGAAATTTGACAACCTTTAATTAGATTTTAAAACAAAAAAAATTGCTCTTACTAGTTGAATATTTAATCATTTCCGCGTATTTATCGTTTATATAATAAAACGGTTATAATTAAGGGTAAAAAATTGATATTTTCTCATTTCGCGTATCATAACATAATAATTTTCACATCTGCAACTAGGTGAGTATAAATTTGGAGAGAAATGCCATTGATTTTATGAAGTTTGCCTATATGTTATACATATTTATTCGGCATCCGCTGTCGGAACGTTCTGCTTACAATCAACTACTTTTAAACTTTCGTTTACTACAAGGAAAATGTTCACTTTTCTTATTTAATTATTTGTTCTCGATATTTAAACTCAAATATTTATTTTCTCAATGTTGTTAAAGTATGAAGAAATTGCTCCGTCCGTTAGTAACACTCAGGAATGTACACTAAACGCCTACAGATGATAAACAAAATAATATACACACCTGAAGTCATAAAGTATTTCCCAATTGCAGCCCTTCTATGAATGTTAGTTTTGTAGAGCATCCGCAGTACTGTCTTTGTCGAAACATTATTATTTAAATAAGCGTTGTGTTCTGTTATCACTTTTGTCGCGTTAGTGTTCTATTGCTTTTCCTGATAGTATTTTGCATAGTGTTCATATTATATTATTCATTTATATTGTCTATTCCCTATAGTTACTAGAAACGTGACACTCACTTTTATGCTTACTAGTGCAGGTCAAGTTGATACTGTGTTCTTTTCTTTGCTAGTTAGCTTGCATCTACTAACCAGAGATCACGGGAGATATATACAAATGTATAAATTTTCTTAATCTTGAGATTCTGAGTTAATTTAGCCACATCTTTCCGACTACGAATCCGTCTATTGCTGGTACATTTACTGAAAAAGGAGACTGAAATTCGACATTTAAGTTCTTGATTTAAGTCGACAATTCAAAATTAAAATTTTATGTTACGTATCATTGAAAATTTAAAAAATGAAAAAAAAGATCGGTTTTAATTGTATTCAGCTATAAAATGTATCTGATGACGGATTAGTGGTATTTTCACAATTCCCTGCCTCATGTAAGATATGAACAGCAAGAAATTAATTTCTTCTTCACTTAAAACTCGTTTGTGGCAATTATCCAGACGAAGCTCTTTTAACCTCTAGCTTCTGCTGTAATAAGAACTCGCAACAATTTGTCAATTCTCTCTTCGAAGAGATTTTAATTGCCAGCATATGTACGGTTAAAATCTACTTATATACTACACTACTTGTAGTACAGGGTATATTAACTTAGTGTGGATGTATACGACACTCAGAAGAAATGAAGATACATCCACACTTTGTTGTACCGATCGACTAAGAATCATTTTCTGGATCGATTTAAACTTTTCTTTTTGTCTGTTTCTATGTCTCAAGTCTGCCTAAGTATTCTTGTATTCAACACACATGTCGCAATTTTTAAGATATTTTGATAAAAGTTAAACTATTAACTTATCTTGATTAACGCGAACTAGTAATTTGATATACAAATGTACTGCGACAAATTGGTCCTGCTTAGGTCTGTATTTTGGTCCACAGGCTGCATGAACGTTCTTACAAGAAATAATGTATTACATAAGGAGTTTAATTTGAACATTTTATGACGCAAATAATCTTCGAATCGTATTAGCAAAGTAGCGTAGGGCATTTAACAATTCGGTTTTGCCCGATTGTAACGTTTTAACTTGGTTTAACATATTAGTATAAACCCCAACCTATAAAACCAAATTTCAAATTCTCTTTAGACTCTTAGTGGTATTGTCATAGAGTGCAATTTCAAGAGGTAGAGAACACAAATTGTTCCAAGTTTTTTTTGTTCACTTGTGCAATTAATGAGTATACGTTTCATTGTTGTAAATCATTCAATGCTAACCAATGACTCCGAGCATCGTAATCTTATTACCAATAATTTCTATATTAAAACTTCCTTAGTATATCGTATTCAATTACATGATATAACTTAAGCATCGTCTTATAAATGGTTTTTGCGTATGCTTTAATCATTTAATGATAATGTAAACAAAATGCCTGAGGTATTTGATGTGCGTGCTCATAATTTCTATTTTATGCTTCATGCGTTTATGCGTATAAACAAAATTTATTCTCATTACAGCAATTGATTTAAATTCAGTTTAAAATTTATTAAACTCAAGAAGAAAAATTCTATATTTAATATCTGACACTCCATAGTTTTAGCATAAAAAAAAAGAAATTATTCTAGAAGCAAAAGTAAAATGCATTTGATCTATTTCAATTAATAAAATACTATTGGCGGGCATTATTTGCATAATCAAGTTTTAAAACTTTGAAATCAAATCCTTAAACTTATGTGTGCTCCAGTTGGGAAATTAATTGTGTTCTATGTTGAAATTAGCTTAAGATTTCTAATAATTTCCATTCCAATCAAATGCAGACAAAAATTCGCAAATGTTAACTAAACTATAATGCAAAGCAAAAAAATACACGACTTATTGTGCAGAAAGATATAGTTAAAGTTTTTAAGAAAATTACATAAGCATTAGAACGTCTTAATTATCAGAGCAGGGAGCAAGGAAAATGATTTTGATCAAACTACAAATAAAACAGTTTTAAATTGCTTATAATTGTAGACAATTAAGTTTCGTATGTACTGTCCCACATTAGAAGAACATATAAGAAATAGGAGAAATATATAAGAGATAATGTAGTAGGTTGGGGAAAAAGAAATCCATTATAAGATCTGTAACAAGATCCTCTCTTGGATCACAGCAGGCATACATTACGTAAAGTTGTCAGAAACGTTACATTCCCCTGTTGCAACAGTAATCTGGAAGAAAATAATCGTTACCTAATGACAATATTATAATGAAGCGTTACAAAATTACAAATGACAATAACATAGAAAAAAAAAAATAAAAGAAAAATAAAAAAGAAAAAAAAAAAATCTTCTCATTCTTACGAAGCATCTGCTTATGAACTTTGTTAATACGATGTAGAGTATCGTATAAAAGTAACAGGTATTCGTAAGTGAGGTTTGTTTTAACAAGTACATCTAGCTTGTCTTGTGTTTAATGCGCAGTGTCTGTAATTTAACAGTAATCGCGTGTTATTAACAGATCTAATCCAAGAACATAAAAAATGAAAAAAAAAGAGAACTACATTTTTCATGATATCCTTTGCCTTTCAACAGCTGCCTTTCAATTACGTTTTTAACATATTTTCTTTACTTCGTACTCATATTAATATATTTTTTTATTGAAATGTATAACAAAGGTTTGCCAGAGTGATTTGAACACATTTGCTTTGGAAATTATAGGTTTTTTTCAATGGCCGCATTCGTTAACTTACGAATTTTCCCCTCAATTATTTATTTATTTACAATTGCTTTATTTAATGCGTCAGACAAACACTCCTGATGTTAGAATATAGACGCCATCTCTAACAAGAAATTCGTGTTATTTTGAAAAGTTACAAGCCTCAAACGTCGCCTGTGAAAATTTCATGTCAATACGAGCCTTTGTTTACGAGTTATAGTGTAACGGGTTTTCTTAGCCGGGGCATGACCCAAAGTTATCCAGAAAGTGCGTTTCCAAGAAAATTTATATTAAAAATATCTGAAACCTTCGTTTTTCCTTTAAGCTTATTTTACTGGTTTTACGGAATGGTAATTGGTAGAATCTTAGTGTTAATTCTTATACAACAAGGTCGAAATAAGCGCAGCGATGTGGTGATTTCTCGGACAGTTTAATCTTCTTCTCTCAATAATGGGGCTTCAGATTTACTTGACGCCCGCCTTTCCTTTTTCCTTGATGCTCACTTTTTTTTACTTGATTCTCACTTTTCTTGATTCTGAAAAAATTGCTTTAGTTTCTCAGTACATTTCAAACCTGCCTGGCCAAAGAGCGGCTAAACTGAGACAGCCAACCCCCTAATCCTACAGTTTTTCTAGTAACTCACGGACACCAGCTAAGACGCGTTAGCCAATCACCTAACCCTAAAGTTCTTCCAGCCATTCGGGACTAGCGGCTAACCTGAGCCAGCTAAATTCTTAATCTTGTAGTCCTTCCAGTCATTCAGGGACAGCTGAGCCTGCCATCCCCTATCCGGTAATCCTTTTGCTCAGAGAAACCGAGTGTGTGGGGAAAAAGTTTACGTTGTGCGTCACGCATTTATAGCTGCTATCAGCATCGCTGTACCGTTACATAATGAATGCATGTGTTTATACTTAGCAATACCTTAAGCTAAGCCTTAATGGTTATGTAAAGCTTGAAGAGTATTAAAGAAAATACTTCGTACTTATCACTTCTATCTCAAAAAAAAGGAAAAACTAGCGTTTAATAAGTGGGCAAAACTTTTGTATTTTTACAAAATATCGTGGCACACAGCCAACCATGGAATACTAGAGAAACTAACCAGGAAAAAGTGGATAACGCGTTTACTCGCTATGGAATCCCATGATCTATCCTCCGATGATTTTCTTATTAATTTACACATCGGATTCAGCTGCAATAGAATTGAGAGTATAGAAGGATTGAGAGTATAGAAGAGAGAGTATAGAAGAGTAATAGCAGACTCTTCAAATTAATCTGCCTGACTGTCTGTCTGACTATTTCATGCTCACGTATTACTTTGTTCAGTCTGCAAGTCGCCATTTTTGAAATATTTTGACACAATTTAGTACACTAACGTGCCTTGTCCCTTGGACATTGTCGAAAACGATTTGGATCGGACTACTTTTACGATCACTCCCCATATATCGTCGTAAATTAAAAAGTTGCTATATAAAAAATATACTTTCGTAATGGCGGCCATTTTGAATTTTTCCAAATTTTTTGTTTGCACATAACGTTGGCATCATAATTAAAGGTCGGTGCACGATTTCAGCTCAATCAGACATTCCGAACTGACCGAAATTTCGATTTAAAAATAAGTGCTATCATGTTGACAGAAAAACAGGTTAAATAAAAAATGAGAGTAATTAAAAGTTTTTTTTAAAAACAAGTTTTTATTTTGACGAAAAAAATAACATATTTTGCTAGAATGTGTGACTGCGCACAAAAACTTGAGTGTATTTGGAAAAAATTGAATTTCTTATACGTAAAAATTTTAAGCGCCTCGAAAATGACGGAAGAAAATTATCTTCCACTTTTGTTTACTTCCCATCACACCGTTCACAGTTTAAAACTTATTTATCGATGACTTAGAGAGTGACCTTTTTTTATTTACGATAATACAATAATATGAGATTTACTTAAAATTAAGTAAATTAAAGTGAAATGAAAGCAAAAGCAAAAGAAGTCTGAAAAAAATAGTAAAAGAATAAGGACTGAAGATAGAATAAACAAATGAGGAAGAAAATTCAGGAAAATTAATTAAAATAAAATGTAACAATTAAAAAAAGCAAGAAATAAGAACCCATTAACAAAACAAAAAAAAAACAAACTACTAAGAAAACGATGCAAATCAGTATCATCGAAAAAAATGCCGGATGAGGATAATATGAATCAAGCCGGATAAAGTTCCAAAGTCGAACTGTTGCTCAATTATTAATGAAAAGTATCTTATTGGTCTGATGTAATGGTTTTTGGTGTGATCGAATAAATTGAAATCTGTCAAAATCGTTTGAAGGATTCTTTCGTAAGATTATTTTGTATAGCAGTCCGAACGTCCTGCATTTTAATAAGTCGTTAAAAAAACGCTAAGGTATATATTTACAGATAGTTAGACATTTTTTATTATAAAATTAAGTTTTTACTTCTTAGTCTAATAAAATTTGACTTCTGCTCTTCAAGCTCTTTCAGTTGATACCCATAAGAAAAGGTCAATCCGTCATAAACAGAAAAATTGATTGCAACACATTACATTATCAATGGAACTAGAGAGGTGTGCATAAAAAAGATTGGTTGCATTAATTAGAAATTTTCAGTATACTGTTACTGTTGTGCAAAGAGTTAAGACTTAAGTTAAGAGTTAAGGCTAAGAGCCTTTTAAGAAATGGCTGCAAGCTTATTCATACACTCTCTGTTTATTTTCTGGAACACTAAAAACATTTAAAAAAAAGAAGAAAACAACTTATTAATTAAAAGAGTAGATGTAACGGGCAACTATTCAAGAATACTTCACACGCTATACAAAATATTAGAAATATCTTTAACGCACGGAACGAACACATAGACAAATTTCGATCAACTGAAAGCTCAACATTATTATTATTAAAAGTTATCCGATAGTAGAAATATGTATTTTAAGGAACATATTGAGATTAGAAATTTATGAAGAATATGAAAATATATATATATATATAAATGATGTTTAATGAATAAATAATCTTTCATTGTTTGCTTTTATCATGTACTTATGCATTTTAGAAATTAAGAATATCGTTTACTACAGCGGCACTACCACTATCTTATTATTTATTTATTTCATCTTTAAAAATTTATCTGTTTACATGTATATATATTGTATCCATGAATGTGAATGTATATGTGCTTTTATATATGTAAACATTTATCACACCGGCATTATAATAGAACAGAATTAAAGAGGTATAAAGTGAACAAGTCAAAATGTACCAGTATATTTGCGCGTCTCTCTCTACGGTTGTTTGTACTTATGTGTGAGTGCATGCAATTGCGAGTGCTTGTAAAACATCATTAAATAATAGTCAGAAAAATGGAGAAAAGCAAATATGTACAATTGCATTTACTTTGTAAGCTGAAAAATTAAACTCAATGAATGATTTGCTTGCAAAGGCGGCAAAAGAACTAACAACAAGGACAGGAATTTTGCAAGAGAGAAAGAGAGAAAGAGAGAGAGAGAGAGAGAGAGAGAAAGAAAAGACAGTCAGATAGGACGAAAAAGAAATCAAAATTTAAATCACAATCAATACTAGAAATAACATAGGTATACGCACGAACACTAATAGGCAAAAAAAAAGAAAAGAAAAAAACCAAGTCCTACAGACAAAGTTGATTATAATGCCAACGAATACAACATCTAATGATAAATTATTTACTTTGATATTGAAAATTGTTTCTTTGTAGTTATACTGCCGCACTATTTACTTAACGGATATGCAATAAATCGAATTTATTTAAAATATTATTATGGATTTACTTGATGAGTAACCCAAGTTTGCCTTTAAATTTTCTTACTTATCTTCTTTTTCTTTACATATTTTTGTTATAAAATTTCAAATAAGATTTGTTAAGATATTCAACTTTTGGTTGTTTAAGAGTTTATTTTCAAATCTCTGTTGACGGTTGATTTTGTAAGCTTTACCGTCTTAGAGTAATAAAAAATTTATACCAAAAAAAAAAAAGAAAAAAAAAAACATTTACGACTTAAGAAACAAGTATTTTTTAGGTTTCCTTGTGAACAGAAATTTATTCTTTTGGTTTTGTTTTTTATTGTTGTTATGGTGTGGAATTATATATGGGAAGAGACAAAAAAAAATGCTTTCTTTTCTTTCTTTAAAATCAATTCAATTCAGTTTTACTCAAGCAAGCCAACCTTCATAGATTTTGGGTGCTTGTGGTAATTTTTTTCTTTAATCCTTAATGCAGAATTGTTGTGTATTAAATTACGGATTTAAAAAATAACAATATATGTATATTTATATTTTGCACCTTTTTCTACGGGAGACGTAATTAAGACTTTTGGATGTGTAAATTGTGTCCTTAATGTGAACTTTTTACTTTATTTTGTTAACATTCGACTTTCGAAAGACTTACATATAAGGCGAGCTTTACGGAAAGCCCTGATTAGTTTCTTCAAAATAGAAGTGCACCCTGCTTATAACTGAGAGAATTTCTTGGTAGCAAGTTGTATAATTTTCTCTTGTATCGAAATTTTCCATGACCATTATGCTTCACCAGGCGTATTTTCCAAGAAGTATAGTCCAATGATGACTCTAGTCTTAAATCCACACCAAACAGTGATACGATTTTTTGGTCGACAATTACATGTAGGCGCTCTGTACCTCAAGTGCGGCAATTTTGACGATTCACAATTGACGAAATTAAGTCAATATTCCGATCAGGTTTGGTATTTGAAATTTGCGAACTGTGCTCGCCAAACTTTCATTATTTTTGAAATGTTATTCAGCAAAGAAGACGTATTGTCCTGTCGTGTAGCGCTCCATTTTTACTAACCCTAAATCGTCAGCTGTCAAACTGTTTTTTTTTTTTTTGTTGGTTGCCAATACTTAAGTGCAAATGGCGGCAAATTCAAATTTTGAGTAATTTTTGGTACGTTCTATATCACTAGGGCAATGTATGTATAAGTAAGATTTAAATTATTTATAGTTATTCTACCAAACGTATCAAATATTTTTATATCTTATAAGGTATTTTAACCTGTCTTGCAAAAATCTAGGTGAACACACGCATTTACATATACTCGTATATTATTAAAAATTGCCTTAAAGGAGTTTTAGGTAGGATCTTCATTATGTTACAATCCCTTCAAAAAGAAACTTTCGAGTTAATTTGGTTGTCTACATTCTTAGCATTTATAAATTTTTTTTAAGACTTCATTCTTCAAGTTTGGAACAAGTAATGGTGAGAGAGTGTAACAAATCATGTTTAATCAATACCCGATATATCTGTTTGAAGCATTTGCTTTTTGGCAATTGTCTTATAGAAATTTATTGTTTCTTTATTTCTTGGGCGAATCAGTAGCATTAACAGTATCAAAAAAATTGATTGATGTTTGCTGATAGGTTTTACCCGATGTGAGACAATCAATATAGACGATTCCTTTACATAGAATCATAATCATTTTAAAAGGCACACGCGTCAAAATGTCTAAATCGTATTTAGCGTCATTAAGTGTTTTCTTATTTTGCTTGTCTCATAGAATCCTTGATATTCACTTTGCCAGGATCTTTTAGAACTTAAGACTGATACTGATTATGTGTTGTAAGCATCTTTTTGATTCGTCAAACAGAAGCGGAAAAACGGTAAAGTCATATTCGAGGCTGGAAGATTGAGGCGTAACTATTAATAATTTAGCATTAACTTGGTCTGGAAATTTTTCGTAATCTTATTTGGGCTAGTGTGGCCATATATGCAGTGTTCAATTTCCGCATTCGTTCTACTAAGTCATTATATGGTTCAACGCAGAACTGAATATCAAGAGAAATTGCTTCGGCACTTTTTTCTATTTGATGCAAGCGTTTACCTGTAAACTCCTACTCCAAAAAATACAAAAAGAATGAAATACAATTGTTCCGAAAAAATGTTGTTGAATTCAAATTTTTTTTCTCTCGAGGCACTGCACATACGCGTGTTCATTAAGTTAGGTTTTTCCAACTAAATTTTTTTGCTCAATTCTGTCCCTTTTGCGTTTTGTTGTTTGAACGTTTATAGTCAGTAGCAAAAACGACGATAAAAAAACCTAACACTTGTCAAACTTAATTTTAATGTAAACCAATTTTATTGATAAATTTTGAATACAAACATAATTTACTTGCTGATAAATCCATGATTGACAAAAAGAAGCTAAATTTTAATAGGCGGGCATAGCAGATTTTCCTATTTTTATGGAGATTTTTTGTCTTACACTCTATGAGTATTGAGTAAAATAGCTGGAAAACGGATGTGTTTTCAGCTTATTTTATACGATGGGCGTGGACTGTGACCGATTTGGCAACGTGTGCAAAAAAACTTTCAATGTTTCTGTCAAAATTTGAAGCCGATATATTCATTTTTGCGGTCAGGAGAATATTTATCACAGGCATTACACAGATAATCAGGCAACCATATGCACCGGTGGACATGCTTAAATCGATTCTAAATTTGATGCTGATCTAGAATATATATACTTTGTGGGGTCTCTGAAGTTTCCTTCTGGGCGTTACACACAAAACGACAAAGTGAATGTACTCCGCACCTTTGATAGTGGGTACAAAAGCGACTGTCTATTATAGCGAGATTGTTAAACCTAAGCATTTCAAGTTTTACATAGAAGCTACAGCATGCTGATATCTAAGATAAGCTTCGAAGCATCTACATCTTTCTTCAACGTTGCGACAAATTCTACATAAATCTTATAAACGAAAATGTAGCTTGATATGAAAACTAAATTGCGGTAACCAGTGTACAAACGCACAACATAAGTACACAGATTTTATGTCGATTTTCCCTTTCTTCATAAGGAACGCAAACAAGCATGTCTATTATCGTAAAAATACCTATTCAGATGATTTAGATTACATATACTCTACTCTATCAAAAGTCGCAGAGATTTTTCAACCAAATGGATAACTTTGGTGAGACAATTGGCTGATGTAATATTTCGTCATTTACAAAAAAAAAAAAAAATACAAAAATTTTTAAAAGATTTTCCAAAAAGGATTTTGTTTACAGAAAAGACAACAAATTGTCCTCGTCTTTTAAGGATATGTTGTAAAATGTGTTTAAACAGAAAGCTGTAGCTAATGTCTACACTAAACTATATTTGCAAGTAATGAAAAATGTAGAAAATGTTAATATAATCTGCTGGCAATAATATCGAAATTTGTTTCTAAGCCTCCATCAATAATATATTAAATCAATACAACCTAATAAAAAAAAAAACAAAGTATATGACTTTATAAATTAAAAATTTATATAAGAAGTCTTCTTTAGATTGCAAAGACGAATATTAAAGACTTAGTAGTGACCTTTATATACAATATTTTCCCTTTGACCAAGAAATGGAAAATTAATGTAACCAATAAACAATATATGGAAGAGATTTAAAAACTTCACTTTCAATTTTTGTCAACCCCCTGTAGTGCAAACATCGAATAAATTGTGTAACAATATAGAACAACAATCACTTCAAAGTTCTTCAAAGCCTTATACTATACACATGAACTCTTAAAATTTTCTCTTTAATTTAAACAAAATATTTACGCAATAATTTAACATATCTAGCACAGCAACCCCTAAGGGAAGAACATTTTCTTAAATCATTATTAACAGCACTAAGTCACCCTCTTTTGTTGAATACAAGCGAGATTTTTTCCATCATGCGAACGAAAGTGGTTGATATTTGCTAAGTAAACTATAAATATTTTTGTTAAATTGTGACATAAGTATATAAAATCACAAAGGGAAGTGATTCTAGCCAATATTTATCCCTTCACTGATTTTTGTATATAAATCAATAGAAGCAAAAGATATGACTCATAAGAGATAACTAACCCCTGCTTATGATATCTGAATTAGTTTCTATGAAAACGTGAGTTCTTCAAGAGTTTCATAGAATTACAAATACGCTGACGTCATAATTAGAGGAAAAGTGGAAAAAGTTTTTGGAGAACACCCTCCCCTCCCCTTGCTTACCCTTCGTCGTTTATCGTTTATTGCAGCAATCGTTCATTTGCGAATAATTCATTACTTATGCCTGTCAATTTGTCAATCTGACATAATCATCATTTTCTCAAAAACATAGTTTTTCACGAGCTCTTGTCTCTCGATTGCTTTACTTTTGCTTTATTTTACAGAATCTTACAGTTTACGTGATGTACGAGTGAAAATTCCGCATACCATACGTCGCGGACAAAAAGCCATATTGAAGTGTCTCTATGACATTGAGGATGATACACTGTATGCAGTGAAATGGTATAAAGGGCGTAGAGAATTTTATCGTTATACGCCCAGCGAACAGCCTCCCATGCAAGTTTTCCAATTCCCTGGTGTACGCGTCGATGTAAGTTTACAGTAAAAATTGTATTTTTTTCTTAAAAAAAAGAACAAATTTTTTTTCATACTGTTTAGCGTTCCACTTCAAATGAAACACACTTGGTATTGGATTCATCCACTATGGCTACGGCTGGCAAATATAGTTGCGAAGTATCAGCAGATGCTCCATCATTCCATACATTGATAGCAGCTGCCGAATTGCAAGTTGTTGGTAAGTCTATCAATAAATTTTGCCGAAATTTTATTTAGTTTTTTTTTATTTTGCATTCGATTTCAATGACATGAATTTAATTTCTATTGAATTATAATCCGTTACCGATGGAGATATGAAGAAGGGGGGTCGTATGTGAAATTAAGATTCTCTTACTATTTATATGTTTGTGCACAGAATTGCCACACCATCAGCCACTTATCACTGGCATTCGGTCACGCTACCATAACGGTGATATATTACGCGGCAATTGTACATCGCGCCATTCGAAGCCAGCAGCAAATCTCACATGGACAGTGAATAATGAAGAGGTAAGCAAAACAAAAACTACTTTATGGCATTCGTATAAACACAAGCGTACATATATAAACGAATTTTTCCCAATGATAGCATCTTTGGGGTACAGTTAGTTAGTTAGTGAGGCTGTCTGCTATTTCATTCCCTTTAACCCAGTGTGTGTCCTCATACACAGTAATATTTATGTGACAACTGCCGAATAACGCAGTTAGCAGCCAAACATCGTTACTTTTGCATTTCATGTTCATACTATCGTTGCTGTTATTGCCTTTCTTGTTATTGTTGTTGTTGTAACAAATTGTATGCGTTTGCATGGAAGTGGATAACACTAATAAACTTTTGGGTTATTTAGTGCGATAAACATTTGTACTCTCAATTATCATTAAGAATTTATAAAGCAATTGAAACTCATGCTGCGGATCGATGTTAAAATTTAGTTGGACTCTGACGCATGTTATCGTAAACATAAAAATACAATACTAATAATAAAATATCAATAATAAATATACTTGTCACTCCAACAACAAGGCGCATAGAATGAGCAAATTACATTTGTTCCTTCCAGCACACGAAAAATATAAGTAAATGTGTTTATCAGCATTTTTGTTTCCCTTTTTAGGTTCAACCTTCTCATGTCCGTCATTTTAAAATACATCGTGACCCCAAAAGTGATATGCAGACATCTGTAATTGCTTTGCATTTTGTCATTAATGAACATCATTTTGAAAAGGGGAAAATGAAGGTAAGGAAGCATTATTAAAAGTTTATAAAAACCATATACAAGCCATACCACTTGTACTAGCCCAGCCACCTTTCTCAAACCAATTTACTTCACTTTTTAATTAACTCATTCATTTTTAGGTATCACTATAAAAAATGTATGTTAACTATCATCAAAATTAATTAATGGCCCTATATATAAAGACATCTTTGGTATTTGGTTCATATTTTAATGCATTAACGCAATTTAATAATATAGGTCAATTATAGGTCAACTGTACGTACGGTCAAGAACTATTATTTAAAATTTAAGGACGCCACGATTTTACGCAATTTAGCTATGTACTATATTTAATGTAATATGTTATGTTTTATGTATCATATATTATATATTATATATTATATATTATATGTTATATATTATATATTATATATTATTTATTATATATTATATATTTTATATTATATTACGTAAATTGTATCTTATAACATATAATGTATAATAATAACATGTAAACATTCAAAGTTGTTTATTACCTCCCTTAATTCATTTTCTCACTCTGTCTATAACACAAAGGAAGGCACAACCTAGAGTTTTATAATAGCGTGTGATAGGTTTTAGAAAGTTCAAAACCTCTTCCTTTTGCAAAAATTTTGCCTTTGCTTATTCAACAGAGCACTTATTTGACAGGCACTGAGAATTTTTTTTGGCGTACGTTGTTAGAATTATGAAAGGCGTACAATTTAAAATAAAAAATATTATACAATCATTATTGTAATAAATAAAAATTACATAACCATTGAAATTAAATATTTTCGAAAAAAAGAAGGATATTTTTTATATTACCATCAATAGTATGTAAGAAAATAGATATGATCTGTATCAGATAGAACCATAATAAACAAAAAGTGTATTTTTAAGTTGTGCTACGCATTCTTAGTTGTTTTGTACAACAGGACCCTAGTTAACAAAAATTCGAATTACACTTGTAATTTCACTTGTTATATATGTTTTCATTTCAATTTTTATTCACAACTAATTTTCGTTTTTATATAATCCGTTAGATCCGCTGTATAGCACAAATTGGTGATGTTTACTACACAACCACCGAGAAAATTATACTCAATGCTGCATATCATCATCACCATCATCGTAATTATCATTATCAACGCTATGATAACGATGAAAATGATTTCAATAATGTTATAACAACTAACAAAGACTATGCTGCCGATATTAATCAATACGCTTTGCAAGATAGAACTTTAGTTGAACAAAGTATGAGCAGCAGTAATAATTATATAAGTCAAGTACAAGGTGCGTATTAAAGTAATCAGGAGAAATGAATTTAATAAATTTTACAAAAATTGTTCAAAAGATTTCTTCTCTCATTTGCTAAACAACAATCAAGCAGAGTTAACAGCCTGGTCTACCGCTAGTTATAATGACGACGCACAAAACTGCCGAACTTTAGTTTATTTAGGAATTTTTTATATTTTAAAAAGCTTTCTTGATTAGATTGCAATTTTTCACAAGTTTAATGGAAAAGTTTAAAAAATTTTTCTTGTCTTTCAATATATTGTCTACCAACCAAAAAATAAAAATATAAATAAAAAAAAAAAAAAAAAAAAAAAAAGAAAAAAAAATACAAATAAATGAAAAGAAAACCTGATTCATTTAAAATAAATTTCTAAATATTTACTCATAGTGCCATTTCTCCTTAAATGTATGTAATTCAAATGTGTTCTGTTTTTTTAATTTTAATTAAAAAAGAAAACTACTTGAAAGAAAAGTACTTGTAATCGATAATCTGTCTACTTTAGCATATTAAGTATATTTATTAAAAATAAACAAACAAATATATATATAATTAAAAAGTGAAACGTAAAAAAATATTTTTTCAAATATTTACTAATATTTTAAAACTAAATCTTGTGTATTTTCAGTGGTAATAAAGTATTTAAAAAATTATGTTTCTTGTATAATATTTTTTGCTATAAAAAATCCTTCGGTAAGATGAACATACAGAAAATATATTTTTTGAAAGAATTTTAAGTTTAAACGTTAAGATGGATAGAGAGGCAAACTCTCTTCAAGAGATATTTTCCATAATTCGTTTTTCTTTTATGCCCACAAACGAGAATTGAAACTATTGTAGACTTTTTCGTTTCGGTTGCAATATTCAAAATTAAGCATCAGAGACTGCACAAGTTGTACATATTCTTCACCCAAATAAGACTCTTAACCGATTTAATCGTATCAAATTCGATTTTATTATCAAAGGGACTAAAAGCAAATGAAGTTACAGTAGATTTTGTATGTTGTTTGTAACTCTTGGATATAACACTGATATATATGTATATATGGTATGTGTATATAGACATTCATATAAATGTACTAAAAACAGAAGAAAATATGCACAAATATTGCAAAGTTGCACTGTCTCTAGAAGTACTGAAGAGTTGGAAGACGACAGTAAAGCAGCATCGACTACACGAATTGCTGATAAAGTACATCACATGCAAATTATAACTAGTGCTAATGTATGCGTCTTTGTGATAGTTCAGCGAGTTGCTTCTGTAATCAGTTGTAAGAAATTCCATCGATTTACAAAACACTGGTACAAAAGTGTACTGCAGAGTAGTCACAAGTATTCTTTATTTGTTTTGTACCGTTGAATACTAAACATTAATGTCTTGTAGAGGAACTGGATGTAAATAGAAGTACGATTGAGTTGAGAAATGGCAGTTCTTACAAAATGTATACAGATAGAGTGCTAAGTGTGGTAATCAATTCTCGTAATTGGACATAAGATACACTTTTGATATTATTACCTGTAAGAAGCCACAACCAAAATTGTTAGTAAGCCAGTAAGAAAATAAGAAATGCAGTACGAATTGATGGCGGAAATGGTGCGCACTTGGTAATCTTCTAAATAGCTGGTGCTCTTAAATTGATTGCAAACAGCAAAATTATTATGAAAAATGATGGTAAACGAATCTGTTATCTAAATAAGAAACAGTAAGTAATAAGACTCTTAAGTTGAATTTGATTGAGGAATTGCCTTTACGAGGAAGATCTTTATTAAAAATATTGAAAAAATTAGAAATTATAAGATTCAATCTGACTTATAGCCCAAGAATCGAGTAAATTAATACACCGAATTGTAGTAAACGCTACTTCTTTTCATATATTATAAGTTTTACGTTTCAAAAAATTCTCCTTTACAGCATCACTAACTAAATAGATCTCAGGTCATTCATGTCGTCAAAGAAGATTGAACGGTAAACAAAGTGAACAACTTATTTTTCGTATTTTTATTTAAGGTAAGCTACTTTTTGTTTTAAACTTAGCGAAAATTAGTAGTTACTGTGTGCTTGTGAATGTGCATGTCTGCTTTTCAAGTGTTACATTGTTCTTTACACCCACAATGTTTTCCAACACAATGACTTAATTATGCATGTTATGCAAAGTCTTGCTATTTTTTGCTTTATTTTTTTTTTCTCACTTTCTCTGTGGCTCCATCATTAGTTAATGTGGCTTCAATAGAGACTACAACATAGTTTTTCACGAATGGAATGGAGGGAGAAAAACAAGAAAATTAAAAAGAAAAAAAATTTAAATTAAAAAAATTTTTTCATTTAAGTTGCACAGACACCGAGAAAGTGAAAGTAGGAAAATTGAAAAACTTTTGAGTTAAAATAAAGCAAAATCAGTTACGTGATTTTATATAAATAAAGATCTTTAATATATTTATTTATATATATCTATATATATGTAAAGATACTCAATAAAAATTGTTTTAAAGTAAATATTGAAAATATTATAAATCCTTAGATTTTCATTTCATTTTTATACATCTTCATCTAAATCCCATATTACGAAACAAATCACGTACAATATGTCATTACAGAGCAAACAACCCTTTTGCATATCATCATAAGTTTTTCTTATACACTCTATGTACATAAAATCTTCTTTCATGCAAATCAGTTACGTTCAATCTTCAATCGTGTATATCATCAACTCATACTCAAAGAATGCACTGATATGCAAGCAAATCTGTTTTACGCTTGTTATGTTTTTACCGGAAGCAAAGAGAAAAACTCATGCACCTGATGATTGATAAATTGTCTAAAGCATTCAATTTATCTTGGTTTGTAAAGCTTTATTAAAGCATTAGAAATGAAGTCCAAAAATTTAAAAAAAAAAAAATTCTATACAACAATAAAAGTGAAAAACAATGAATTAACAGGAAATAATTTTCGAATCAATAGTGAATTATTTTGCTTAACAACTTTCAGAAATATTAGAAGAAATAAAGTTCTCTTATAATAAAATTAGTAAATACATTAAATAAATCATAAAAAAATTAATAAATAAAATAAATTAAACAATAATGCGTTCCTTAAAATGTTCAATAAAATTTTAGTTATATAAAATACATTCAATGTTGAGATGATTCAAAACTACTACGAGACTTTCAATAAGAATATACACTTGTTTAAATTAAAGTATTTGTTTAAACCTTATAGCTTCATTAGCGTCAATAAGCAATAGAATCATTACAAGCTTTTTGCACTTTTGCATAACATAACGCTTCAAAGGATCGTCCAAAAAAGTTTACAAATCAACTTTGTAATGCCGTTTGCAACACTCAGATAGATATCAGGTGAACGTAAATATTTTTAAAAAGCGTATGATTTGAAGTGATGGAAACTGTTTGTCTGTTCCACCGTTTGCTCATCTTCGACTTATTGATATACTGAGACATTGTGTAGATCTAATTACATTCCAAAGATTAACTTTGTAGATATAAGTATAAGCATGAAACAATTCAAAATTTGTTGATTCTTCATAATTTCTAATATACAAGATACCTAACGACATAGGAAACTCAGAAAGAAAAGTACTTTCAACTTCGGGAAATAAACCTCTTCGCTTTCATTATGGAAAAGTGACTTTCGTGTTGAGTTTAAACCCTATCTTTTACAAACAAAAAACATCAAAACAGCCTAAAGAAAGACTCGGTAAACTATAGTTACTATCTGTTCTGTCAGATAAAATGAATAAATTCTAGATGACTGGATACGAGTGTTATCGTTTACACGCACTGCATAAACACCTTTCTTAAGGTTCCCACCTTTTCGCTAACACCAATACAACTATAATACTCTTCATACATGCACACTAAGCTTATGCTGTATAAGTTGAAAATCTAATACTTTTTGTTTTTATCTTCTCTATATACAATTTGCTATTAATTCTTCGAATTTCAACAGACTTGGCGACGTTTCCATAATATAATTTGTCGTCTTTTTCTTATATTTATGAAAGACTTGTTTATTACTTATCAAAATCTAATTTGACTTGTAAAATTCATATAATTTATTAAAGAGAAAAAAAATGTAAAGCTTTTCAGCAACGACGATAATCATTGCAATTTATTTTCATCCTGCTCATGATCCCTTTTTATGTGTTGCATTTAAGCCAAATTATATGTCAAGTAAGAACTTTAATCAGCATTTCATCGCTAGGCAACGATTGTATGAAATATTTTTAATCAGCTTTATATGCTTAGTTCAAAGCATTTTCAAAACAGTTTTTTTTAGTATTAAGGATTTCTATTCAAATGAGGGCAAATCGCAGCAAAAAATGTAAACTTTAATATTTTGTCTAATGAAATATTTGCAATAGTTTCAAAAATTAGTTTTTGTTTAGTTATTTATAAATTTTTCTAAAAACAATTTTTTTTTAATATCATCCTTAGTAATTTTCGTTGAAAACTTTTAAAAAATTTATTAATAAACGTGTGCAAATAATCTGCTTTTTGCATATTGTTAAACCAACTACAAGGTAAACTATAAACAAAATTCTTAACTAAAGTGAAGATAACCTACGAAAGTAAATCACACTTTTGAAGGTTTGTGTTTTTGCTAAAAAAAAAAAATAAATTTTTGTGTCTTATTAAATTACATTTTAGCGATCATTTTTGTTTCTTTTGGCGTATACGATACCTTGAGAGTGGTACATATTGGCGGTTTTAATAGTATAGATACCGATGTCCTGCATACAGTTATAACTACCTAATGGTTTTTCAAAGCAACTTTGTGGGATCAAAAGTTGCAGGTGAAAATGTGAAAAAATTGCCGGGTTTTGTTTTGAGGTCATCTCAGTTTCCAAACTATTGTAGCCGCACACATGAGCGGATGGCAACAATTTTTTCAATCTTGTACTCTTAACCGATCAAAGAATATTTCTGTCAAATTTCATCTTCCTTTCTTCCTTTTTACACCTATGGTAGTTATAAGTATATAACATTAGTATTTAAAAAGCTAGACCAAGTAGAAAAAAAGTGATTATAGGAATATAAAAGTTAGTAAAAAATTTTGGAACATTACATGCCATTATAACCATTTTATTGAGCATTTGAAATGAAAACAGATCAAAATCCAAAAAACTCATTGGCAATGAAATTAGTATTTTCTGACAGCTTTTAAGTTTCTTTAAAATATATTTAAAACCTGGAGTTTACTTAGTCTTTTGATATTTGTTATAATTAATTTAAAAATGTACCTTTTTCTAGCATAATACATACAGGAAGGTCTTGGTGATTATGGACCTTAAATATGCGAGTGAAATTGGATAGTTTAATAGCTTTCACTATGCTAATGTGCTTGCTCCTCTGAATTTTTTTTTCTTAATTCATTTATCCTCTTATTATTGGTGAACAAATGAATGAAATTTGTGTTTTTATGATAGTTATCAGCATTATTTGAAACATTGAAAACATGAGGTAGACTTATTCATGGTAAAATGCACGTTAGCAAAGACGCAAATTTGTGCTTCTTAGCGAGGATATTAACCTTAAAATAGTAGTCTACCCTTATGAGTTATCTTCACTTCGATAATTCTTAAACTATATCAGGAACACAACAAGCCCAAGCTATCGTGTATATACAAATAAAATAATAAGTTTCTCTCTAAACAAGGCAAAAAGAATACGTGTCATAAAAAATTTTAATTAAAATCTTACGCACGTTTAAACAGCAAACAAAGAGAAGATTTTCATTAATCACCATGTGCGTAAGGATATCACACAAAAACAAAAAAAAGAAAACAATTTTTTTTTAGATAAATACAAAGCCGAATGAATAAATACATAAATATGTATATGTATGAGAACACCTTCTCAAACGCATAGCCAGCGATTTTAAGCAAGACAATGAAAAAAATAATTAAATTTCCGATGCTATTATATAGCGTAAAGCATAATTATAGTTACAAATACATGCTAAGAATTATTAAACATTTTCAAGTTATTACAACATTGTGTCTCTTTCTTTAAGATAGTAACAAACGTATATACAAACATATGTGTATAAAGTACGCTACGCATTATACTTAAGTACAAGGAGAAAATGTCTTTTAACATGTCTTCGTCTGTCTTCCCGTGTAATGCTTTGTAAATGTATACAATAACTGTCAGCCAACATGTGTATATCACATATCGTTTTTTCTATATTTACATGAATGTATGCGTGTGCTTCAGTTTCAAAAGCAAATATATAAAAAATAAAAAACAAAAAGTCTTTATTTATATACATATGTCACGGCACACATATTCAATAGCGATTGGAAAATACTCGTTAGAGCTTAAGGCAATTTCTCTCAAGATGCGTGATAGTATTCTTTTATTTTAAGAAAGTACTAAAGAAAAAAAGGGAATGAAAATTAAGAAGAAGTTACAGTCGACTTATTGTTATACCCACGCAACTTGATTGCGTTTATTATTATTATAATATTATGATTACTTTTTATTAATATTATTAAATATTATTATTATTATTGTTTTACGATTATTATTATTATTATTGTTTTATAATTATTATTATTATTATTATTATTTTTATTACAATTTATATAACGAACGGCAACTAAGACTCTTGGTTCAATTTTTAAAACATAGTCAATCAACCGTGATAACTGAATCCTAAATATTGTGATTTGTACATAAATAGACTTAGTCTAAAAAAAAGCGAGTCTTCTTGAATTCAAAAGTGAATTTTGAAATGAACCCATGTTGACAACGAAATAACTAAAAATGTCTTCATTATTGGATTCAATATTTTTTTTTAACATTCTTGTTATTTAAAGTCATGATGAAACGCAAATCTTATCATATCAGGAAAAATAGAAAAATGTCATTTTATTTATACAATTTCTGAAATATATCGTTCCTTAAATATGAATGTCAGTACCTCATCTACAACTATGTTAAGTAAAAAGCGTATGCACACACACACACACATATATGTTCAGTCTCAACATTTTTATGACTATTTTAGCAAGTTTTGACAAGGGAAAATAAGAAAAACTTGAGCTTAAATTTGTTTTTCTTGATAAAGATTTGAGAACATGTTAGTGACATCAATACCAGACATGTGTTTAATCATTAGTTTTGATAAAAAAGGAAAAGTTTCGATATATTTTCATTAACAATTTAAGCCGTACAGCACACCTTAACCACCATATTGACTTAGATCGAAGCTTTAATTGACTCATAACTTTAAGGAAAATAACATTTCATGTATATGAAGGTTTCTTTGGTTTACTTGGATTTAGTACGTGTTTCCCTTTTCTTTTTTTGCGGATGTGATTTTTGTCGAATTGCTCTTGCATTTTGCCGGTATTTTTTATATAGTAACTGAAAATTTCTAAGCAAAAAAAAAAACATGAAAAAATTTAAGTGCAAGCTGAAAAGGTTTCAAAAAATTTTGACGTCATTTTAAAGGGAGAAGAAAAAATTTCATTTTTTTATTCATCTCTCATAATTTAAAATATTAATTTTTTTTTCAAATATCGTTACCTCCGTTACAGTGAAGAAACGTACTTAGTCAAGGCTGCAAATTGTATTTTGTATCTTTGTATGTATTTTGATCTAAGACTTAGGCGGTTTGCGCGATGTTTTACTAAACGTTGCATATACTTGACAAATCTTATGAATTCCCCGTGTAAGCATAAAAAAACAATCCAACAAACAAAAGTGTATGTTTAGGAATTTCATTTTGTAGTGTAGTGTAAAGCTGTGATTGCTTTCTATTGCACTTTTAAAGGAATGCAAAAACATTTTGTTAAGCACTTAAGTGAGATCGTGTATGTCAGATAGTTTGAATTGCTATACAAATTTTATAGCTTTGTGTTTTCATAATCACTTTTATATCTTTGTTGTAACAACCAGACACTTGTTTTACTTATTTACAAAACGTTTTAAATTATCTTTCACATGGCGGTGTCTCTTTGCATATAATAATGACTGACAATTCTTTTTTTTTATATTTGCTGTCAGAAGAGAGATATAAATTAATTCCAGCTTTCTCTTCATAAGATAGAAGTTCAACACATGTTTGCCTTTCGCACAAGTGCTATTACTCTCTAGAGGGTTACTTGTATGATTCTTATAAGTATTACGAATTGTGAATACTCTGTTCTCTGTTCTTGTTACTCTTAATGTGTTCATTAACCAATTACTTAATCATTTGTTACACTTAACTCATAACAATTTTGAATTTCTTGAATATAGTTAATGAAGTAATGTACGCGTATTTTTATGTCTTTTAGAATGTCATGTAATTTTATAAATTTATGGTAAAGATTTCTTAATAAAAGAAATTAATGCAATAATTTGAAGAGAAATGTCAAAATTTCTTAATTCAGTATTCGTTTATTATTATTTTTCTTCTACTTTTCAGCATAATGAGTGAGCATTTCCCCAATAAGACTCTTTATTTTCTAAAACTATTATGAAACTTCATTAAAAGTCTTCTGTTTAAGACGTAATGCTAGATTATTGACACGAAATTATAGGCTATTTTCTCTATTGTTTTTATATCCACCACCGAAGGTGAGGTCGATTTTGTCATTTTGTTTGCAATGCCCAGAAGAAAACTGCGGAGATCTCACAAAGTATATACATTCTTGATCAGCATCTAATTTAGAAACGAATTAAGCATGTCCATCTGTCCGTATGTCAATCCGTCCGTCAACCCCTAAACGTTCTCCTAGCCACAAAAATGAAGATTTTTTTACATCACTTTAAAAAGAATGATGCGTCCAACAATAGATGAATGTTTTTAGGATTTAATTACGATCTGTAGAACGTACCATAAGTAAGGCGAAGAGCAATTTCAAGTAGAAATTGCTATTAAAGCTTAAAGTAGTGGTAATTTGAAGTTATGTCACATAGGGTTTCCTAAAATTTACGCAAAGATTGAATTTGCGGTATTTGTGCAGTAAACAGTTGGAATATAAAAAAAAAGATAGTTTGACAGTTGATACTTTAGAATTAGCAAGAATGGAGCATTACAAGACAGAGCGAGTCGTTTTCACTGTTGAACACTATTTCAAAAATAGTGGAACAGTTTATTTGCTGCACGAGATATCCCGTGGTCTCACGTTTCAGTGTTCAGAACTGGCCCTTTATATACTCGCATGCGGCGGCAAAGTCGTGAAGCCGTGTGCTATTCCACACATAACATGACATATTCCGAGCATGCTGACGCACGTCTCAGGTTAACGATGCCCTAAAAAGTATTTCAATCATCGGTTGAAACAATCGCCACTACAATATATATAAACGACTTCGTACAAATATTGAAACTGAATAATATTAGCTTTCAGGAAACTTTTATTTTATTATTATTTTCAAGATTGGCATGTTGGCCATCTGTTATTCAATCTCCACACTTCTCTTTGTATACCATCCATTCTTGAATATTTCATGTCGATAGTGCTTAGTTCTATACGTTTTGTTTGATTTTGGAATGTTTTATAATCCTTTTTTCGAAATTCATTGAATTCGAAATAAAATAATCCACATGTTCTTGTATTGAGAGCTCTGAAATAAAATCAATTTCTGATCGTCAATTCAAGCATTTTAACCAGATTTTTTGCTATTAAAAAAATAGTGAAAATGACTTTTACGCAAATTTCTTATTTTTCGACTTCAATGTTTTATTTTCAATTTTAATATTTAAAAAGTCAAACATATTGCAAGTCATGAGAGAGAATTTTAAGTTCGATGTCAATGGAATAGTGGTCCAAATATCAATTCGCTTAAAAATCGAAATAAAGACCAATGCCATATCTATTGCAAAAAATTTGTTTTCTTCTTCTGCAATAAATGCCAAGTGAGTATTGTGCTGTTCCAAAATCGATGTTGAATAGCGTAAATTTTATTTACAATTTTTTTTACTTGTAATTATTTAAAGGAACTTATTTCTTTAAATATTTGTTTGCATACAATATCACCATACGACTACAACTATGTACAACAACAACTTCTCTTAAGCAAAATCTTCTCCCTATAATCGTTTTGAAAATCACAAACGCTCCATTTCATGCTGCTACGGCAGCTAATCCTTCACTGTTGGATTTCCTAGCGCAGTTTCTTTAATACTTTTACCTGTTAGAGTTCGTCAATCTTTGCGTCCTAAAGCACCTTTATTTTATGATTACGACAGGCAAAGCATAAGAAGAAATTTCCTCTTTTTCGGAAAGTTTGCTGCAGTTTTGTTTTATCAGTTTGGGATTTTCGTAACAATACCTTATGCCATCATTATGCGATTTAATTGTAAAATGTTACGGTTTTTCGATTGCTACTATTTCTTCTCCCTGAAGCTTTAATAAAACTTTCAAATTCTAATCAAACCCTGTTATTCTGCTATTTATTTAGTGATAATTATAAGTGCATTTTTTGTAATCAGTGTCTTGAATCTATTGAACTTCGTAGTAACGATTGTGATTAAGTAAAGGACACAAAGCTATAAATCTTTAATTTTTAATTCCCAAAAATAATATATTTTTCGGCCTTAATGTCTAAACAAGTAGTAAATAGTCGCTATTACTATAAATCGCGATATCTATTTAAATAATAATATTTGTTAGGAAGTATAATGTTCAAAACATAAAAATATCAACCGGTGATAAGTTTTTTTTTTTTTAATTGCCCCTTAAGTGTAGGATACGAATGAAATTGAATATATCATAAAGAAGAAAAATTAATTAACACAAATGTATATGTTATGAACTAAAAATCTTTTCAACTTAAAATCTTCTATTTCATAATGTAGTGCAATAGCTCACCACCAAGAGTCATTAGTATTCGGGAGATTTACATAAATTTAATGATGTCACTATATATTTTTCATGCATTTTACTTTTGCTTTTTTCTCTTTAGAAGCTCAATAAATTTTTATACAAATTTTGGTCAATTTCTTGTTGTCCATCAATCACTTGGAAAAGTTAAACAAACAAATTCTCTGCAAATCTCCAAAGAGATATAATAAACTAAACTAAAAAGGAAACTGCAAAAAAAGACAAATTTAAACCGAAAAAGACGAATGAAATCAGATGCAATCGGACTGAATAAAAAATCACAGAATATACAAAAAAGAAAAAGTAAAAAATTAAAGGAATAAAAAAGTTATATTTTGTCTGTTCTTCTTCGAATCTTAAATAACTGCTGTTTTAAGTGACGAGTGATGAGTAATGATCCTGGTGCATAGACCTGATAGAAATGTTTGTAAGCGGGTGAGTTTCAAATCTCTTTTGTAGCTAATAATGAAAGACAAGTCCGTCATAATCTCAAATCTGTGCAACGTAGGTTTTACGTTCCTAAAATTTTTGGCGGCCTAAAACGAACGGACGGATGTTGATAAATTGATTCGGGATTTTGAAAAGATCGAAAGTGCTAGAAGGGGACTTCGAAATCAATCACTGATCTTTTATAGTAGTACTCCTGGTAAATACATGCTTGAATTTCTAGCTTACAAGTTTATTCCGTTTCCGATGTATGATTAACAACCAAATATGTATAGGCCAAGTCTTCGCTTTCCATTCGAAATTCTCCGAACGTATGTGTTTTTATAGCAGAAGTCCAATCGAGAGACTGACAGTTTTATATAGATTCATATCGAAATAACATAAATTCGTTATAAAAACAACGAGAGATTATGTGATATTTGCAGGCGGAATTGTGATGGTTATAAAATTAAGTAAAGTATTATTATATACCGGGTGAAAATTGACAAATTTTTTTTTTAACTTTGGATATATCAATGGACTGATTTATTTATTTTTTTATTATTATAGATGCAAAAAACCTTAAGCTGATTTTTAGTCTATTAATGACTCTATTTGTATATCTAACAGGGTATATTTAACCTTTCTACATCAACCTTTTTGTCTTTGTGGCAACCAACCATTGACGAGTAAAGATAAATCATAAAGGAAAACACAAACGCATCATATACGTACTTCTCTTTATCGTGAATACAGAAAAGCTTAAAAAAAATGTACAAGAAAAACGTAAAAAAAACTTTGGTTCAAAACATTTCGTAACATGGATACCATGGTAGAACATTAACCCAAAAAAGATTTTTTTCTAGAAATTGCAAGTCTGTCACAAATCAATACCTTCTCTCGTATTACCGTGTAAGGTCATACTAGTTAATTTCCTACTTCTCTAATATACTAAGAGATGTTTATTCATTTAAGAGGACTTTCAAAAAAAAATAGTGTAGCTGCATGTAGCCCAATTTATACAATATGACCAGTTATAAACGAGTAAAACAATTATATGCGATTTTGACGAATCCTTTATACCCACCATTTTTATCTCAAAAGAAGATAAAAAAGCAGAAAGAGAATTTTTCCTATTCTTATGGAATACCGTTCGAATTTTTTATGGTGCAGTCTGTGAGTAGTGAGCAAAACGCTCCCAAACCAAGATGTTTTCAGCTTATACAAGCGGACTTATTACCGATCGAGAATGTATATACGTTGCGAAGTCTTTGAAGCTTCTTTCTGTGCCTTACAAAAAAATGACGAAATATATATATACCCCTCCCCTTCGAGGATAGGAATAAAAATATGAAAGAAGCGATTGTCACACAAATGGTATTGAACTAAGAGGCTGTTCAAGTAATCGCTTTGCTCTTTATCTAATAGCTAAACGTCAAATGTCAGCATAAAAAAAAAGAACGTTCCATGTTTAACGTCTATAACCAAAAAATTAAATTGTCAAAAACTTTCTATCTTTTAAAGCCCTTACAAGAGTTTCTCTCTTAAGCTCCGTTTAAGTTAACAATTCAATTTAAACTTTAACATATTGGATCTAATTTTTCTATGATTTTTATTTTATTTACTGATATAAGTTCATTAATATCATTTGCTTGGCTAAAAAAAAAACAAGTAATTGAATTTTCCGTTCTTTTAATAGACAAAAAATAATTTTCTTTTCAACTGTAAGTTCATTACATTTTTAGAGCTTTTGTAAACATGAAATATGGATTTCCATATAAAACGAAGCACATAAATATTTCACGAAAAATTGAATTCATCATCCTATCAGTCATACACAATATAATATAATAACAACTGCACTACAACAAGAATAACAACAACAACGATGTCATCATCACTGTCACTTTGGGTAATGATGGCAAACAGAAAATATTATTGTGATTCTGTAAGTACAGTACGTCTGGCAAGATAAAATGAGAAAAAAGTGAAAAATACGAAGGAGTGATGGCATAGAAGAAGAAGAACTTGAACGATGACACATTCATAAAATATTTATTACATACTTTTACAGACTGCCTTTAAAAATGTCGTTATAATGCGAGGTCGGAACGTATTTTGTTTCTACGAAATTAAAATGATAAAATAAAAAACCAAATAAAGTATAAAATGTATGTTCCTCTTTTTTTAATAAAATTTGAACCTATTTGTAGAGGTCATTGGCACTTCCGTCATAATTCTTATATTAGGAGGGGACTTTATACAAGATCTCTATATCTAACGAACTTGAAATTATGTATAGTTATATATTTTGTTTAACTTAAAATTATCAAAAGAAAAAAACTAAACTATTCCTACCTTTGACGTTAATTAATTTTAAAACAGCTACCGTCGCTCTTTATCTAGTGATTTCTATATATTTATATTTCGATTAATTCTAACTCACTCACTATTTTAGGTGGAAGTTAATAATCTGAAGTAAAATTATGAAAAATATACGGTTGTAGAATTTTTCTGTAAACTAAGAATTCTCATCTTGTATGGACCAGAAATAGAACATTTCAAACAGGTAAGCATAACGTATCGAAGTCAATTCACGATTCTGATCAAGAGTATATATATACCAAATGGGCTGAAAAGTTCATAGGCTGATACATAGATGGCGCTACTAGTATTAAATCCATATGATTTTTAGTTAGCCCTAAGCTTCAAAAGACATGTGTATAAATTTGACAGCTGTTGCGCTATTAGTATGTGAGTTATAGCATTTTTAGTGAAGCAACGCTTTGAAGTCGGTTCATCAGGTGCAGTTCACTCGTCCGACTGTCGATTGGACTCCACTGTGAAATGATGGAGCCGTGCTTCATCCATTGTTACATATTGATGCAAATATTTGGGTTTATTACGATTGAACGCTGCTTAGAATCACCAATTCGTTGTTGTTTTTGGTCGATTGTGAGCTCGCGCGGCAAACCACTTTGAGCAAATCTTTCGCACATCCAAATATTCATTCACGATATGTCTAACACGTTCCTTTGATATCTTTAGGGTCTCAGCTATCTTAATCATCTTCACTTTACGGTTATCCGAAATTATTTTATTGACGTTTTTTATGTTTTCGTTGGTAAAAGCCTCTTTGAGGCGTTCACTGCGTGCATCGTCCTCAGTGCTCATTTCGTCTCGTTTAAATTTAGCAAACCACTTCGCTATAGTTGATTTCTCTGGTGCAAAGTCCGAATAATGTTTATCAAGCCCTTGGCTTCAATAGTATTTTCTTTCCTGTTTTTTGTATTTTTTTATTAACACAAAAATTATCAATTTTTTCAAACTAACAAAAGTTGCTTCACTAAAAGTGCTATAACTCACAAGTGCTCATAGTGCAACAGCTGTCAAATTTATACACGTATCTTTGGAAGATTAGGGCTTACTTAAAATCATATGGATTTAATACTAGTAGCGCTATCTATGGGTAAGCCTACGAACTTTTCTGCCCACCTTTATATATTTCATGGGATTTCATTTCAATTTATTTTCAATTCAATTACTATTTAATTTCACCTAAATTAAGCAATTACTTTTATTTGTTTAATTTTGCTTTATTTCATAAAGTCAAATGAAGAGAAAGATATTAACTTAAAATATAAATTTAAAAAAAATATATTAAATGTATTAATGGAAGTATAAAATGAAAAGCAGACATAAGACTTATATTGTCAATGAGAATCAAAACTCAAATGTATCATTAAAGCGACACAATTATACCAAATCCTAACAACGTATTGTTTATATTGTTTATATACCTATAGATTTATTGATGGCAACACAAGACTTTGTTAATTAATTGTTATTGTCTAGCTACGACATCAATGCGATGTGTGTGCACGAGAAGTATATTTTTAATTATGTGTCATGAGTCCGATAAGAAGATTGGGTTATAGACATAATTCAAATTCATTCAAAGAACCTTAATGAATTAAACAATTTATAATTGAATTCACAATGACTTCATTTTACGAAACGAACGCTTAGTGATGGATGATTAGGAACATTGAAGGTAATTTCATTTATCAAGGCGCAGTCATAACAATACTTAAAACGCAGATGCTATGTTTCTCAAGTAAAGGTTAAGCAATTAATAATGTTCAGTTTTCATATCTTTCATAATGAAACATGAAGGCCCAACGGAAAGTTCGAAAGTTCCTTAATACAATTAGTAAGAAATGATTTTCAACTGATTCACAATTGATTTTAGATATGAGATGACTTGACTACAGAGGAGGGACCATTAATATACAATACAAATAAAATCGGTCCCAAGTCGTCACCTTAAAGAA
Source organism: Glossina brevipalpis (assembly GCA_000671755.1). NCBI lineage: Eukaryota > Metazoa > Arthropoda > Insecta > Diptera > Glossinidae > Glossina > Glossina brevipalpis. The sequence goes on from KK351059.1 coordinate 666,288, forward strand.
TACCGAACATAAATGCAAATTCCCCAAATTGATAGGAGTTAAAGATTTCTTAAAGAGATGTGATCCTATCTATTTAATTACGTATAAGGAAAAACATGTAACTGCTATAGAAGGATCGAATTCTTATTCCTATAAACTATAAGCATTTGTTACGTTCGGTTTAAAGAGAATTTTTGACACAACACATTTCAATCTCAATACATTAGAACCGTAATAAATGTTTTAAAGGCGGACGCATCTGGATTTGTTGGTTGGAATAATTTTAATCCTTTTTTTTTTCTTTTGGACAGACATAGGAAGTATATGTACCAAGTCTTACCTTTACACAAAATATGCTCGTTGTAAACATACCAAAACCATTTCTTCCAGTGAATTTTAGAGTGTTCCGCAATTGTTCGGTGCAATTTACAGCCTTGTTTTAATTTATAGCCTTCTCTCTAGCGTTGATTGGTCCACAGGTGAATTACACCCGAACTTAATTTGTTGCCATTAATAAAGAGCGTTTACGCTAAGCCTTAAAATTTTTGGAGCTTAGATTTTTTGACAACAAACCATGCATACACAGACCGATGGGATTAAACTCAGAATTTTCGCTAATATGCAGATATATAGGAATATATAGATATAGAAAATATCTTGGTGTTTTTGATAACCAAGAAGATTAAAAAAGAAAGGACGAATATCATATTCTCTCATGTTTCGAATGAAGTTATCTACATCTGCTTTCTAGTCTTTTTGCCGTGATGTTTTTAAAAACCAAAAATGACTAAAATAAAGGAAATCTTTTTTAAATACATAATTGTCTTTGCTAATAAAACTGTGTTGAATACAAACGCACTCTCCAAACGTAGCCATCATACAGTTTGTATATAATACAATAAATTCTGAAGCATTGAAATATTACACCAAACGTAAGATAATTTTACAGCATAACATAATCACAGAGAGATATGGGATAATTTAGAGATAATTTTGCAATAAACACAGAGCTCACACAGCTAAAAAAAAAAAAGCGGAGCACCGTGCTGATAGGAAATGAGGCATACGCATTAATGTTCTATTAAATCCTGCTGTGCATTCGCGAAAGTAAACATTAACCTGATCCCACAAAGAAAAATGATAAAAGTGTGTATTTTGAACTGTGATTTAATACGTGGATTTCAACATAGTTGAACTATATAATGTACAGGCCCCTAGTGTTAACGACTATTTTACATCTTTTATTTCTAGAGTAGTATAGTGGGAATATTCGAATATTATCATAAGCTGCGAAATAAAACAGCCAAAGTGCACCTTTGGTTGTTGCAGAAATAAATTTTTATTGGATTTTTCTTTTTACGGAAAAATCATTTGTTTTAAGAGAATCGTAAAATATATTTCATTCCAAATGTTGCTTGTTAGTAACTATGCATTTTTCCAATCGTTTCGACAAAATATTAATTCCGTACTGAAAACACATTTCGGTTTTTGACTCTTAGTTTTTGAATATTTTCATCAGAAGGTTCGGAGAATAATAAATTAACAATTGAAACTATTGTTAATTGGAAGGTTATTAATAGAGGAGAGCTTTGCACAGTTCATTGCTGTTAACTTCTCTTAAAGGGATCATGCAATATTTAGTAGAGCATTGCGGTGCTTGAATTTTTAAATGTATTTTCGAACTTAACTTACTGCTGGCCCCTAAATTTTCATTCGATTGGCTTGAAAGTTTATATGCAGCTTCTGAACATTGTTTTCTATTTGTCCACTATTGCGATGAAATAAAATTTGCTAATCATATAGCCTGCAGTTCTAAAGAAAAACATTTAAAAGTGGGAAATTGTAGCATTACGGTAAGAGAGGCCAAGAAAAAGAAGTTATCGTGCTACGCTTCCATTTTCTTTAACAAATCTAAAAAAAAAAGGAATGTTTAGTGTACGTTATAAGACTTGATTATCACGCATAATTTACTAATAAACCGTTTGCTTTCTTTTTTTAACTAAAAATCTTATAAAAGCGGCACTAATTTTCATGAGCACAAACTAATATTTTTCGTTCAGGTTGTCGCTATTTATTTCTAATTTTTATTTTAAATTTTTTGGTCGATGTTAGTAAACAGGTGCATGATTTTAAGTTTCAAAAGGCCAAAAAGCTACTAAAAATTATATTAAAACACATTTCTAAACTTTCCAAAGCCAATTAAACCAACAAAAAATGTTAGAAGTTTTATTAATGGTTACAATTTTTTTTTTGTTTATACCTATGAAAAAAGGAAAACTCATATTCTTAACTATTAAATTAAAGTTATGTGGTTAACGTATTTGAAAATTTGAGCTAAACAAAATCTATAAAATTTAACTCGATTAAATTTTGTAGGTAAACAATGAAAACTTATGTCTGCCACCTTCAATTTGATTTTCCTAAATGTTTTCTATGAAGTGTTTATACAGCAATTAATTTGTTTTTCTTGTTTTCATTGTTTTTCTCTGCCTTTTTTCTTTTTTTTTTTTTTTCGTTTTCGTTAGATATTATAATTAAGAAGTTTAATTGCTTGTAAAAGAATACACATTAAGTGATAGTTTATCACTAGTAAAGCAAATAAATATAAAATCTTTAGAGAAGAAAAAGAAGAAAAGTTTAAATGTTTAAGTATTTAGTTAAGAAAGAAAAAAAAAAAAAGTTTTAAAGTTCTTTAAAATCCCTAAAGATGCAAAATACTTGAAACCACTTTAACAGAGAATTCTTATGCATACATCTACACCTGCTTATGCTTATATATGAATATCTTTTATTACAATCAGTTCAGTAAGTTTAGCTCAGGCGTTTAAATGTCTGTTTGCAGTCGGTTGGTAACGTTGAACACCTAGCCCGTCTTTATCTTACTCTGTTACGTCGTGCTTGTGTCGTACTATATATACTCTAGTTATAGTCTTTTCGCACAGATATCACATCCTTTGAGTAATGCATCGTCTCTTAAGTTCTTCGGTAACTGTAGCAACTCCACTCCACTTGAAATTGACTTTTTTTTTCTTTTCTCCCTGTTACATATTTGTAAGCCTTTACAGTTTTACAGTTGTTTTGTAATCCTATGCTAGATGGCTTCAAAAAGTACTTTTGTTCTCAACTCTATGTCAAAAAACAAAAAGGGAAATGTGAATGAAAGAGACAAAAGAAACTTAAGGTAGTTATTCAGTTATAAGAGTTTGTGTTATAACAGAAACCAAGTAATTAAATGAGTAACCAAAGAATGTTTGCTGAAATTTTTACCATTAATTTTAATTACATTACATCAGTTCAAACTTATATAATAGTTATAGATTTTTTTCGTCTCATTGTATTTTTTATTATTTTATCGCATTTGTTTCTTTTCAACGTAATATTACGCTATAGCTTATTGCCTTTCTCGTGCATCATTAACTGTCGTACAAGAGCATATAGGCTTTCAATAGATATATTATTTACTACGATCCACTCTTGTAAACAAAAATGCTGGCATTTCATTCATTCTGGTTTAATGAATACATTACAATGATGACATGGCCTTACGAGCGTTTTTGTAAGCAACGTTTTCATTAAATGGTCAAATAATTACGCCTTCAGCACTGAAGCTAAAAAAGCGAAACGAAAATATTGCATTACATTAAGTGTAAATACTGTGTGAACATTTTTCATGCTATAGATAAAAATGACGATAATTAAAATTTTATCGCAATGATTAGCGGTAAAAAAATTAATTTCTTTTTTATTTTAACTAATTTGAAGCTTTACTACAAATAAACATCAAAGTATTATATCAATGAAATCATCAGCTAAATATCAATTTTATCCCTCCTATCAAGCGCCTCGAATAGCAATCTCTGTTGCAGTACATAAGAATAGATTGTTATTCACCACCGAGACATAAGGATATATTAAAGCTCCGAACCTATCAGGTGCGTAAGTATGAAATGCGGATTTGAGAAAGGGTTGACTATTCATTTCTGAAGTCGTGTGTTTTTTTTTAGCTTGGACATCTGTCAGCAACAACCAATCGTAATAGCAAGTCGAATAACGCAATGCAAAATGAATTTTTTTTAAGAGCGAAAATGTTGAGTTTTTTGGCGTATAAAGAACCTTTAACGATGGAGTTTTTCTTTTGCTCGAACAATTGTTTGTAAATATTATTATCACTCCTTATCGCGACCTAAAAGGTCTATTGTAGTTACTCTAGCTCTTTAGTCTTTCAGGACACTTATGAATCGCACCAACTTATTTTCTTTGGACATCCACACTATGCATGGCTTTATAAAGCGTTCGCCAAATAGCTGGTCTCTGATTCTGTAGAGTGGCTCGAATCCGCACGGATATGATAGGACATTTCCTCCGTCCCTTTACAAATTCTACAAGAATGGGTATTTGAGATATCCATATTTTTTAGGTGATATCTGAGAGAGTTATGAACCATGTAGAAGCCAATGATCAGACGTAGATTGAATCCGTCGTAGTTACAACGAGAGATTTCGTGAATCTTTTCGCTTGTCTTTGCTACGCGTTGCCCTTTCAATGTCCAGTTGCTTTTTCTGTGCCTATTGCGATAGTATGGCTCCTTTGGTACGCCACAGAGGGGATGCGAAACTGTCATGGTTCATCGGGCTAAACAGTCGACCCATTTATTGCGTTCAACAACCGATTTTCGAGGCACCCGTATCATCTTCATCTTATTGTGCTTAACTAATTCATTCAGGATTTGAGAGTCTTTCAACACAAGCTTAAATGTTATTGTTATTGTTCTGGGTCTTTAAAGCAAATTAACTGTCGGAGTAAGTGCCGATGAGCTTGCACTAGCGTTTCTTTCTCACGCATTCATAGGCACATGTGGAGATTGCTTCTGCTTGAATTATGGAGAGTTTTTTTGAATGATACAAAAGAAGTAATTTTTAGACGGTATCGTTACTGAAGAGAAAAATTGGATTTATATTAAAATTTCCGGGTGAACAAATTTGTAACTTACCCCAGAAGTACCATTCATATCGATGTAAGAAGAAGATGATTCTGTGCGTTTCGCAGAACCAGAAGGAAATGGTTCATTATGATCTGTTAAGCCGTTTGGAATGGTTAACATCAAACCCTACCAACGACAATTAAACGATTTGAATCCTTCGCTGTCCAAAACACAACCAAATATTATAAATATAAAAAAAAATAACCGAAACGTAAATTTTTTACGTGACGTCCACCCGTTCATGCATATGACAGGATCGATTCGTAACACATTGGAAACATAAAAATGGGAAGTGCTAGCCAAAGCAGTTTACTCGCCAAACTCGAGTCGTTCCACGCGTTGGTCATGCACTTGCTGAGTAACGCCTTGATTCACACGAACAACTGAAAAAGTAGACCAATATGACTGCCTCAAAAGAGTATATTTTTTTTACATGTATGGCATTCGCAATTTGCCAAGCGGGGGGGAAAAATGTGTAACTAACGATGGGCAATATTTGAAAATATATTTTCATTGTTTTCATATAATAAACTTGTATTTTCTTTACGAAGGTTTCCGGCTTCATGTTTACATAGCTGAGAATATATTACTACTGGCAGCGAAAATATATCGTTTTTAACCATTTCGTTCCTTTATACAAATGCACTATGAGTTCTAAATGAATTAGTTAAAAGTTGTCAGTCTTTTAATAACGTTTTGCTTGAACCCAATTAAATTTTTCTCATTCATTTTCAAAATATTTGAAAACGGCGACTGGTTATTTGTGTTTGATTATTAATTGATCATCTTCATAACTACTAAAGTTCGAATGTGGTTGCTTTGTAGGAATCAATTATGGACATCTCAGTTGGGAGCATGAAATTCTGTCTAATGGTTGAAAAGGCATTGAAAAGAAAAAATTTCTTCAGTACCTTTTGCTTCTTTTTAAAAAGATAAGAGAAGCTGAATATTTGAATTTGAAATTGTGAATAGGTTTTGATTTTATGCTAATTGCGACAATAATCGTAGAGCAAAAATAAATTGTAGTTTCCGTATCCGAAGCAAATAAATTGACATAAAATGTCAAAGAAATGTATCTATGTTTAGAGAACTTAATTGGTTATCTTTGAATGGATAAGAACAGATTATGATTGAGACTTTTCTGCTTATCGAGAGTTTTTTCTCAAATGAAACTGTTGGAATGTTGGAAGCCCATTCCAAAGATAAACCGCATTACAAAGATAAAGGAAATTAATCTAAAAAGTATATAAAATACAAAGAAGTATATACTGAAGAATGCATGCATAATGACTCATTAATTCATCTGATTTCATCCGTGTGTTAGCCTTTCTAAATGGTCTGATATTGTTTTCATATTTCATATTAGTAAACGATAATCGTGAACACATTCAAACTTCAAACAGATCAGTGTCATGTCCGTATCTCTCTCTTATTGGATTTATATAAATGGAGACATTTTTAAGTCTCCAATGAATATTCAACGCTGTGAAATCAAGATAAGTAGAATGAATAAAAAGAAAGCTGTTTTTTCATATTCACTGCTTCAAATCCAAATACATGTCATAAAAGAAGGCAAACATTTCATTTACGGTCGTGCTGGATTAGTTACTAGCCGTATTCTGAGCAACATTATTGAAACATCCTAAACTATGAGGTGCTTATAACTAAATGTTAAACTCCTATTAGGAAGTTTTTGTGAGTTTTTGGGATTCGAGCATTTCATCGTAAATTTAGACTTCAAGAAAAAAAAAAAATCAAAAGCTTGTGTTAATCTCTTGAACACTTCACAGACAATTTTTATTGTTATAGCATAGTGTAGTATACAGCAGTTTAAAGGGACAGTTTAAAAGAAAAAGAAAGGAAGAAAAAATATTTAGGAATATTTTTATGTATTTTTATGGAAAATAAGCAAAGGTAGCGGTACTAAATAAGTTTATAAAACTACTAATCAACTTCAATAGGTAATAGGTTAGTAACAGAAGATTCAATCTTCTACCAATTTTTTAGATTTCCTACGACATTGCTTAGGAATGTTATAAAGAATTTTGAACCATAAGAAAATCAAAAAACTTTCTTGCTCTTTGGAATTCGACTAAAATCGTTGTATACTTTTATTATAAAAATAAAATTTATTTCTCAATTTGAATATAGTTTTGTTTAGCATCATATTTTTATAGCAATATATCCTATCAGATGTGCCCATCGAGTCCTTATTTCACGAACTGTAAATAAAATCTGACGATGCTTTCTTTTTTGTTATTTTTATAAATTAACAACCCTGTGTTTGCATAAAATTCATTTTGGTAAGTTTTGCTGTCAGTTTCAGTTTCAGAATATCAAAGTTTGACAAAACATGTCAACAAATGTGGCAAGAGAAAGCATTTACATTTGTTATGACAACTTAGGGCTCGTAATGCCAGAATACAGAATACTTTACACGATATTTTTGGTTCTTTTGAATATTTATACCGAGATGCATACATTGTTGTGATGTATAAATGCATTTGACGACAACTTCTCCGACTAGACGATACTAATATTGTCAGAGTCATAAGAGTTATTAGCGATGATTTTGTCGCGCTGGAAACAAACTTCGACTACAAAATTCTAAAGAAACGGTATAGAATTCATAGTGCAAAAACTCGGCTAAAAGTTTGATAACACTTAACAAGGGAAGCAAGGGAAGTAAAGAGATAATCAATTTTGACAAGAGATGTCATTAAAATTAAATGCATTAGGCTTACCTATCAAAAATGACGAACTGTTGAATTGTACCTACCGTTGACAGATTTTCTTTTCTATTTAAGAGGGCATTCTTTATGAAATTTGGCATACAGAACGCACAGGGCCCTACACAGCCCAATTAAACAATCGTTCCCAACCTCATGCTGGTGACTGCCACTGCCTAAATATAGCAATGTGCAATACAATTGTAAAATGCAGGGAGCAGCAGTGGACATATGTTCTTTAAATTCTATTTTGTCATACAAGTAAATAAAAGCTTCTCTACTCAATCTGGAGCGTTGGGCAAATCTGCAAAATTTTTACATTAAATGAAACATATAAAAAAAACTTTCTCTTTTAAAAGTAGAGAAAGCGGGTTACTCTTTTCCCTTCATTTTCTTCATGTGATGTTTGCATGACGTTTGCTCACAGTTGGATCATTACGCAAACTTGCCTGAGGTAAGAACTGAAACGCAGCACACATCGTTTCTTCCTGCGTAAAATTGCATGATTTATTCATACTTTGAAATTTCTTCAATTCAATTTGCTTACGCGAGAATCTTTACTTTCTTTTTCTTTCTTGTATATATATATTTGTATATTATTATTAACATACCGATAAGATCGTAAATATAATCCCAAATATGAAACGAACAAAACAAAAGGTCGTTTTGATCCGAAAGCATTCGACTGATATTAACTCAGCAAATGATACTATCGAAATTTACTATCGTCTCGAATGTGTTGCCATGAACACCACCCATGATTTATCGTGCGTTCCTTTTGTACGTGATTCAGTATTTTAAACGTAATTTAGATGCACTACTACTATTGCTGAATACCTAATCAAATACCTACGAAAGTAACTCTAGGCAAGAATTCAAATAAACGTTTCCCGTAGGGTGAAAATCTGTTCTTTACATTATAATAACTTATAGTATAAGAAATAATACTGTACCTAGAAGGTTTCAAAGCTCTTAGAGAAGAAGAAGAACTTTAAGTTCATTTCATTTCATTTCATTTTATTAGTAATTAATTTGAACTCAATAGATCATGTTATGTGGAAGCATATTGTGTCCGAATTTAATGTTTACACATTTTATATATATATATTGTTGTCTTTACCCCCAGAAATATTATAATAAGTTTTGTTCGTTACGCAAATGCCAAGATGTACGTTGATTTTTGTCCATTGTTTATGAACCAGACGAGATTGAAAAGCAACAGCAGCTATACTACGTTATGGTGAACATAAAACAAACAAAAATTCATTTATAATGTAAAAGTTTACTGAGTCGTAACAAAGTGTAATGAATGTATGCATTCATATCCACACATTTGTGTATGAACAATTCTTAGTCAACAAAAGGCTAGCTTGTTAGATTTTGGCTCAATTACAATGACTATTGTACGGACAAATACATGCTCTCTTACATGCATACATTTGTATAATGGACTTGAATAAAGAAACAAAGCAATAATACTAACAAAAAAGAAAAAAAAGTCACAAATGTTAACAGAAATGTTACAACCAATTATGACCACATAACAGAACCTATGTGGAAGAATTTTCAATTTTTTTTTTTTTTCATTAAATAGGAAGAAAATGTAGAATATTGTATGGTAAGAATATATTCATTTTTATATACGAAAAAAAATCAATAAAACACTACCTTTACCTGCTTTTATTTTTTCTATCATTGCATTAAAATAATTTAATTTTTTTTTTCTTCTTTTTTGTCATATTTCCTTCCCGCAATTTTATTATACTTTTTATTATGACTTCTGGTTAATGGCGTCATTTTGGGGTGGCTGTGTCATTTACCCCTTTTGGGCGAATGACTATTTAAAAAAAAAAAGGAGAAAAAAATAGAGAAAAATTTCAAGTTTTTGGCAAAGATTGGCGGCGTCAGAGTTTGTTGGCGTCATGGCCAAACGCAACGAAATGCAACAATTTTTTTCTTTTTTTTTTTAGATTAATAATGTCATTAAACTTAAGGTTAAGTAATGTTAAATTTTCATGGATAATTAAAATTTAATAATGGATCAAGCTTTCTTACAAAGCAAAAAATTAGAAGGAAAAAAATATTTTAAATACAACAAAAAAGTATAAATTGAAATAAAGCAAAAATAATAAAAACAAATGAAGAGAAAAGTAAGCACATAAAATGTATTTTTTATTTTTAATTTTTGCCTTTAGCGGATTCTCTTTGACGATTGCTCGTCTATAAGAGAAGGAAGCAATATTTTAAACAGAAGTTAACTGCGGGTTATTTATGCATCTCTTATAATTATTTGCAGAAGATTTTACATCAGAATCTGCTCTAGGCAGCAAATTGTTTAAAAGTCTTATTTTTCAAGTTTTTCTATTGCTTTAGTACTCTTAGGTTTTCTTATAAGCGGATCAATGCGTATTCAAAAACATGAACCTATCCCAATAAACTCGACACTCCCGCCTTCAACCACACTACGCCAGGTGAACGAATATTTACACCAAGCATTTTCCGTTGGTCGATCTAAGTGTTTATGCTCTGTTAACTGAAATTGTTACCAAATAATAAGAGAGAGCCACGTAAATCCGAACATCTTTAATTCTATACTTCTTAGGAAGCCTTGTGAAGTTCTAAGTCGTTCTATTAAGCAGTGCTAATGTTATACTTGTTTAAAAACGAAAATATTTTAAAAGTGATAAAATAAAAATAAAATAATGAACGTATTGGACGAGTCTGATCCTTTAAAAAAGTTTTTACCATAAGTAAGCAAACATGATTTACCACAGTCGCTGCCGCCCCGTGAGGATCCTCTTCTTAAAATGATTCACTCTTTGTATTGCAGATTTCACAGGCAAACAATTAATTCGGAGTGAAGAAAAGAAAAGTTAAGAGGAAATCTTACTGATTAAAAGCATATCTTCGATTACACATTGTGAATGTCTCCTTTATGGTAATACGTCTGAGTATTCATACGTCCATTTTCTTATTTCGTTCACATAAATATTAAAGCGATATTCAAATATGAAGTCCATGTTTACAGTCAAAAATTCGCAGTTTAAAGAATTTTCAGATATTCAAGTATCATAAAAAAAAAGTTTTTTGCATAAGATTTAACGGTTTTTAATAGCCAGACAAAATCTGTGCGACATAGAGCAAAACATATCAGAGAAACATTTTATCTTGACCTAAAAATCTATTCTAATCTATTCTCTTTGACACCTCACACTTTCATTTAAAAATAAGAGAAAGGAAAAAGGAAGTATTCACGCCTAACCATGCCAAGTGAGAAAACATTAATTTTATTTTTGTGAAAAATTTTACGAACCTCTATGGCCATATGAAAAATTGAGAGCCTGGACCATATTCTTTACTAACGTTTGGATCTAGTTGGAGAAATTTCTTATAAACAAAATCATGACGATCAAAAAGAACATCCCACAGGACTTTGATCCTTCTCTTACGTTGATAACATTTTTCCAGTTTCTATTCACTTTTAGCTTGATATCCGCTTGATTGTTGAGTTGCTTCAGAAATGTAAGCATAAATCGTTATCTTAAGACCAGTGATTGTATATATTGGGTTATCATCAAAGCATTTTTATAAAAACTTTTTTTAGAAAAATTTACTTGTTCCTTAAGATTGATTGAGTTTTTTCAACTGTTATTCAAATTAACACATCTACAAGGTGTCTAATATTTCATTAATGATTAGTAAATACAAGACTCTTGATTAATTTTTGATTAATTTGATATTTCCATTTATGATGGGATTTTAAAGTCTTCATGGTCTTGGTTCGCCTTCTATTCTACTTTCTGATATCTAAAATCTTTGTATCATTTGTAGATATGTAATAAGTCCGTACAAGCAAATTTGAATAATTAAACAGAATTTAATATAAATTTTTTGTTCAATAAATTTTTCATTTTGAAAAATCGTCGAAAATAATTTCGAATAATAACAAAACACACTCTAATTTAGAAACCAACAAAACCGATAAAAAATGAAATATCTCTCAGATGTTAATAATAATCGTATCATTTTGATAAAGACGTGCTTACATTGATATTCGGAGCACGTATATCTTTTGAACTTCCCCTTATTTTTTGAACGCAGTAATATATTTCTTAATACTCTATTTATTGTGTGAGTAAAGTTAATACAATTCCTTTACATAGTATAGCACTTTTACTCTCGTGCTTTATATAAAATGTGGAAAAAAAATTTGCATTATATCATCGTTTTATAGTTTATGTGTTTGTTAAAAACAGCAAAAAAATTAAATTATGGCAGGTCATAATTAAAGAATATCTCTAGTGCACATTTAAATTTGATACGAACGGAATAATAAAATACGTTTTCTCTTACTTATGAGAACGATAAAAATTAATTAAAATAACTTAAAATATAATGATACGGAAATAAAAATACAATACGCAAAAGGAAATATTATAAATATAATATGAATTAATTTCACAAAAGCAGCAACTGCATGTGCTCTACGTGCGTTTAAAATAACCAAATTATTTATAAATTTTACTTTAAAACGTTTACGAGTTATTAAAACTTAATCCAATACAAAAAAGGTCTCTAATGTATTATAAACATTTTTTCATTTTTTCTTTTTACTAGAAAAAAAAAACAAAGAAATAAATAGAAAAGCTAATGGCAATCAACCAACGAAATATATCTCTGGTTTACTTTTCTAGCCTTTAGATATTTATGCGGCAAAAATAAATTATTGTAAATAATAGCATTTTAAAAAGTTCATACTTAAATTGTTGTATACTTTTTAAATGTAAGTCGAAATAATACTCTCTTTTTCTCTTCCTTCCTTTCTCTCTTTCTCTCTGCAGGTATTCAGGGGTTGAATCCTATACTAATAAGCGATCAACAATTTGTTGCTGTTTCTCAAAAGTCGTGTTCTTAGCAACATTACTGGCATCAAGTTTCCAAAAAGGACAAGTTTCTTTGTCTTTAATTGTTCCATTTTTCTCTTTCTTATTTTTATATGCGACACTTGTGATTGATAGTATTCTAATTTATCGTTTCGTCTGTGACAACTACGAGATATTGCGAGTTCGTTTAGTCTCATATTTATCTGTTTATCCCTGTTTATGGCTCTTCAGACGATCTGTCTATCTTTTGTCTCTTGCTCTTGTACAATTATATATAGAATCTAGAAAACAGTAAAAAATTTGACATAAATAATGTCAGATTTAGTCTAACAGTCGAATCAGACCAATTTTCAAGACGTTTCTCAAGTTCTTTTCCAACATTTGCCATTTATCATATATAACTTTTATATTGACTTTAAATTTGATACAAATATCTACTATTGTCGTCAGAAAACATTCAAACAAAGGAGTACTAATACATTCTCTCTCATTATATCTACTTAATGAGATCGATGTTCAAAATTGGATCTAAGATTTCTAATTTGCTGTAGATATTTGCCAAAGTCTGAAAGAAAACCAATTTTACTAGTGGATTTCTCACACCTGCATTGAAGTTATATATACATAGACTTCAATTAAGTTTCTAAAGATAAAAAAAAATTCTAAAGCGATTTATTCTAACTTAGTAGCCCGCCCTCTTGTCTTAATAATATATAAGTGAAGCAAATTTCTAAAAATTAAGATAAGTAGCAGACAGACATTTTTTTTGATAGATGATTACAAACAAAAATTTTAAATTAAATTGAGAAAAAAAATTAATATAAAAAATAATCAAGTTATGGCTTGTGAGGACCAAACTCATTCTCTATTTTAGTGTTAGACATAGTTTAAGTTTAGATGAGTATAGCAGTGCTGGGTTAAGGATAGCTGTAGGGGCCAGTGTTGCCACCTGATGGACTTGACAAAGTTTTACTCGAAGATAACTTCGAACAGGAATTGAGTCGATCGACAACGTTGATCTGAATAGAATCTAAGTTTTCCATAAGAGTAGAGAACACTGTCTTCTTGTTCAAAAGTGAGTTGTTTGCAGGCACATTGTATGAGCAGAAACAAAGACAGGAATTAGTGCTAACTAATAATAAAGGAATACGGAGCAGTAAAAGACTCAACTGGGAATACGTTAGTAAAGTTGTTATGGAAGATGGACTAAGTATTGCAAGCTAAACGTTCAAGTATAATGAGATAAGATTAAATTCTATTCAAGTGTAAGTGCTATAAGAAAATAAACACATAAAAGAACGCTTACGTTTAACAGATAAGTGAGAAAATTATGTATATAAATTAAATATATAATAAAGGTAAATGCAAGTTTCAAATAATTAAGAAAACAAGACTCCCGATTTAATAGGAAATAAATTGCCCCAATCTAAGGCCGGAATGGTCTCGAAGGGTAAATGTAGTCATTGTAGCGCTAGGCCAGGAAGCTATAAATGGTCTTGAAATGGAACCACTCCGTCGCAGGGGACTGGACCACAGCAACAGCATTTGTTCCTTGCAGAATTTGCTCCTTTTGGCCATAAGTTTTTAGCTGTTAGTTATAATACTAAAATGCTTCGTAAACATAATCTATGTAAAAAAGATTGTTTTCTCTGTTTAACCTTTAATTTACTAAAGAAACTCAGACGATTTTCTATTCTATTCCTGTTTGTATGGGTGTCTACGTTTCGTCGTAAAACGGATAAAATTTTCTTCTGTTTTGTTCAGAATCTTTCTATCATAAATAACACAACAAACTTTGTTTTGTCACCATTTTATTCAAGTACTCGAAGACAATAAAGTGCACTTCTTTATTTCTTTTCATATTTCATATAACGACAATGAGTGGTTGTTTACATGTCTACCTTCATGTGTCACTTTCAGCATTTTATGTACACAGTTTTACGTGAAGGTTTGTTTGCTCTTATTTTTATTACATTTATTTGGCTTTTTGATATGAAAGCAAAGAGCAAATGTTTGCGTTCTGCAAAGAAAATAATTAAGCATTAATGAATGAATAGATGAATGAATGAGTGGATATGCGGATGAATGAATAGTTTTACGAGTTTAAAAACTATATCTCAAGAATTCATTAAGGAATGACTATACAAAAAATTGTTTTTATGAAGTGGATCGAAAGATGAACATTCTCATATGAAGAATCAAAGAGAAACAGCGACACACACACAGAGAGAGAGAGAGAGAGAGAGAGAGAGAGAGAGAGAGAGAGAGAGATGGAGAGAGAGACTAACTTACAATGAAGGAACTAAACTTGATTATTCTTTTTTTCTCAAACCAATATATATATAAAATAATTTGTATAATATGGGTGTGGCATATTTGCATTGATCTGAGAAACACTTTTTTGCGTCCTTAGAAATAGTTTGGAAATGAATCATGTTCATTTTTGAACTTCAAATTTTTATAAGCGTAAGCGTAACAAACGCAGAGGATGGATTAAATTCACTTCAATACTTATGTTGGTAAACTGAAGCAAACACTTTTTGCTTTTCGAGGTAGTTTATACAATTTTTTTTTTATTTATTTACACAGTGACCTTTTACATCATTGCTGTAAACATATATTATTGTACAATGAAAGCTCAATTTTTTTCGAGAATATTTACAATTTATAGCATCTCTGATGCATTCTTTTGGAAACACAAATATGTAGCGGATATATAAATAAAAATTGACGAAAAATTTCAAAAATTTTTTCAATAAACAGTAAACCTGATCAAATCAAACATGTACGAATTCTTTAAGCTGAACTTAAAACTGATAGCTAGACTTAGTTAGTACAACCTTTGATGGAGATTTTAAAATGAATAAAAAATAAATTATATTCAGTTTAAGTAAAATATTTTGATGTCTTTCTTTTATAATATATTTATAGAAAAACAGTTCTATGCAAAGTAAGAGAAATGTTCACACTGAAAAAGGTTTTACATAACGTATTATTTTCACCGGAAGTTAACATATTTACTTGAAAGGTATTATATTTCCAGTATATCCGAAAACCAAATATAATAAAATATTATAAAGATTGCTCGTCAAATAGATTCAGTTGACTCCTAAAGACTAAATTCAATTAAAAATACATTTTTTGTTCTAATAAGCTTTTGAATTTATAATCTCGGGGGAAAATGGTCAAATTCTAATAAGCTTTGGAATTTATAATCTCGAGGGGAAAATGGCCAGATTCTAATAAGCTTTTGAATTTATAATCTCGAGGGAAAATGGTCAGATTTATAAACGGGCGCGGCTTATTTGAATCCGCAATTAATATAGGTCAAGTACTAATAGTTTATTAATTTCTTCTATTGGTTATGAAAACAGCAGGTCCACCTATTAATGAATTTAACAAAAAATTTCTTATTGTGGTTTCGCTTAAGTTACCTCAATGTACATTGCTTTTTTGAAAAATGTTAAGCATGCAACGAACACAAGAGTGAGGGCGAAAATGGTAACTCTAGCTAACTCCAGTAAAGCTAATACAAATTTATAGGTTACATATCCATTCCACTACCTCTTAGCCAGTTATTTTTGTAAGAAACCCCAAAAAGTTAAATTTTTCTGATGTGTTTTTTCAATTAAATTGACATAACAATTATGAGTAGAAAAGATCAAGCGATTGTAAATAGGTTCGATGCCGAATATTCTTAATCTAATTTTAGTCTTATCAAAACAAATTTCTTAATAAATAATATTTTACGCTAAGTATTTTATATCTAGCTGTAGATTACAAGTTCGGAATATCACACAATATGCAAACGAATGAATGAGTTTCTCATCGCCATCTGATGACCCATGTTAATTATTATTAATGTAACTAAAGTCATTTTTTTAATTTCATAAAATGTATGATATTTTATCACTTAATAGAAAAATTTTATCACTCAATATCTCAAGTTTACTATCCAAAATTGCATTTAATTAGTCAAATCACTTTTCAAAAATGTTGATTATTTTTGTAATAAATAAAAGTCCTTAGAAAATTATTTAATTAAATGAATAAATAAACAAAACTAAAATTGCAGTCACTTCATATAGAATTTTTTCAAATCCGGTAGTTTATGTATGTACGTATAATTAAACAGGTTTGATTTCTAAATATGTCAATGTGAATATGTTTTTTTTTATGTATAATATTTAACATTGTATAATCAAAAGCTAGTAATACATTTCCATTAAAATTGCACGGCATTATCTAAAGGAAAAGGTTTTGTTATGTTTCTATTACATAGAAGTGAAGTTGACATCTGTATTAAATTTCATGGCAATATTTTTGATAGTTAGTGAGATGAGCTTTTATTGCTTTTACTAGAGAGAGTGCATTTTCGGATTAAGTAGTATTTTCTCAATCGAGTGAAACAGCTTTTTCAGTTTCCAAGGTAGACGAAACTAAACACTATGCAGACACTATGAGTTGAATGACATGTGTGCAAAGTCTCCCCTTTTATTATAGACAATGTTTTCAGATTATCATCATGATGTTAATAGAAATATATATACACAGACGAGCCTGCCTACTTCGGTTTTACAATGTTTCATCCCGCGATGCACCTAAGCATAAGACCATTTTTCAGTGAACATCCCACAAGCTGTGCAGCAGTTCCCATCAAAGAAGTCTCCACTATTCTCGAGATTCGGAAACAAGAATTCACTTTGTATAGTCCACAGTGTACCTCTGGTTAGAGGATATACCTATCTAGAATTCCACAATCGCCGCGATACTCCCCCAAGCAAGAAGCCTTCTAATTCAGTATATTGAGCAGGCAATACTTACAAGGAGAAATCTTTCTTTGGGCAATCCGATCCTTGCTTGGAGCTTCAGATAAGCTATACATCACGGAAAGTTCGTCCTACTATCTATCTCTTAGATTATTATGTACTTGGAAATTCATCGACACAGCCCAAACGTCAGCAAAGCTTCCATGTTTAATGATGCTTTGCACTAAAGAACCTAAACAAAAGACTTTTCTTTTTCTTACGAAAGAGGCGCTTCTACCTTCTACAATTCTGGTGAACCTGTCACCAGACGTCGACAGTTAAACTTCCTGATAATTGTGTTTTGGACGATCTTATCCGAGCCACGGAGCGAGGCTATTGCCCGTATTAGCCGTATAACCTGAAGGCCGGTGAGACTCAGGCCACAGTCACGTTGCCTAGGTAGACTTAAACCGGAACATCATTTATCCACCACACTGACGAACAGACAGATGTGCATGAATTGTTACACTCTTCATGTTGATCAAAAATGTACACGGATAGGTTCAATAAACCTTTTTATTTATTTATTGAGCTGAGCTACATTCATTTCTCTTACTTGATAGATGTCAAAGATCTTTTCTAGAACGTTAGGATTTGTTTTCAAATTTTCCTTTTTCTCTCAATATTGAAGCGTAATATTCCGTAGTATATTACATTCTTGTGTATTTTTTTCATACGACCAAGGTTAAGTTAAGTATGTAACGCTTTAGAAATGTTGGATTACCTCAAGTATTAAAATACGGATAAAAACTGTGCAACGTTTCAATATATTACACGTTGCGTTCAGATTATGCAACCGAGATGTCTTATACTTTCAATCAAATGTGTTTTCTTAACACTTCATACTGCATACATCAAACAACTAAAAACATTGCAGTCGGGCAAACCCGACCAATAAATACCTTCTGTCTCACCGACTATTATGTTTCTTCATTTGCTTTCGTAACACAATGTCAGAAAATTGTACTTTGCCTCCACGTAAAGGCGGGCTTTTCGTTGTAGACTTTATAGAGAAGGTGGTCTAAGGCGTGAACCGACAAGGTTCAAATTTGGGAAAAATCTTTTCATTTTTTAACTGCTCCTGCCATAAAGTACTATCAAAT
The DNA here is from genome assembly GCA_000671755.1 of Glossina brevipalpis. Lineage (NCBI taxonomy): Eukaryota > Metazoa > Arthropoda > Insecta > Diptera > Glossinidae > Glossina > Glossina brevipalpis. Next base: position 684,771 of record KK351059.1, read on the forward strand.
AGAGTTTGTTGCGATAAAAAGACTTAGTTTTCACGAGAACGTTTATATGTGGTAGGATTGTAATAACAGACCTATCTGATAAAAATTTTGTACAGTGCTTGTATATCAATTTATCTAGTAGGAATTTATTTGCATAAAATTAATTTGCGTAAATCAAAAGTTATACCTTTTTGCTATATTATGTGAAGTGATCTCATTCGATTCAAATTTTTCAATTTTATCTTGTATGTCAAAATAGTAGTTTTTACTGATTTTTCCAAACTATATTAGAAATCGCATTTTTTTCATATAAAGATTTCTTTCAAATGGGCCGACATATGGGGAACTTTCGTAAAAATAAACAGATTGAATCCATTTGCATCAGTGTTCGTCCTTAGTCCAAATCCCATCAGTGAATGAAATTTTGTCAAAGTAAACAAAAAACACATAGACAGATATCATACAGACAGACGGATAGAGAAATTTAAATGGATTTAGAAAATGATTGTAGATCGATGGGCATAATAAAAGATGAGATTCTATCGTGAGTCCCTCCAAACAAACTTACCCACAAGTAGTGTAAGGTATAAAAAGAGAAACAAACAAGTAAGAATTCAAGCTACATGGAATACGAGTTATTTTCTATTTATTTACTATTAGATCCTTTTCGTTTTTCTTTTCTTCTTTTAAGTCTAAATCCTTTTCCTTTTGTTTTAAGCCACTTTTGCAATAATAATCAATCATTATTTATTATTCAATATGTGAAGTAAACATGAGAGATATTGAATAACGCTCCATTATATTTCCGTATCCTGTTTTTCGTTTCAACTAAAAGTACTTAATAAAACTTTACGTAAATAATTAATTATCAAAATATTTAACTGAAACTTAAAGCATCTTTACAAATTTCTATTTGAATGCACAATAATTACTGAGCACATATGCTTCACGTATCCTAAATAGTCCATTTGTAGAACATTCATAACGATTTGCTTGCATTTATAACGTATTTAATGCAAAATAATATCTGGTAAAATATATTATGGAACATATGTGTCTACTTAGTATAACGATTATAATGCTGATAATGATAATCACAAATGTACATAATGAAGGAAAACCATTTCAACCTGTTTGATATCTTATAACGCAAAATTTTGATGTAGTTGCTTATCAATGCATGAAATTAATACTACAATAATAAATTCCATAAACAAATATGTGCAAAATGGTTTCGAACCTGTGAAAGAAAGGATATATAATACAATAAGACATTACCTTTAATCATACATTCCCAAACTTAGTTCGACAAAACCAGATGAAAACCAACAACAACAAAAAAAATATGAAAATTTTTTCGTTGATCAAAATCCATTAATCCGACTTAGTATGTTGAATACTGTGCTCACATATTTTCTTTTTTATTTTTTCTAAAAATTCTGATATACTTCTATTAAAAGTAAAACCCCGTTGCTTTAACAACTTTGACGAAAGCATAAACATAAAAGGGAAGAAACTAATTGACAATAAGATAATAACCGCATCCAATAGTAGAGAAATTCACCAGCAAAAGGTAAACGAAAACATTTATGGTTTAGTAATCATACAAGAATTGAATGAATTTCAATTCAATACCTTGCTTATTTAAAATTTTTAAGCTGATCAAACAGAAGATATATTTAGCAAAGAACTATCTTTGAAATTGAGTTTAAATAATTATCTTCAGGAAGCAAAAAAAAAAAAAAAAAACAAACAGGTTAAATGTGCCAGAAAGAAGTTTCCGAACAGTGATAATGATGAAGTCACACAATCTATATCAGAAACACTTTTAATGGCCAAAGTGTGCGCTTACCGACTGTCAAGATTAGATCATTTCGTTTTTGGTCAGATAAAATGATGACGGAATGTCCAGGTAAATAGTGGTGGTATAGGAAAGTCATACTTTTCCTTTCTTTCTTTCATCGAGTCTTAAATGATTTCATAAAAAGGAATAAAATGAATACTAAGGTGGCTTATTACACACCTTTTGAAAGTCTAATTTGGGAAGTGATGTTTTTTTTTTATCTAATAGAATATTTAAGATACCCAACTAACTACAAGTTTCCTAATAGATGAAAACTTTACTAAAAAGAAATTTAAAATATTTCTTAAAAACTTTGGTTTATTTAAATTCTTTTTTCTTTTTTTTTTTTTTAATTTAAGTTTTTGAGGCCATACACATTTTCTCTGACGTTCATCATGACTTAATTCTTTTATAAAATTCTTATTTTCTATGCTTATACGAAAGCAATTCTCAATCTCAATACTTATATGTAGCTCAAGGCAATGGTTTCATATAATATGCATTGTAGTGAAAAAATGCATTTTATGCACTAATTTTTCTTTGCCTTACCGAATACCGAAATCGTAACTAGTAAGAATGTTTAAAAAAAAAAAAAAAAAAAAAAAGAAAAAGCAAAAAAAATTATCGTTTAATAAATATTATACGAAAGTTACCTTACATTTAACCACACAGTATTATTTATTAATACCTTTTTCTCCGACAATTTAATTAAATCTGTTTAAAATACACTTCGCATTCGCTTTTATTATAATAAAAACTCTGAAATTGATTTCATTCATTTGTTTTTTTATAACAACGGAAAATATGAATTTTATAAAGTTAATCCTGAAAACTACCGGAGGTGTCATACCGTTTTATGGTTATTGTGAATATTCACAAGCATATATAGACACCTAGTTACACATTTATCTGTTTGTAACTATATGAAGCATGATGTTTATTAGCATATTTATGCATGTATATATGAACACACACTTTTACATTTCATTCTTTTTGCTGAATTGACAGAAACGCTTATCATATATAAAAAAATGTTTATATAATAGAATATATATATATACGTATATATAAATATAAATATACATACATTTATATATGTGTATACACGTAATATTTTTAGAATATCTCGTTTTTCTTCTTTTTTATAGTCACCATCTACGGGTGGGTGCATATGGTGATTTCATATCTAGTACACACATCTGTGAAGAAAAACATAAAAAATATATACTTTTTGATAAAAGTGAGGGATCGAGATTTAGCTTTGTTTTCTGCAATTGTTCGTCTGTTAATGGAATACTTAAACGTGGTACAGTTTCTTAGTGAATAAAATTTTTTTTGCTTACAAATTATTTCTGTACTTTCTCTCTACTCCAATTGTATTGTTATGAAGAAGAAATATTACAACCGAATTTTTTCGATTTTTTTTTTTTTGGCTTTAAATCTTTTGATCTCTCTCCATTTCACCTTCAACAAGGAGTCTTAAAAATTCATATTTTTTAAGTTTACACAGTCACAATTTTTTTTTTTTTAGAAAATGGAAAATAATTTTTTTTTCTACTCACTTTTGTAGAAACCTCGAAAGAAATAATGCAGAAAAACAAAAAGCAAAAAATTATCATATTCAGCAGATATGGAATCTGTTAAAATCAAATGCGTGATGCATTCTATTGTACTTTTCATAAATATGAAAGCGTCCCTGTTATTTATTGGAAAGGAATCCCTAAAGCATAAAACATATAGGAGACATTGGCATTCAATTCTACACCAGTAAACTAAAATCTAAAGTCTAAAAAAAATTAAAACAATATAACGAGTGGACGTATTTAATAAAACGTAACGTACTTGGAACTATCCAAAGTTTAGAATAATTAACCTAAAACAATAAACGAATATGAGATGCATGAATAAAATGCATGAAGAAATACTTTTATATCAGCAAATGGGTTTTTAAAGAGTTTACAAATTATTATAAATTCACGCGTTGAGTTGCTGTATTTCTTTATTCTTTTTACCCTTCACTCTGCTAAGTTACAATTTTGTGTATATATAATATATGTCCATCTTCCATAGAATTAATTCAAGATCTTTTGATATGATATATGAGACAAGTAACATTTCATTAAGCATGATCGAAATCCGGATTCCGACTTAGATGTCGTGGCCTCTCCCGAAGGCCTCCTTGCTGAGGACTATGCGCCGTTTATTTCCGTTTAGCTTCTATTGGTATACCGATTGGATTTGTTTCTCTTATGTTTAGTTCGTTTATCTTTTTGAATCATAGATCTTGTTATTCAGAGCACTCCTCTCTTTCAGTTAATGTAAGCATCCGTCTGATTGACTCTCATGTTTCACAGATGAAGGGTAGCTGCTAACCTCTCATCTAACTTTAGACATTTGACCGGTATGCCATTTCCAAACGGGACCGTCTTCCAATCAAAGGCCTGATGCTGCTATAGTATATAATAAATTTTGAGGGCTAAAAAAAGCTGCATATATTCTTCAAAAATGCTAGTATACCTACTCTAGTAGAAAACCAATAACAATCTTTACTTTCACTCTCAATATGTATGTACCTCTTCTCTCTCTTCACTTTTCATCAGACTGTCTATTGTATCTATAATTTTAGGCACAATAAACTTTTTTAAATTAACTTTTAATTTCTGTCAATTAATATTTATAGATATAATATATATTTTGATAAATATTTGCATTACATAAATACCATTTAACTACACTATATTGACATTTTTCCAATTCCAATCGGCTTGCAGTGAAACAAAAAATAACTTATATAAATTCATTACATTATAATTATTAGTTCATTATTTACATATTACGTAAACAAATTCTACCAATTGATGGCTTTAAAATCATTTAGCTTATGGTAAAGGTAACCTTTCCAAGCTTAATCATAACACGTCTGAAAGAGGAGACCCGGTAGATAAACACAAAACAATTATTGATTGTATTTAGCTGTAGCCGAATCTTTTATGCCCGTCTTCACACAGAAATAAGACAATAATAATTTCGATATTCTGTAATATTAGCTGGATGTGATTGATTTCTTTCTTTTTTTTTTGTAAGTGCACTGTACGAATAGTTATAAAAGTTATAAAATTTATGAGGAAATTTTTGTAATTATATTGTAGTTGCAATTTGTGTAGCTTAATGGACGAAAAATTGAGAAAGACGACCTTATCTCAATTTTCGCTTTTCCGCTGGCATGGCATTTGATCGATTCGTCCCATTTTCAATACCAACCTGCGTGCAAGGGCTTTCAATTCAACTTTTATCACATTTGAAGTCTATATTCTAATTTTTCCAATCGGACGAATGTTTATCACAGATTACCTTAAAAAGTCTATGAAGATTTCTTTTTAGCTGTCGCAAACGTTATTCAAAACGAAGATATTTCGATCGTTCGGTAGTGAGTACAAAAAAAAACGTCCCACTGAGCTAAAACAAGAGAGACCTCTCTACTATGACAGTCACAGACTCTCCTATCTTTAATGACTCTGTAAAAAATCCAGAGTGTTTATATCTCTTATTATATCATTTTATAGCTCCGGATCCTACCCGATTCGATTATCATTTGTTTTGCTTTTTACAGAACACTTTTAATAATGTGCAGTTGACCTGTCAATTTTGCTTGCAAAAATCTCAGAAGTATTACAATGATGGCTTAACGATTGATAAAAAGTTACCGATTTGCAATAAAGGCAAATAGAGTTAATTTCAATTTAAGAAACATTATGTTTGCATGCTAATGAAATGTCACGAACTTTTTCCTTAATCTATTTTCAATTTTCTAAGTTTACTATAATTACTAAGAAATTAGTTTCTTTTAGTCATTGAAGTTAACAAGAGAAAGGCCATTGGGCTAATTCTTAATTATCATGCTGATAATAGAAGTTTTTGCTTTCATTTTTTACGTCTTATAACCATAGAATGAAACGAGTTATTGACGATATAAATTGTTATAAATTAATGAGACCAAAAATTTATAACTAAACAATTACAAAGTCGTACATGAAATACGATTATTTGTCAATATGTACAATTTCAATTAAAAACCGCTACGATTTGTTAAATTCTGTGACAATTATTCTGATAATAAATTTGTAATGAAAAGATAAATAAAAATCTATTTTAAAAGAAAAAAAAATTATAATCGAAAATTATTTTCTGTTTTTTTTTCTTTTTTTTTTGGAAATTTTAACGCACAAAAAAAATAAAGTTATAAATTTTTCTATTTTATTTGGCAAGTAAATCAATCGTAAAAATTTCGCTTTTTTTTTGTTAGCAAAATATGTATAAAGCAAAAATGTAAATAAATATTATCTTTGAACTTTAAAAAAAAAGGAAAAAAAAAACAAACAAACAACAAATCAAAAATGTAATGTAACATGAAAACTCAATTGTATACGTAATATCTATGCGACTCAATGTAGCGCGAAAGTATGCTAATTTTATCATTCTTTATGTAGCAGAGAGAGGGTGACATCGTTCTTTTTGACAGAACGAAATTCCCCGGCCTTTCAATTAAAAGTAATCCTGAATCTGCTGTCTGTTGTTTATATTAAAAAAGCTTGTAAAATAAAAATTTGTAACCGAAAACCGCTATCGCTTTGATTTCGATAGATTACTTTCAAGAGTGTTCTTGAAATTTAAAATCTGAAAAATGCCGAAAAAAGAGAAATCCCAAAATTCATCACGTATGTATGGGAATCTATGGCAAAACTTTCTTCAAATATATTATTTTTTTCGGAAAACCTAACCTGGTGTGACGTTCGAAAATCTCTTAAAGAATCCTAAGAGTTAACTCGTAAGAGAAGAAATAAAAGAAAAAAAGTAGTAAAAAAAAAAGAAAAATAATAAATAAGTTGGAGTACTTTAGGTTATCTTTTCTAATTATTAAGTAATTAATTCAAAAGACTGCAGAAGACTTGTAGAATGCTATGATTTTCAATATATATAAGACGTACGCTCTAGGCGGTGTAGATGATAAGAGAAATGAATAATATATAAGGACAAATAGATCTTCACTATGCTTTACAATCAACTGTGTTTATATACAAGAAGTAATGGAAATAAGAAAAATAGGAAAGGATGTTAGAAGATTCGTTTCAAGCTAAATATATGTTTTTTCTTCTTCTTTCTCGTTTTTTAATGGTTTTTTTGTTTTGCAATTTTTTGCATTCTATAAACTGCATTCTTTCTATGATTTTCGTGCAATGCTATGCTAATGTTGGATAGAAATCTAAGTATTATTGTTATTTACATTGGTAGAGAGAGCAGATTGGCCCGAATTTGTTTACTTATACATTTTTTGCTAATATTTTTTATTGTTTTTTTTTATTTATTTATTTTTGAAAAATATTGAATTTATATTCAAGGTAAATAAAAAGAATTCGTATAAGCAATCGAAATTCAGTTGACCATAAATTTTTACATAATAAATGAACAGGTATATTTGTAGAGAGAGCTTGCAATAATACTTCATTCAGTTTATTTGTTTGAAAAAAAAAAAATATTAAAGAAAAAATTCATGAAATTTCCTTTAAAATGTTTCTGCATATTATTCTTCTCCTATCTTAAGCAGAACGCACACACTGATGTAAAGTGTCTATGCATTTTTAACATACCATACATTAAACAATAGCAACAGCGTACGGCTGTGTTACATATCTGTCATCCCACCGCCTGTGTCAATAGACTGTGTGACGATGTTAAAAATAAACGCACGTGCTATAAATGATGGTTCGTTTGTTTGTTTATTTATTTCTTTTTTTTGTCTTTTTTATATCTTGTTTTACGTGACACCATGCTCCCATCTATATTCACATATAACTATCATGCTATAAATTTCATTTCATTACGCACATATGTATATACATATTGACAACAATTTCCTTAAGTCGTTACATGTGACATTTAATAACAAGTTAATTTGTGTGCATAAAATAAATACGAGGGCAACGTTGATAATCATCACTCTGAGTTATATGTGATCCCGTTCACATTTAATATTTTCATTTTTTTTTTTTTTTAAACTAATTAAATAGATTTCTGATGGTGAGGGTTGATTTTAGACCTCAACACTAAGCGTGTGTTCCAATATCTTCATAGAAATTAATAGAAATGTGAAGATCGCATCATTATTTACAAAACATAAATTTATCGCATGTTTTTTTAAATAGAAAGCATTTTTTATCCCTGATTTTTACTAATTTACAAAATTGATTTGTCGATGAAAGCAAAGTATCATGACTTTCAATGAACACAGTGTCCCTTACAAAGAAATAACTCAACAACTACACGTCTCCACAATGTTAATGAAGGATGTACTTTGTGAGAATTGATGCAGTCATCATTAAATACGACCGCTATAACGTGCTGTTTTTAAAAGAGAAAGAAAGATGCTCTGTTTACTTTGGAATGCAACTTGTATTTATTTAGTTGACACTTCACTTATGTTATTCTGAGAAATACATTGAATGATATAAACAAAAAGCCATCGATAGCGCAGCACATTCTTTGTATAAAACGGAAGAATTTTTCACCTTGTCCTCGTAGCAAAGCATAAGGATAAATATTGTGTAAAACATGGTCAAAGTTAAAGACAACAAATTGTGACTATGGAATACTGTGATTTCTTAATGGATTTTCTCTGCTTCCTCTTTAGTTCTTCTATATCGTTCCTTGTTTCGTTATAAATATTTATGTGTATGAACAGCGTTGCCTGTAATGAAATCGAGAGGTTAATATTAAAGTGGATTTTTATTAAACAGAATTACATGTTCTGCGCGTTTATATATAAGTCTGTTAACGAAACGCGTGATATTTATCAAAATCTTTTAAATTCATATACGACCCACACACCCTCTTATCCCTTATTTCACACGAGAGTTTTTCTGCACATATCTCACAGTAATGGGAATTGATACCAGTTTGGCAAATAGCGAGCGGAAGTCTTGTTATAAACTCCCCAGTGATAATTCTTAGAAATTCAAGTTACTTCCTCTCTATTTACGGGTAATATAAGGTATTTAGCAGTAAGATTTTCATTTAAAAATATTTTATATCGTTTTTGAGAACGACTACCGTGTCAAAAAATCCTGTTTAGGGACGATGTTATTCTTAAAAAGCGCCTAAATGGAGGGTGTTGATGAAAAATAGACGCTGTACGATAACCAAACAACACAAATTTTGCGCAAGAAAATCATTAATATCGAAGATAATTAAATTATTCATTAATTAATATTAATTAAAAAATTATTACACCAAACTGCCTTTTAGTATTTACCGTCAGGCAAAGGCCGTATCGCTAGATAATGAAAAGCATGGATTTTATTTACCATCTAAATGGTTTTTATAATTATTTAAAAGAATTTATTTATTAATGCTTGTTTGCCTCGAATATTGTTATTTCACTCTGAACATACAATCAAGTTTTCTTAAGCGAAGTCCAACGCTTATAAACCTTCCGATCATCGCGAACGCTGCATCCCACTCTGCTATGCCTACTAATCCCTCGCTACAAGATTTCCTGGCATAGTTTCGTTAATCCCTTTACGTGATAAGTTTCGCGGGAACTCTTTTCAATCTTTGCTTTGATCGACAGCTGAAATAATTTTCTTTTTCATACGTTTCCGTAAATTTACTGCAGGCCTATTTTACCATTTTGTGATTTTCGTAACAATATTCATAAATAACTCTGCGTCACCTAATTAGAAAATAAAATGAAACTCGTATATATATTTGAAACTTACTAGAACTACATAATAACATATATGATATAACGTATATGATATATAATATATCATGCTACGTGATTTTGCGACAGTACATTTTCCAGAGCAAGGGACGTAACTGATAGACAACCAGGCGAACCGTATTCATCGGGAAACGTGAGCTAAGCAATAATACACGTAATGCATTGCGTAAAGTTTCTAGTGCAAATTTGTTGGAAGAAAAAGGGAGTAAGTATTTGATTTGCCTCTAGGTTTCTAATGAAAATCGAAAAATCTCGAAAAGGAAAAACGAAAAACAAATTCTAGGAATATCTCAATATGGTTGAATGATTACTGTTCGAATTTTGTAATCATGCAATTGTCATTTAAAAGTTTGTTAAGACTAAGCAAACGAAGCAAGTAACGTATTTTAGTTCGAAACTTCCGCAACGGGTTTTCACTTAAGCATTTTCAAAATTTAATTTTCCGTAAGAAATTTTCACGACTCACACTTCAAGAAATAATAAGTAATAAAATTATATTTAAGTGTGGTCGAATTTTTTGCACCAATTTCAATGCTCTATAATGTTAGAAGAACAAGCCCAATTTTTGTAAAGGTAGTACAAGAACACCCATAGATTAAACGAAGAAATTTTTTATCGTTGTATCTCTTGTGGTTTATAAGTAACGAGCAAGAAACCCTAATTTTAATTGTTTTTTTTTTTTTGTTCGCTTTCGAAGACAAAGGAGTTCATGCTGTACTGTCTGAAGTTTCCTTCTAGTAAAGGCGAACGTTTTGACGAAATTAATACTTTCTACGGTTGTTGGTATAAAAAAGCTAATTGTGTCGAATTTACGCGTTTTTTTTTTTCATTTCATGTTCAAAAGGTAATTAAATATCATATATAGTAGAGATTTGGATGAATGCTGTCTTGATTAACCAGTAGAAAATTCAACTCTCAATTCAAGCACAATTGTCAATATGTTTAGCACATTTACTAACGCAAAAGTTTAATTGATCGCAATTTCGCTACGCAATTTTATGTCGGCACTATAGTATTAAATGTTAAATATTTCTATTGTGAATACAAAAATTCCAATAATTAAAATAAAATGACAGCTGATAAATATTAGCATTTATAGGGAAAAAATATCTCGTCACTTTAAATTTAAAGGCTTTTCGCTGCGTTTTCAAAATATATTTTATTTTATTTTATTATCTCATGATACGTGTATCCAATATCTCTAAACTTATTTCAATTCTTTGCATACATTAAAATTCTCATGTATAACTATATTATATTATAGATAAATATATATACATACATACATACATATATACATATATGTAATAGTAAATAAATAAACGTTATTTTCAATTTATTTTTCATTTCAAATGTGAAACGAATTTTATTGTATGTGATCTATGCATACATTTACCGCCCGTTTGCCAGCCCATTCAAGTATTAAATATTTATGTTAAAATTTTTGTGAGGATATTCACCGGAAACCGGACATAAACGAATTACCACATATGCTTGTCTACCTATTTTAAATATGTACGTTTGCATTATATTGCTCATGAATGCATAACGTCGACATTTTACGGAAACTAGTAAATTATATATTCATGAATTTGATATGTTTGCATATAAAAACATAAGGGACAGAAATTTTCCTCAAAAAAAAAAAAAAAAAAAAATTATGAAATATTTTTGTTTTTTCAAGAAGCGCTTAAATATGCTCTCCTTTATATGCAGTCGTAAAAGTTAATGACAAATTTCAATTACTACTAACAACCAAAGCCGTTTGCACTTTAAAAGGCTATAAAACCATTTGTAATATCTTTTAAAGAATATTAAAGCAAGTAACGAAGTTTTTATTATTAAAGAACATTGCTTATGTATAAGAAATAATTTATAACAAAAATATTCAAAGCATTTTTAAGCATACAACCAAGCTAATATCGCTGCTCGTTTAATATAATACAAACTACATATAAAATCAAGTAGTTCTCATTGTGAATATTGTGCAAACTTGGTCCTTTGCTTCTATTTTCACTTTTAAAACCTATGGTGGTTTTAATTGATCTCGCCTTTCCGTTTAACCCGTTATGTTTCGAATAAAAACGTACATCCAACTTTCTTTTGTCGTTCTTTTCCATCGCGATTGCCATATCCTCATTGAAAGTGCATAGAAAGCGCTAGTTGACACGAGGCCATTCGTAGGTGCGGTTCATCTCATCGATTGTGTAGGGATGGTGCCTATGAGTACAAGCGCAGCTTCTTCAGACAACTTTCGAAATTTGCATATCTGCCTTAGAGGGTTAAGGCGAAATATTGCCGCCAGTTTACGATACACCGATTTTGCAGCGATTGCCCCACATTGGGCCTACATACGTTATGATTAAAGTCACTACCGTGGCTACAATTTTCCTTTTGTCTGCTTTCGCCCCTCCAATATTTCGCATAATTGTAGTCAGAGATGTTTGGATGTCCGTAGTTTTCTAAGCCACGTATTCCACAAGGTGCTCGAAACCGAGTCGATGATCTTATCATCACTTCGAGGTATTTGGGGATAATTGTACAATATGTCCCCGACCCATATGGTGGTATGTGAGCGTGCGTTGGTAATGTGAGTGGGTGTATGCGATGGTAATATAGATATATTAGCCTCGTTTTCCCCCTCCGTCTGCGTTTAATCCTTCATGATTATCCCCGTGCCTGCTTATATGGCGAATATACCCTGAGAGTCGGATTAAATATGGGAGAAAAAATAACACGTAAGTCAGGAAAAAACTACTACATTCGGTCTCTTTGTTTTGAAGAAATGGTTTGAGATGAAACATTTGCCAACAAGGAAGAGTTCAAGTCGTTGATTCATGGTTGTTTTGAGGAGCTTGACTGTCTTAATTATAAATGGGACATTGTAAATAATAAGTGCATATCGAAGTTAATGAACTTCGCTAAGGAAAGTGTATAGAGCTGAAATAAAACTACTTTTTCCAAACTACCTGGTAGCACTAAACCAGCGATAGGTTTGATTATATATTTACATTAAATTGCACTACGGCCATCAGGGAGTTGTTCGTCTTGGGACCATCAAAATGCCTTCATTCGGAACCTTGTTAACATCATAGTTGTCTACACGTATTCATAAATGTGAATAACGTACTTTGAGAACATAATATATAATATAAAAAAATTCAAAACTTATGCAGTCTTTTGTTTGTTCTTCAAAATTAAACTTTCGAAATTTTAAACTATATTCATAAAGATAGTCAAAAATTGTTGTTTAAAATTTTGGGAAATTTCTATTCTTACAATTTTTGTTTTTGTTTTTGGTGTTTTTTTTCCTTTTTGAAATAGTTATTCCTCTTTACTGTTTTACCTTTTACTTGTTATTATGTGTACTAATTAGTGTCTCTCATTTGTGTGTTTGTTTGTCATTTGTGAACTGCACACACATATATATATATGTGTTCACTGTATATAAACAAAACATAAGTCTGAAGCATAAAAATATATGCAACAATGGAGTTTTTGTACGGCAGCAGAAAAGAAATGAAGAAAAAAGAAGTAAAATAAAATAAAAATAGCACACAGTACACACTAACAATTACCAAGGGTTACAAATTAGTAGTCCCCACGGAAGATCCTGACAATTACATATGCTTCTTGCTTGTCAGAACATTGTAAATGTATAGATGTTTATGTGCATGCTTGAAAGTACTTAGGTATGTGTTACCAGTTTTTGTTGTGGTTCTTTACAAAAACAACTTTAAAACCAAAAGGTTAGATTCGTTCGGTGGTATTTGTAAGGGGAGGAGTAAGCAAAAGCGTGTTGAAATTTTCTTGTCAATTATCCTGTACACACATAAGTTCCAATTTACAAAGGATCACTGGATATGTTATGAATGCAAAGTTCTATGTAACTTTTTCATACAACATTTTGAAACTTTAAAAATTCTAAAAGTTTTAACACATTAAAAATATCGTAAGGTACATGTTGTTATCTTTACATATCGGCTTATTAGTAGTATAATCCTAAATTTCTTACGATTTTACACAAACCCTGCATACCCAAGTACTCATAAAGACAAACAATTAAGAAAATAATATAAAAATATAAGCAGCGATTGGCCGATTTCTCTACTAAATCTAATTTGAATTATTAGCAATAAACCCTCAGCTGTAGTTATTTAACATAGCAGTTTTTATATTTCTATTATATTTCTATCAAATTAAATGTAATGTCACCCAACCGGAATTTACTCTGCGAGACTATTGTTAGCAAACGGGTGATGCGCGAAATGAATGAATTGAAGTACGGACGGAAGGACCAAAGGAAGACTAGGTAGATGGACGGAAAAACAGAAGAAAGGACCGATAGATGTACGGACGTTCATTCAATGGAAAGATAGCCAGAAAAAAAAAACCGAAGGATCGATCAACAAGCCGTCAGGCGGGGGAAAAAAGCTGATAAATATTTCGACAGGCTGAACTGGGAATCGAAGAACCGACGAATCCATAGGGTTCATTAGTTCTTTCTTAATGTAATCAGTCCCTCAAAGAGAGCGGCCGCAACCTCGAACGAAGTGACCTCATGGCCGATCAGTAAGTGTTATGTCCTTATCAAATAAATTAATCTCCCGAAGAAAGTGAAGGTGATTCCAATAAGTCGAATTCAAGCTCTTCTGTGTTCAAGAGTTCATATATGTAATGATTTTCTGATATTTATTTTCGGGCATATGCCAAAAAAATTCTATTAAAATAATATGCATTTAAATTCGTTCATATGAAACCTGTAAAAATAAATTTAAATATGAAAGTGCAGCTACCATGAAAAAACTTTAAAAAGATTTCAATTTCTATAACTAAAGAAAAATTCTTTAAATTTTAAAGAAAAACATCTCAAGAGTATGTTTGTAGGTCTGCTATACAAATAGATAAAAATGTATATAAATTATGTTAGAGCAAACCTTTCTTCATAGTAATAGAGTTTTAAAGATACGATAAATATCACACATTTTTTTCTTCACATTTTCCTCCTTAGAGGCCATTGGGTTAAGAGGTTATTGCAATTTTCTTGAGATGTTTTCTATAGAAAACTAGAATCATTATAAACTATTTGTAAACTAATTTAAAAAATTCGGATAAAATTAAATGGCTTCTTTTTTGTGCAATAGATTTAAGGAGAAATTTATAAAATATAAAAAATACATAAGAGAATTCTTTGAAGGCCATAGAGAGTACAATTTTAGTAAATTCAATAAAATAAAAAAGCAAAATTGAAAAAAAAAATTCTGAATAAATTTTTAAGTAGGCTATGAAATCTTTTTCAATGAAATATAAGACATAAATAAGGCACATTAGAAGCTTATGAGCTTATATGAAAATTATTACACTTTATACCCAGGAAAAACTCGAATTAGACTCAGCTTTTTTCACACCAAACGATGTAGGAGCACATTGTTACGTTGTGACCAATCACGAATCATATATTCTTAACCAGCATCAAATTCATAATCGACTTAAACATGTCCGTGGTAAACATTCTCGTGACAGCAAAAATAAAAATAGTGTCTTCAAATTTAGAAATTGGAAACTGTTTGCACGCTTGCTGATATTGAGAATGGAACCAAATCGGTCAAAGGACGGGCCTACAATATATCGTAAACTGAGGAAATCTCTGTTGTCGAAAACAAAAATAAACAGGTTTTATGCTCGTTAGTTATAAACTATAGATAGATCTACAAAATCACCTCCAATAAAGTGTATATATTCCTGATCAATATGAAGCTCGTGATCCACCTAGGCGTGTCCTTCCGTACGTCTCTCTGGTGTGTAATATCGGTGCGGTAAGCATTTTGCCGTTCGCAACAATCAATATCTCTGAATCAAATTTGGCAAAAGCATTAAAAGTTTTTGCACGTACACTAGCAGTAAAAATATATCAAATCGATTAAACGATACGCCCGCAAATTCTTAAAAATCAAAAATCCGAAGCAAACACTTCATCTTTCGAGTCTACCAGCCAATAGTTGCATTTCCTTTGTCATTAGAATTGAGGCCGCTCAGATAGACCATAATTTACCGACTTAAACACAGAGATCATAAGAATATTTGTAGCAGTTAGAATAGCATATCACAATTCAGTGCTTGCAATGCGTCCATGAACAGGTTGATACGTTGTAATGCAGAAAAAAAACTCGTAGTATATTAATCAAAACTACGCAATTCTAATAAGACTTTCTCAAAGATAAAACTTATTTACATGCCTAATGTATTGGACTATTAATTATGGAAAATATATATATACCGCTATATTTTAACTATTATTACGTACCCTCAAAAGACAATAATTCCTGATGTAACATAACCGAACAACGCACGTAAATAATAAAAGAAAGAGAACGTCACAGTGAAAATTGTATGGTTAGACTCCAAGATGTATAGACTTTGTTTTAATAATCCAAAGAAAAAATACACACAAAAATGGTCTCTTTACATTTGCGAGCCATCGAACTGCTAACGAGGTAACATTAGTCAACTTCATTAATTCACTGACTTGAAATGTAAACCTTTTTTTAGGTCCAACCTGGCATTTTCTTTCTCTGTTTCCCTCTCTCTCTCTCTCTCTCTCTCTCTCTCTCCCTCTTTCTTTGTCTCTGTCCCTCCCTTTCTCTCTTGCTCTCTCTCCAAATCCCTCCCTCTCTCTCTCTCTCGATCTCTCTCGCTCCCTCTCTCTCTGTCTCTCTCTCTCTATCTCTCTTTCTCTGTCTCTGTTCCTCTTTCTCTGTCTCTGTCCCTGCCTCTCTCTCTCACTCCCTCTCTCTCTCACTCCCTCTCTCTCGCTCTATCTCTCTATCTCTCTCTCTCTCTCTTTCTCTGTCTCTGTTCCTCTTTCTCTGTCTCTGTCTCTGTCCCTCTTTCTCTGTCTCTGTTCCTCTTTCTCTGTCTCTGTCCCTCATGAGTGATATAGAATTCCAAAGATTAACAATTCGTAAACTTGGAAACTATTTCTATTAGCTAATTGTACTATAAAAACACTGGCAAATAAATAATTTATTGTTACATTTTTGGTAAAGAATCGAACAATTGAAAACAGAGTTCGCCGAAAGTGTAGCTTAAGCAAGACCCTTTTTATGTATACAATGTATACTGCTTTTAGGCTTTAGACAAATTTAAGGAACTTAATATATTTTTTGTAATGAGTATAATGCAACAGGATAAATACTAGTAACACAGAACAGAGCAAAATAAAAGAGAGCAATAAATAGCAAAATAACTTTTTTGTCTTTCAAATTGTTTCCTCATTTCTTCTTTCTGTATTTATTTCTTTAATTATGGCATCGTTTTCTTAATTCAATGTCATATGCAGGTATTCAAAATATAATTTAAAAGGACGTACGCATAAAGAGAACACAAAAAGAAAAATAGAGCAATGTCAACTTAATACGAAAAATAGTGAAGAAAATATAAAAAAAAAATACATTTTAAAAGAATTGCTATAAAAACAGGTCAACATTACGTAAATAAAATGAAACGAAAAGTATTGAAAGGCAATACCATCTCGAGGTTTAGACACTAGTTTACGTAACAGGGTACATTTTATAGAAAACAATAAAATTTCAAATCTGTTTGGTGTAATTTTATGCAAAAAAAATTTTGTATAAATTTAATAACAACAGTATCAACCGGAACTTTAATGTTAAATGTTTACATTACTTGTTTTATTTATATTTGCAATGAAATTTTATCCAAAAATTCTTTATTTTTCTCTTTGGCAGAAAGATAAAATCAATGCTTGACAATATGTATACATATAAAGTCATTTTGCCATTTTAATATTACCTGCAAATTGCTGCCTCCGTTTAATTTAATCTCTTCAGATAAGATAATGGCAGCAAGAACAATTTTAACTGGCTTACCGTTCGCAAAAGAGCAGATGTGACCTTTTTGTGAAAGGAAGCAAATATTTTAAAATTTCTAGAGATATATTTTTATTAAATTGTTTGTGTATAAAATTTCGAATTTTTGAATAATGCATTCGTTCTCCCTCTTTGCTTTTATTTTGCAAAATTTAAATAGAAAAAAGAAAGAATCGCAATCCTAAAGAAATATTTAAGAATTATTAATATTTGATATTTACTTTAGTTATCTATCAATATTTCAATATTGAATGTTTCTACTTTTATTAGCAAACGTTTCAAAAGGATAGCTTTTAGTTTAGATGTTGATTAAAAATTGCTATTGACTTAATAAATTCTTCTACAAATTGTTATCTTTTAATAAAAATTGAAATACAAACTAAAAGAAAAATTATATTTGGCACGAGAAGAAGCGCAATATCCCAAAATTTTCATAAATTAATATCGAAAATTATATGGTTGGCCAAAAAGTAAAAGAAACTCGTTTACTATTCTTTCTGAATGATTGGCATATTTGTAGAAACTAATCTAAATTTCGATCCTTTTTAGAAAAACTTTGAAACGAGCGTAATTCAAATTCATAAAATCAGAAACTTTTATTATTCATAGAGATTCAAATTATACGATGCATATAGTTGCTTTTTGGGTTCTAATAACAAAACATAAATCGCTTTCGCTTTACAAAAATCGTTAAAGATATAACATTTATTGATTGGGCATACACTTATCAAAGTGCGAGCACATTCCATTCTTCTCTCTTTCTAACTCAAATCCAGTTCATACACGTGTAGAGGGACGTATCATGAGTGACGAGTCACTTTAAGAAAAAAACTTATGGTAATTATACCTTTTGATTTCATACCTTTTTATGGGACCCCTAAAGTATATATATTCTCGATCAACATCAAATTTAGAACCGACTTAAGCGCATCCGTCTGTCCGCAATGACTGTATTATACATTGTCCTGACCGCAAATGTGAATATATCAACTTCAAATTTTGCAAAAATTTTAAAAGATCACCACAAACCATGGTATTAAGGATAAGATTAATCGGTCAAAGGGCTCATCTATAATATAAATTGAACTGAAAACACTTCTGCTTTTTGGGTATTTTGCTCACTATTAAAGTGCGCAATAAAACTTTTCATGGCGTTGCATAAAAATGGTAAAATATGCCCACACCTCCCCAATATTATCCGATATAGAGATTTCGTTTTTTTCATCTTTCTTTGTTTTAGAATAAGAAATAAGGATATAAAAAGCTCAGTACAGCCGAATATAATTTTCTTACTTCTTGTTAATAATAATCACATGATCTGAGTCCTTCCTTGGAGATAAGTCAATATTAATCATCTGTGTGTAGAGCCACCTAGTATCACCCTTTTTAATGCAGTTCAGCTTCCGACATTTATAACGAACTATCTTAACCAATTTTTAACTGATTTTACTATAAATGACTAATTCGTCAACGTGAACGACTATTTGTTGCGAAAAGAGTGAACTTTAATGCTCTAGAGATGCTTATCTGAAGTACAAGAGGAGCTTAAATCAAATATCAAATTCAAGTGCTACTAAATGGTTTGTCATTTATGACACATACTTATCCTCTTGTCAACCTGAAAATCAATTCTTTGGGGACATAGCACCATCATAATTATAACAATTTCAGTTCATTCGTTTTTACGCGCCGTCCTTTCAACTATTTTTATACGTATGGTGTCCTTTTAAAATTTCATATCTCTTTTCTCTTGCAGGCCTTATAAAGTAAAATAGATTTTATTTTCTATCGTTTCCCATTCTTATTGTCGATTCCAATACTAAATAAAATTGCGCATAATTTGCTGACCTAATAGCGGATCAAACAATAAAAAAAAATTATAAGTTTAAAGTAATCCAAAACATTTAAAAAGTCAAAAAGTATTACATTGAAGGCATTCAAAATGCTCTCAACGTACAAAAACCGAAAATATTTCCTTGCTAACCCAGTATATTTTATCAAAGTAAATGAAAGCATTGGAAACGCTACAATTTCTAAGTTATCGATGAAATACCTGCAGTTTAATATACAGGGCACACACTGAAATATAGCCGCGTATAAAACATGAGCACGAAGTTTATTTTTATAACACATAGCATACTAAAAGGGTAGCTCTAATAAAATAGTGGAAAAATAATTCCGAGGGGTAGGTATATAATATTAAAATTCTTTTAGTTGACGTTAAGTCTATGCTTCATTATTCTCTTTACTGTTGAAAAACTACTTTGAAAAAAGTGAACAGGAAGATAGGATACGTTTTGAGATTGTAATCGCGAATTGAACGTAGGATCTGATACATAAACAGTTACAAGACCAAACGGACTATAAGTGACTATAATTAAAAATATTTATAATTTGTGCATAACATGCGTATTTACATGTGCTATCAAAATTTGATGTGAACATGATATTAGCTCTTGGATGGGTATGTGCTAAAACACTTGGAAAGTTTCATTGCATATATTGATTATTGTGAATATCGAGCATTTAATCTATCGGCCAATTAAATTGATTTTAAAAGCTTGACTAGTGTAGAAAATTTTACTTCTTAGCAAAACAAATTTTATAAAAACGTTCTTTCACCTTTTTATACTTACCACCGAAGGTGATGGATATATTAATTCTGTCATTTTGTTTGTAATGCCCACAAGTCAACTTCAAAGGGGCCTCCCCCACGAAGTAGGGTGATCAGGATCAAATTTAGTGTGGATGTCTGCAAACATTTTCCTGCCCGAAAAATTTAAGATATCGGCTTTAAATTGGAAGTCCTCGCACGCAGGCTGCTATGAAGAATGGGACCAAATCGGTCGAAGTACACGCCCAAACAAAAAACAAAACAACGAAAACAAAAAAATTTGGGTTTTTTTCTATAACAATTTCCACAAATATTGCACAATTTAACCTGTAATCTCTGTGCAAAAAAGGAAAGGTTCGAATACGCCCACTCGATATGATAGAACGTTGATATTTAATTTGTTTTTTTTTTTTTGAACATATTTGTATCATTAAGAAAAATCCTTCAGGAGTCACATAAAATGTATATATTCTTGGTCAGTATGAAATACGGAATCCACCCGTTTTCTGGCTGTTTTGCTTAGTGATCATAGACTGCAAAATAAAAATCTCTATGGAAAAAATATGCCACGCCCACCTATTACAATTTATTTTTTTCCCGTGTTTTTAATATAAATATGTTGAGTATAAAAAATTCGGCATAGCCGAATATAAGTCGCTTACTAATTTAATTATGAAAAAATTTCGTCAAAAAAGTTTAATTGAAATTTCCTTGAAGTATTTGGCGAACATAAAATTTAGAAGTCTTCAATATGAAATAAACGTATACACTTGTATGTATGCCATGGCATATATTTAATGTATTCTACAATCGCTTACATTCCAACATGCATGCGTCTACCATGCCTGGCCTTTACACATATATGTCGCACAAAACTCAGTAATCGTGTTCGCTTCGGTTTCTTTGCTTTCTTACTCCCATACCCTTGATTTGTTTATGGTTTATGAGTTAATCTCAACAATGAGATTTTGTTAAGATTTTCTATACTTAGTACAAAAAAAAGCACCATAGTATTAAACAAATGTCTAACTTTTCCAATAAGGTTATATGAATAAGTTGAATTATAAACTCTGTTTTCGTTCTTATTTTTAAGTTCTCATACTTCTCGTTTTATTTATTTCAAAATCTCTGTAAATTGATGTAACTTTATTTTGTCAGACTAATATAACTTATAATATGCCCTAATAACAATCAGTATTGTGAAATATGAACTGAAGGAACAGATCAATCAGAACGATTGCTTTAATAGATCAATTTTATTAAAATATGACGGATGCAAAAAAGAAAGTGCTTCTCTACGATTCTACAATCTTTATATGGAAGGACAATAAAGAACTTACAACAGTTCTATGTAAGTAACAGTTTTGAGCACTAAATAACTCAGACAAAACATCCAGAACAGTTTCATCTAGTAAAATCAATACTTGCACATATCTAAATGTTTTAGTGAGAAAAAAGTTGATTAAGATTTTAAATATTATTTATACAACGGTTATAGATGCTATAATAATAAAAATTCACCACTATTGAACTAAAGAGACTTTTATGAAAACATCAAAGCACCTGTTGATTGAGGATAATTTTAGGTCGAAAGAGAAAAGAAAAAATCCATTTCGACTCTTATTTTTTATAATCTCTCTTTTTTTTGCTCTCCTTACTGTTATATGGTCCGTGTTATTGAATTCATTTCTACCAGACGTTAATATTCACCACTTATTTTACCAAGAAAGGAGGTAAACTATTAACTGACTTTAACTAGAGTTTACCATAACTTTCAACGACTTATTGTACACGAAAAAGCAAAACTATTTAGTTGATAATTTGCAGTAAAGACAAGCAAACGTTAGCGAAAGAAGATTTGAAGGAAATAAGAAACAAAAAAAATTTCTTAAAGAATAATTTAAAATAAAATAATAATAAAAAAAAAAAAAAATTAGGAAAAAAAGCCAAGTAATATGAAATAATATAAGATAAAAAACAAAAATTATATACATAATTAAGGATGACTTAAAAAAAAATTTTTAAAAAATTAAGCTGAACTCTAAAAAACTAAACTATTAAAAAAAAGCTAAACTATTAAAAAAAAATAAGCTAAACTCTTTAAAAATGTTAAAAGTAATATTAATTTAAAACAAAATGAATAATATTAATTAATAAGTAATAATAATTAAAAAGAAAATGACTTTTTTCGAAGCAAAAAAAATTAAAAATTGTATACAAAGGGAATTTAAAATGTTTTTAAAAGTTTAAAACCTAATAGCAAAGAAAAAACTGCAGATGCCTTGGATAACCACTAGCTAGTGTTGAACACTGCATTGTGCATCTATCATACAGAACGTATGTACTTTATATGAACAACGTGGCGTATGAGTAATATGTAAATAAATGAATAAATGAATATGACTGAGGTTTTTGTTAATTAAAAGCATAAAACTAAAGTAAAAGCAAGCTTTGCTTTCTACTGAAGTACATATACACACACACACACAAACAGAGAAAATCTACAAAAACACACGTGCACACAGATGCGCGTATTTTGAACAACAACAAATCAAGATCTAAATGAAAATGTTGGCTTTAAAACAACAACTGGAAGTCTTTTTATGCCTTTTCAAATAGTTTTTTTTTTTTTTAAATAATATAAAAATTAATTGTTGTTGCAAAGAAGCGAGAAACTCTCATTTGTAGAAGAACACTTTGTAATTAAAAATATAAATACACGCATTTATGTTGCTAGAGTCTTTGCAAGATAGGACAGGTGATAATTTCCGTATTATTGTTGTTTATTATAATTATCTTTTTTTTATATATATTAAATAATCTAAAAAATATGGGGACTCTAGAAGTTCTAAACTAAAATGTTTTTTTCCATTCATTCATTTCGTTACTATAAAAACTGATGTTTGGAAATATTCAAGGTTAGGTTTACCCTTTTATCTTATTAATTTCAATATGCTTTAAACTTCTGTGTTCGCTTAAATTACGCAAGAGTATGCCTAAGGGAAATAAAGTAAATTTCAATTAATCAAATGTCTTAAATCAGTTTAATAAGATTATAGACCATGTTTACAATCGTGAAATATTAGTCGAAGTAGACCAAATTCATAATATTGTTAACATCAACATTAGAGCTAAGAGTATGCTGGAGATCAAAATCGCTGCGAGCGAAATTTCTTTCTCATGGCGACCATTGCGCACATCTTTGAAAATGTACTTTATCACGTTTCATATTTTGAAATTCACTAAAACGTTCGCATAATCGTCAGCCTTCACGAACGATGTCAGTTGGAATTTGCCATGGAAAATTGCATTAAGCCACTATTTCTTTGCCAACCCAAATAATAATCATAAGCTTGATTGCACAGTTCTTTGAAATTCCCAGAATAATCGTAAAGAAAATTTCTTTTGAAAACATACTTTTTTTGTCGGATACATCTGTACAACATAATATCCTTACACTTTTAGACACTTATTAAATTTTTGTATTAGATTAGATCAAGTGCCAAGGCAGTTGGTAATGTCATTTTTGTAAATTAGGTATAGAGGCTAAAAAACTTGTTAGTGGCTTACTTATGCGGATCATTTCTTACACAGAAGTAAAATCGATTTTATATGCATGTAATATATATATATGATCTGTCGTATTGAGAATAATGAAAACGTTTATTGACGTCATAAGTAATCATATGGATGAGGGGTCCGATGTCAATTGAATTTTAAGCAAATGTAAACCTTCATACGTAGTTTCCTCTAAAAGACGTTATCTTAAGGACCCTGTCGAATTGAGTTTCACGTTCAGAAATTAACTATCCTAAGATGCTTTATGAGATAAGAGGTCTAGAAAAGTAATTTGATTTTCACTATGAATTTTAATTCCTTCTCACGAGGTATTATCTTTTCTACCGTTTCCTGAAGGTCCAGTGGCAAGTAAATAAAAGTTAAAATTCTTAAGCAAGACATAAATTGCTACAGCAGAGACAAATAGTAATTGAATTTTGAATGCTAACAAGACTCAGGTGCTTTTAGAGCTTTAGAGGCTTTTTGTGTGTCCTTCCATGTTGATCGTTAGCTTCGTCAATTTTTTTTTTCTAGAGAAATTGCTATTGTTGGCTTAGCAATCTAAGAGTTTATCTGTGCTTGACTGCCTCGAATTTTTTCGTTTATTTTCTGCCAATAAATTTTGTCGAGACTTTTTCTTTCAAATTTTAAATGAAAATCGCAAACAGTTGTGCTGTCGAGAAGATTATGCATTTTTGTGTCTTCCGCTTACTAGTGAAAATATTCTGAATAGATTATGTGATCAAAAAAAAAAAAAAACAAAGCTTAAAAAACTAACTTAATTAAATTACTTCGAAAACTTCCATTCAAACTAAAAAAGGATTGAGAAAAATAAAAGCATTGCCACTTACTATGGATTAATACGTCGCCATTTAATGGCTAAGTAAGTAAGTTAGAATCAACATTTCATTCATTAATTTTACATTGAAATAATCTTACTTAAGTTTATTTCAATATAAAATTTACTATTGCTTAACTTTTTTCTTTGCTTATAAAACCTCTTAAGACAGTTGTTAATGAAATCTAACGAAAATTATTAATGAATTTTCAAAAAATTCAATACCTTTTGAAACATTATATACCGTCTGCAGCAGATATTTATTCGTTATCCTTTCTCGTATAAAATTGTTCTGCTGAAGGAAAACTTTTCTAAAAACCACTTTTCGAGTATATTCACGTAGAGTCAAACACCCACAAACAAAGAAAAAAGTTTTGAAAAATGTTTAATACAAACTAACATAAAACTTCTACAGAGGTATGGCGTTTGTACACACACACACACACACACACACACATTTCATGTTATACTAAAACACTTGAAAAAATGCGGTATATATATTTTTTTCAATAATAAACTTGGAAGGTAGCATTGCAGGCTATTTTATCGTTTACTACTTTGTCCGTAGCCTATACTAAGAATAAAGTACAGTAAAGAAAAGTAAGACGATGCCATGAATTTTTTTACTCATTTTCTTTTTTTTTTTTATTTTTCAATAAGAAATTGTATTTTCTCCATCATTTATTGGTGGGTTTTATTTTGATTAAAAAAAAAAAAAAGAACAGAACAATTTCTACCTTTTAAATAATTAATGAGAAAGAAAAACAATTTCGAAAGTTATTAATTATTCAGGTATGACTGAAAACAAGCAGTAAAACCGAAAGTAGGAAAGAAATCTATCTATTATGGGCTGGAATTATATGGCTTGGTTTGGATATTATTGAGTCATAAATAAATCGATATGATAACGTAAAGCCAACGAAGATAAACTAACTACAAGCAAGAAAACTTTTTTGAAGCAGTTGCAGCCTTTTGAAGCAACACATTTCATAAAAAATGCATGACAATCATGGAAACGGAACTCGTCAGATAAGCAAAGACT
Organism: Glossina brevipalpis; assembly: GCA_000671755.1. NCBI lineage: Eukaryota > Metazoa > Arthropoda > Insecta > Diptera > Glossinidae > Glossina > Glossina brevipalpis. Next base: position 710,311 of record KK351059.1, read on the forward strand.
AAGCATCTTGTCGCTTAGAACAACACATTTTTCACAGCAAATCTAGTGGTATATAAATATGTTGTTGCATAAAGGCCTTTATGTAGGCTAGAAAGAAAAACGTACTTCTCGTACATTATTATTAGGTTGCCCAACTAGTCTATGCTTTTTTTCTTTTTTTTTTTTTTTTTTAATCAACATTATTATCGATTACGCATCTTCATTATTAATACAAGAGAGCATTTTCAAAATCCTGCTAATTACTATGTCGCTGTGAACGACATAAAGTCAACGATATCGTGCGTTAGCATTCATATCGTGACTTCATTTGAATTGAATCAAAATACTTTACAATCGTTGTGGAGTAAACATTAATTTTCATGGAAATACGCTCTATTGAACATGTTTTCAAATCGATTGATTTTTGCAATTACAGAATACCAAATAAACTGCGAAATAGCGAAACGAGCTGGTTGGCCAGCCATGAAAATTTGAACTATATTTGCTATGCAGTATAACAACATAACATAAACATAACTTATATTTTCAGAAAAGTTGTTAATATTGGTCATATATATGTGCAAATTTTGACATTGAATTAAAAAAAAAAAGAGCAATCATAAAGGCACAGTTACATTACAAAATTTTTTAAGGACACAAGAAAAATAAGTTGATTATTAATTTTGAAAATTTCTACTATTTGTGGAATGGTTTTAGTTTATTAATCAAACTAACAAACGATTGACGATAGCAAAAAAAAAATAAGATTTATTGTTTTGAATAATAACCCAAAAATGGCAAATATTCTTTTTAACTGACAATTAGGAAAAATCAATTTGACTTTTTTTTATAATGATGAGAAACATTAACTCTTAATTGTCTTTTAATCTTTCTTTATGAACGTTTAACTTGCTTATCTGTCTTGTGCCAACTTGTGTTGTGAATTAAACCTAATATTTTAAATATGATACCTCTTCACGAACAACGAAAGCAAACTTTGTTGCGAACATTGTTTCTTTAATAAACGAATTCAGATTTGAACTTAGTTATCTCAACAAAATTTCCCAATTAGATTCATTAGTTAAGTTTCTTGCTGCAATACTTATAGCAAATTTTTCGTTTCAGGCAACTTCTTAACTTCTTCCTTATTTATGCACTTATCGCGTATCGTCAATTATATATATTTGGTTCTTATTTTGATTCTTATTTTATTTGCACAATTTCTTATATAAGCGAAGATACTATATTTCTATATTCAGAGTTGAATTTATATTTATGAACGTGCGTACGAGTTGTTTTACATTTATTCGTTTGCCTTGTTATACACACCACTGAAAGAGAGAAGTATATCCGTTTTGTTACTTCGTTTGCAATTAACAAAAGGAAACTTCAGAGATCCTACAAAGTATGCATGTGCTTAAACAGCAACAAATTTAGAATCGATTTAAGCATGTCAGTCCGTCCGTCTGACTAGCTGTATACATTCTCCTGCCCGAAAAAATCAAGACATTGGCTTCAAATTAGGCAGGAATATTGGAAGTACTTGCACGCAGGTTGGTTTTGAAAATCAACCGATTCGGTCGTAGGACGTGCCCACAGTATAACGTAGACTGAGAACACCTTTGCTTCCGAAAGCAAAAAAAATAGTATTGGTTGCTCATTACTGGTAAACCATGCAAGATAGATCTATAAAAATTTCTGTATAAAAATGGGAAGGATCGACCACGCCCATTTGATACAATAGAATATTGATATTTAATTTTTTGTGAAAATGTTTGTAGCATTAAGAAAGATGTTTCAGGAACCACGTAAGTTGTATATATTCTTGGTCAGTATGAAATTCGGAATCCATATAGACCTATCCGTCTGTCCATCTTTCTGTCTACTTATCTGTGTAATTCCTGCGGTAAACATTTTCCTAACCGCGAAAATGAAGTTATCGGCTTCAAATTTGTCAGAAACATTGGAAGTTCTTTCACAAACGTTGCTATTGAAAATGGGCCAAATTGATCACAGGCCACGCCTACAATATAGGCGGAAAGCCTGTCTGTTTTTTGGCTGGTTTGCTGTGGTTGTTTTCCAAGGTATATCGATTCTAAATTTGAGGCTGGTCAGAAATATGTGGGGTCTCCGAAATTTCCTTCTGGACGTTACAAGCAAAATGACAAAATGAATATACCTCTCACCTTCGATGGTTGGTATAATAAATGTTTTGGGATAGTGTTAGTTACCACATCTAGTACATCAAATAAATGAGAAAAGGGCAAGATACGATTTATATGAACACATAATGGACGAAGTATATATATTTTGTGAAGTATCGGACGTGACAGATGTGTAACATGTAAAATTTATAAAAGATGAATAAAATTAATAAAACAATTTTACATAAAATTTATAGAGAAAAAAGCTTCTCAAAAACCAAAGCTAATCCTCACATTTATTAAGGTTCATATTCACACTGAAGCCTTGCCCTTGGTATGGCAAACCTTCTCTCGTTGATTCGTTTAATTTTAAGAAGAAGAAAAGAGGATATAAATTTTTGATAACTTAAAGGCTCAGCACATTTTAGATTTTCAAATTATATAGCAATTTTTTCTAAATTATCGGTAGGAAATAAACACGCGATGTTGACTTCAAGAAGCAAGCACCATATAAGCTTTTCCTTCGACTTAAAAAACGTTTGCTTTTAAATCTTATTTGTTTCATAGCATATGTTTGACTGCTGGCAATAAACTACTCAATTAGAGTAGATTGGAAAATATATCAGAGTTTGCATGTTACCATAAGTATATAAATCAAAAAGGTTTACTTTATAATGTACCTTCTGCCTACAATGTGTTGGCTGTTAAGGTTTAGATAAATCACCCGCGATAAATAGCATCGTCATAGAAGTTATGCAGTTCGGACTACACCGTCCGTTAGCATATGCTGTTATAAGATAATAATATTTATTATAGGATAATTATTTGTACATCCGGCTTATGATAACTGCAATGGCTACTATTGGTGGCCTAACATTTAATTTCAAGTTTCGCAATGATTCTAATTTGAAAAAGAGTAAAGCGAAACCTTTTAATTCAATGGGTCTCGAACATATACATTATTTAAGTCTATTTTAATGATTGGATTCATTTTTAAAATTACGCACTAGGAAATTTTCCTGCAAAAGGATCACATATCTTCGATAATTCCTATAAAATCCAATAGCGTATTATCGTAACAAAATAGCTGCTTATGATAATTATAATAATGAAAATAAAAATTAGAACTCTTTAAGCAATTAATAAACAAATTCGCCATTAAGTCTTTCTAAGAGAGGGAGAGAGATTTTATTTTTAAGCTAAGAGTTCATACGAGACACAAAGAACTTTGAATTTCACTTGAAATGTTTTATGATGTTTTATTTTTCTACATTTGTGCAGACAACTCAAGAGTTCTACAGGTCAATTACCACAATATCACTACAATTATTATTATGCTTATTATACGTATGTATTTATATTTTTTTCAATAACAAATGGTGCTTGCGGTTACTTAAGGTTTCGAACACTTATACGGTAAATAATTGTACATTTTGATGCGAGTATTTATGAGAGAAAACTCTCGTAGAGATACATGTATACAACACATGGGTTTTGCAAATAAACAAAGAAAAGTAAAGCCATACAGTTAGAATGTGAAAGCTATTCTTCCCTTATGCCTTATCTTTTCGGTCGGACGTGCATTTCGATTATGTGTGGACCTTAAGAAACCTGTTACTTACCCAAATTTTCCAAATTTCTTCACAATTTTCACTCTAGTGAGTGATTATATTAACCATAAACTACTCGCACAGCGCGAAACGTACCTATTAGAGATTCATAATTTTTGTAGCTAAGTTTAACTATTTTAAAACATTTAAAGGCTGTGAAACAATCACTATTGTAGAATTGCAAACAATTTAGCTAAATATAGAATGCTCTGAACAACACCTCTTTTTTACCTATGTTACTAAAGTAGAACTGGTATATCCGGACCACGAAATGGATGACCGTGTAGTTTCTATGCCTTTCATACGTGCGTTATGGTTTCTAGTTTTACTTCTCCTAGAAGTAAGGATGATTTGCCGTATCGCGCCATGATACGTATTGCATAAAGAAAAAGGTTTATATCATTTTCCCTAATTTTGTTAACATTAATCCTATCGAACCAAACTATAGCGCGCTTGAAATTTAACATTTCTTAATTTAATCGATAGTAATTGAGTGAGATAATATTCTGAACAAATTCGCTTATTTTACCATATAACTGAAACCAAGGCATTAATTCTTCGCAGTTTATAGTAAAGACGCTTTCTATTATTTATACATATCGAATGGTACAACTTTCCAACTCTAGGAATTTCGATGTTAAAAAAGATATCGCTGTTGTCGACTAATCGCTGGTAAAATTGGTGAAATTTTTAAAGAACCATCGACCATCGTTGCATTTGTTATTATAACACCGGTATGGAACTAAACGTTGACCAAAAATGCATGAGATAATACGGAAACAAAAAAAACCTCACGTTAATCAACAGTGAAAAATTTAATATAACGACTTTTCTTTTGCGAATCGTTGTGTAAATGACACTAAATCGAACAGCCTTTGGAAATATGCGTACCGGACGATGAAACGGAGCTCACATATGGCAATAATGTGATGAGATGCATAAACTGTGGCTCACGATAGAAATTTATATATATATATATTTAAAAAAAACCAGTATCGATTTATGTACCCCGGATCAATTATATCTGCCAATGCACGCTAAATTTCGACTTATGCAGTCTTGAACTTTTCATGACGTCGGTGATGGAAAGCAATTTAGCAGAAAAAAGTCTTAAGTTTACTTTGATACCACGCGTACAATTAAGTTTATTGATACCTGTAGAAAGCTGTTAAATTCCTCCATATGTACCTAATTTAGTCATTAGAAACAAAATTTGTTGTTAGTTCAACTTGATCTTAGGGATCAAGTTCTTACATTCTTATTATTTATATTCCCATGCAGATAGAATATTCCTATTATAGGTAGAATATTCCTCTATAGATAGAATATTCCCATTAAGCTAAAATATTTTCATAAAGATGGAATATTCCCATACAGATAAAATATACCCACGAAGATAAAATATCCCCATACAGATAGAAAATCCCCATACAGATAGAATATCCCCGTACAGGTAGAATATTTTTTATAAGGATAGTGGTTTATAATATTAGGACCTAATAATTAAACTTAAAAATTCCATTAATTACAATTGAAAAGACAGCAAGTGTTATAATTATCTATATTTGACATCAGGGATTGTATAGGACGAACAAACACAAAAGTAAACTTCCAAATCTGTATTTACATAGAACGACTCGAACATACTAAGGTATGCCTAGGATTACCTCGCAAACAAAAATTCTCTGCTTTACAATACAAAATGTTGACCATGCCTATCTTACAATGGCACTTATAACATAGTCCCCATTAACCAAATATACATACAGACTTTTGTTGATTGTAGACCCTATTACCTTCATAGAATTTGGACGACTTTAGTTCATTCGTTGGCTAGAAAAGTACAGTTAAAATTGTTTTCGCTTGCGTGAAAAGGTTTGTTCATGCGGGCAAGACGGCTTATGAAAAGCATGTCTTCTGTACACTTTGCATTTCCATATTGTTATATCTCTTCGTTTAAAATGCATCAAAATGACTATCAATTATTCATATCATCTACAATAATTTTACTACAATCGAACGCAGCTTTTTATCTCTTATCGACAAAAGTGTGATAGGTACACAAAAGGAAATTTATTGAAAATATGAAGCTTGTATGTATCATTATAGATACACACATAATGGAAAATCAAAAAAAAAAAAAACTTTAAATAGGTTTTTAAATCTTTTCCACGTACGAATATTTAACGATTTATTTTCTATCTCTTTCTCTCTCTTTCTGCTCTTATCTATCTCTGTGCGCTTCTAGAAACTCAACCTTTGTACAACATGATTATTTTACCACAAGTATACTGCCGGAGAAAATGTAATTAAAATTTTTACCAGCAAGCCGTTTACAACAAAACTACCTAACGAAGTTAAACAGAATCCGAAAAGCCATGCATTTAATTTTTCTAATTAAAACGTTTTTAATAGTTTTAATATACCTGTGTTTGGTGGGTAAGTAAAAAAAAAACGAAAAATAACTATAGTACCATTTTTTAACAGAAACTTTTTTTAATCTGTGCTTAATGAAATAATGAGAAAATAATGGTAAGCGTTATAAGTTCAACTCGAAAAAGTTACGTAATAACGAAATTTATTATTCTCGAACGTTAAAAAAAATATAATAAAAAAAAAAACCAAACTAAAAGAAGTACTCAACAGCACTCAATAAAAGTAGAGTCTTTGAAAATTATCACTGCAACATTTTTGTTAATTATAAACGTTGTTAATGGACGCAGTAATGAGTTCACTAATGGTTGCTATACCAAATTTCAAATCAATATCTGTAGATACCTGTAGGTTATTTTAAAGGCGTTTTTTAGAGGCTATGTCAGTAGTCTAGGTATTGCAGCACGCGTTACAAGCAAAGCTGATTCCCGCGTTACAGGCAAAGCTGTTTCCCGCGTTACAAGCAAAACTAATTACAAAATCTGGCTATTGATAAATCATGTTATTTGTATTGTTGGACGCCCTTAATAATGCTACGTAAGGTTTGGAGCTATCACATCTCTATCTCCCAAAAAAGCTTTTAAAAAGGTTTACGTCTTAGACAGCTGGTTCGGTTTCCAAGTATTGACGGCTTGATTGTAGAGCTAACTAAAGAATAAATGAAAATGAAACAGTGCTGATTTTCTTTGCTGCAATCACTCGAAACTCTGGCTATGATAGATGAAGTTATCAGTATATTGATCCTTATTTCTATATCTATTTCAACTCAGATCGCCTCAATGTATTTAATCAATTATTGTTAGTCAAAATAGCAAGAGTTTCTTTCCGTAGTACATAGCGGATATGTACTACTTCGACATCAAAGGCGAGCACACACATATCAGTTCGTCTTCTATAAATATTGCATAGATTACAGATTGCTTAGTGCCACCAAAATATGCTTAAAGAGAGGTTTGAATGTTGGTCAGTTAGAGTTATATTATTTCAAAATCTCAGTTCGTCAAAGAATACAGAGACTTTTCTTGGTAATCTATTTTTGCTGCAAAGACAAAATTAATACATTTATGCCGGCGGCATAGTAGGTATAGATAAGATTACGTTCATATGTTTACACGTTAGTAAAAAAACACAATGAAAAGTTATTTTAGTTTAGTGGATATAATAAATATCAGAACAATACTTTTTATTCATTATAAAGCTCAAGTTAGATGTCAACGTAAAAGCATAAACTATTCATTTATTTGTGTCAAAGAGGTAATTAATTAAATTTAATTGTTATTAGCATAATTTTTTTTCATTGTTTAAGATAACAAAAGGAAAAAATGTGATGTAGAGACCGTATCAATTTTAATCATAAATTATACAAAAACAAAACTTTATACTTTGAAAAAAAAAATGAGTTATCAAATATTAAAATTAATTATTGAATAAATTGCGGATTAAAAAGAAATCATAACAAGTTAAAAAATTCTTTAATATTCCGATATTCAAGAATCTAGTAAAATTAATATTTTGTTAAATAATTTATATATAATATTTTTTTTTATTTCTTTTTTACACAATATTTTTTATAACTTTTTTTTAAAATTGGTATAATTATTAGCTGCCAGGTTTCTCTTTGTTTAAAATCCTGAAAAGTGCCGTTTGCCCTTTCATATGAGATCCGTTCACTGAATAAAAGCTGAAATTTTTGTGAACTTTAAGCTTAGACCAACTAATGTTCCGAAATATTTACGCGAAAGTATAGAATCTTATGTATGGAAATATTTTCACTGTTAGTACGCGGTAGCAATATATTCAGTGTACGTAGATCGATTGCAGTACGTAAGTGGTTTTAAAAAAAAAAATTGTTTTCCATTTTCATTTCTGACATTTGATGTCAAATACATTTAGTTGTGCAAACATAGCGGTCGATTTTTTTTCTAGCTCTTTCCTCTTTTAAGCTCTTTCAACGTGAGGTGAGAAAACATATCAATCCTACGTATTTTATTTTCATATAGAAAAAGAAAATGGAGTTTGTACTGTTGATTTGGCTTTTTGGATTTCCATTCAATAGAAATTTTTTCGGCCAATTATCTGTAAGTTTTCTTAAACGAAAATTAAACATAGTCGCTTTGTACGTGACTACAGAGATTTTATATGCATCGCTATCATTTGAATTACATCAGACAAAAGGGTACAACATTTCGCATAAACGAACTAATTTATTATATGAGTCGGTTAAACATAAATTTCAAGCTCAATACGTTAAATTTGCGTTATTGACACTAAAAGCACTTCAATTCAACTTAATCATTAACTGTCTAAAAAAATGGAAATTATTAAAGCAATTTAGGATAACAAAAACAGTTGGTTTTTTTGGAAAGCAATAAATTTGATCTGGATGACAATGCACTTGTTTGCTTTTTTGTTTCTAATGCAATGATTGTGGAATGATGCACTTATTAGAATAAATGCAAAATAGACAAATATGTTTTAACTTCAATTTTATTTAAAGAAAAAATGTTTACGTCATAATTAAAAAGTAAAATTACTCTCTGATCATGACATCGTCAAAGCTTTGTAAAATTCTCTTAGCAAAACCTGATGCGTACCGTTTGCGATTCATATCAATAGTGTTTACTGAGTGGAAGCTAATACTTTTTTTTGAAAAATAATAAATAGTCATCAATATGCTTGACATCCATTTTACGCTTTACCTTTGATTTTAAGCATAAAAAGGCAGATACAAGACCCTAAGCTTCAGAAAGCACATAGAATGCAATAATCACCATTAAAGAAGGATCCACTATTTCGAGATACCAGAATATATCTCTGGGTATAGTCCAAAATTTTACTCTGGCGAAAGCGTTTTCCCCACTAGGATCTCCTTTGCACTAAAGAATCCAGAGAAGCGACATTCCTACTTGCGTAACACGAAAAAGGCTTTCTACCTATAATCTTCGAAAAAGTGTCGGTGCGTATCGATAGTTAAACGTTAACCTTTCTTAACCGATAATTGCGTTCGTACGATCTCCCCAATTGCAGGACAGTTGATGATACTGTTTGTCTAAGGCGCGACCACAGCCAGTTAGCGGGCCAATTACAGGTAAGGGTTCGGTACATTTCTGAGCTCTACACCATTTAACCGGCTCGATGTCAACACCAAGTACTTTGCCAGTTGGCAATTTGTTTTTCTTGGAGGATTTTGGACGGGAAGAAAAAAATTGTTCACCGTGTTAATCTTTTATTTTGTTAACTTGTCGCATTGTTGTTCTTTGTTGCACATTCTCGCTTTTGAAAGACTTGTATTCGCGTGCGGGGTTTGGAAATTTAAAAATAATTTTAATTTTTTTTTTTAATAATCTTTTTCCTTTTTAATAATTTTTGTTTTTAATAATCTTATATTTATATATTTCTATGAATTTATTTTAATTTTTTATTTTTTTAAATTGTTTATTTTTCTTTTCATTTATTTTTTGCGCGAATTTATAAAATACATTATTTCCCGGTTTACTTGAAATGTGTCTACATTTTCGACAATTTTCATCTTCCCAAAACTTTGTCTAGAAGATAAATCATAATCTTAACTTTTTTGTATCATTATCGTCAGATTAAGTGTGAGAAGTAAAGTAAACCCATCCGCCCACAACCAGACTCAAAATTTTCTTAAGAGCTTTTAAGTTTTCCTTATTAAAATTCCTGCATCAACACAACGACATCAAGCTTCATAAGCTTCATGTACCTATAAAAGGGAGTTACGTGAATAACAATTTTAAATTTGATGTCTGCTTACCTATGAGATAGCAAGGAATTTCATAAACATTCGTTGTATATATATTTATATAAAGTATGTGTCTCTGGGTTATGTATACAAATATATATTAATAATTATTTTTTTTATTTCTTATTTTATTTACTAATTTGGCCGAAACTAAATAGATATTTTTTACATCTGTACGGTGTTGTGAATTGTTTGAAACGAAAATATTTTCTCGCTCTATCTGTTCATTAAATATTTATATCGTTTTAAAAATTTATATAGTTTTAAAACAAAAATTTAAAAATATATATATATAATATTATAAAAATTTTCAGAGAAGCGAGTAGAACCGAATATGATTTTCTTTTACTCCCTTTTAATTACGATAAACCAGAAAAAATAAACTTAATTACCAAAGAAAGAATCTATTTAACCAATTTAAATTAACATTAAACACGCAATGCAGCAAAAGCGAAATACCTAACAGCGAATCGTGAAGGAAGTTACAAAACATAAAAAGAAAAACAATAATTTATAAAACTAATTACTTATCTTCTAGTTTCCCTTTCCGCTTATGAAAGAAACATCAACTTTTTTTTCTTTCAAGGAAAAAAGAAAAAGAAATGGAGCAACAATGTTTCAAGGATTTCATTGCATGATTTAACTGAAAATTGATTCTTATGCAGGTTCGAGATTGGCAAAGTAAAAAAAGAAAGGTTCCTTAATTAACGTTAAAAAAACCTGTTTTTTATGACTAAACACGCAACTATGATCGTCACTAAAGAATGAACCAATATTTAGGATGAGTCGACTTAAACAATCTTTTAATAAATTTAATCTAATAATCAATAGTAATCAAGAGAAAAGTTGTTGTCAAATTTGCAAACATTTTGCTGAAGCCACTTGTATTGTATGTAGAATATAAGACACATAATATATTCTTCTTAAAATAACCCTTAAATTGTGACACATCTTGTACAGGGCTCACATCTATACGTGCATATACATTACACGAGAGAGACAAAATAATATCAACATTTGACTTTATAGAGTTTCATAATTGTAGCCTTTTCTTGAATGTGGTTATCTTAATAGGAGTTCTGCCGTACTACTTTATTGCTTATACTTTAGTATTTGATGGGTAAGGTTCATATTATTTTTTTTTCTCTCTCTATATGTGTGTGTTTAAACAAAACTTCATATCAATTTTGTTTGTTATTCCTTGTCATGTGGATTATACGCAAAATGTCTGCTTAGATCAACATCGAAAAAAAAAAAAAAGAAGTTCATCTTTATGAAGTTTTCAGATTTATTTGCATTTCCTATCTGACAAATTGAACCAGAAGCATATGTGCTATGCTAAATATGAACAGTTATAAATATTTGCAATTTTAAAATGGTCAACAAAGGGCAGGCAAAGTGATCTACATGACGAAATTTTTGTTTCTTTTTTTTTTTAAATTATCTTTTTAAATTAATATTGTAACTCCAAACGCCTCAATAAATGGCTTCATTAGTACAGCGACATTGTCATCGTGTTCACAATTTTCGTATGTATTACCATCAATTCGTGCTGGGGAAAAGCATAATGTTGCGTCCTTTGAAAATAGATCTCATTATAAAATTTTTCAATAAACTTTAAATTGATTAAATGCACACTGAACAGGCGGATATGGAGAACGATTTTAGAAAAACGATAATCTCAATCACCTACAACATGCAGAAGTCTGTTCTTGTTATAATGCTATCAAAAACAGCTAAACTTGTTGTTATCACACCGTGAAATGAACAGTTGTGTATAATAATAATAAAATAAAAACAAAAAAAAACAAAAAAAACAAAAAATGAAAAACAGCACAACTTCAAGCGCAGTCTACAATGCTAGTTTTATATTATTCCTATAACAATCATTATTATTTTTTTTAAGATTCATTGCAACAGCGTTAGAAGTGGCAACTACCTGTTACTGCGTTCAAAGTAAAATGCAAAAGTATTTTTATTTACGCCTGACTACATACATGTCAATTGCAGTCATGTTTTTTACAATTAGATAGAAATTTATTTCTATAAAATTTCTTAAAACATTACAAACAGAGCTATGTAGCATGAACTTATTCAAGCATTTGTATGTCTGTGGAAAAAACGAACATTAAACAGCATCATCATTATCAACAGAAACATTATCATCATTATATTGGCTGGATTTTAGTAGATACCATTAAGTATATTTTACTACTTTAGTAGGAGGTTTTAGTCTCTCTTCTCATAGCTTTATATCTTTCCTTCTAACAAAATACAAAAAAAAACAAAAAACAAAAGAGAAAAAAAATAAAACCACGGTTTTATTGAAATTCTCAACATATCAGATAAACTAGCTTAACAACGCTAACAGTAAAAGCATTGTTTGCCGTTCTCGGTATGCGCAACTGGCATAGACTGAGTACCATAACACGCCCGACTAGCCATGTAATAATAAAAATGTTAGATATACCATAACCATGAAAAACTTTTTACTTTTGCATTAGCAAATTCTCTGTTAACATCTTATTACTTTCACATTTTCTATTGCTTTTCCGCACATTTTTTCTCCTTGCTTTTTAAAATTTTAAAGGCTTCCCGTTTTCATTATGATTATTTCGTCTTATTTCTACTTCTTCTCATTGCTTTTTTCTCGTTTTTTCTTTCTTTCTTAATCTTTTTCTTATTCTTCTTCTTATTATTATTATTATTATCATCATTTGCGTACTTTCT